>PVHX01002017.1:0-59135 GCA_004024805.1 Geosciurus inauris
GAACTACTAAGGACAAATGAGACGTGGATGGTAAGCTTTTTGAGCAGCTCAAAGTGCAACAAGCCATGTGTTACTGCCAAACTCCCCTGTGCTGCCTTTTTCACATCTGGCTGTGAAAATCAGAGCATTTCATTAGAAACCTTTGGGACCATTGCAACCAAGTTGCCAGAGGGTCACAATGACAAGAAGACAGATGAAGCACTTGTCCACATGCTTGCAAGGGTATCCTGAGAGTTCAGGCACAAGTCCCACACCAACTGACTTGTAGAGCAGGGTGAGGTCGAAGACAGAGGTGGCTGTAGAATAGAGAGACGCCAGAGACGAGGTGAGAGTCCCTACAATGGGTGGGGGGAGGGGTGTATCAGGAGAGGTTCTACACCAGCAAAGCAAGGGATACTGGAAGAGAATGCAGAAGGCCCCAAAGGTTAACTCCCACTTCTCTGTGCTGCCGAGGAATAAATATGGAACAGCAACATTGGGGGCTGGGAAGGGAGATGAAGAATTCCTTAGACTTGAGCTTTACTCTGCAAAAGCAAGCTCCATCAAGACATTAAATGCACATGCACAGCCTACGGTTAACATGGAGTCATTTCTACTAGAAATTAAGAGAAAAATACTTTTGGCAGCTATGAGGATTTTTAAAAACACTTCAAATCCACCAAACAATGCAGCAAAGTTGGTTCTAAATAGGACACGTGAGCACAGCCCCTCAGACTCTCCATGTCCTCTCTGGGTTATTCCAGGACCTTCCTCAGGGTCTCCAAACCCTTCAACCCGCACAGGTAGGAAACTGACAGATGCAAATTGAAAGAGAAATACTCTAGCTAGTGAATGTCAGAGAGGGCAGGTGCAACTCAGCACAAATTTTCTGGAAGGTACTGTTTAAAATGATCCTGCTTGAACCCATTGGCCTTTTCTTTTTGTTCTGAATAAGTTTAAAGTGAGAAGGGGAAAAAAATGTCCTGACAGCCAAAGATACAGACATTCCTGGCTTGTGAATGACAAACTTCTCTTTCATTTTGTTCTAAACACTCATATTCCACAAGATTTGTTAACGGTGCTGTGCTTCTCTGTGTTTATCTAGGCATTTAGATATATATCTCCATATCTAGCTAGAAAAAAAGATCTTTTAAGCCTTCTCAGGCATAAGCCAAGGAATGTAGAGTAATTATCTGTGACCAATTCTCCTCTATAACTAATTAGAATTTTACTTTCTGATAGCATTTCCTTCCTGGTTCAAGTCCAAGGAGCTTTTTTCCCCTTAGACAAGGAAAATACCTGGATATTATTAGAACTATAGGATGGAAAGGGAACAAGGTGAAAGGGAAAAGGGGGGACTTTCCAGCATGCATTACTGCTTTGATCTGATGGAACCTTCCTTAGCTGGGTCCCTCTTTGTGAATGCTTTTCCAGCATGTGAAGGAGTGCTTTTAGCCCTCTGGCTATTGCATTTGAGCTGAAGTCTGCAGAACAGTTTAAGAGCCCACTCACCTCACTCAGCCCCACCTCAGGCGAGCAGTTCCACATCCCAACCACAGCTTTGAGATCCCATCCAAACTTGTTGGCGTCTCAAACTGAATCCCAGATGTTCACTTAGTGAGAAATAAATGAATGACCCAAGCTGTGGACTGAACCAATGATCCCTACAAATAGGTTCCAGGTGTGTTGGCCTCTGGACCACTGTCTCTCCCTTTTTCTTTATGCTACACACACACACACACACACACACACACACACACACACGCATGCACGCATACACACAGGACACCAGTTCTATCCTGAAAAGAATTTGACGCCACCACCAAATGTAAAACTAGCATTGAGTGGGCAGAGCTGGTTCCCTGGCATGAGCTACACTTTTTCACTTCTGGATGAAGGCAAAGGGCTCCAAGTGCACACTCCTTCACCTGCAATGACCAAACTCATGATGATTTTTGTGTTCAAAATAGCTTAGGCCTGAAAGAGCTAAAATTGAGCCTGAAATTTCTAGCCCATCTGAATTGGCAGCATTTATTGTCAGTCTTATTTGCTGCCTGTGTTTTCTATACGCTAGGGTCTGAATGTTTGCATGCCCTCCCCCAAATTCATTTGATGAAATTCTAACTTCCAAGGGTGGCGGTTTTAGAAGGTGAAATCTCTCAGAGGTGATTAATCATGAGGCTGGGCACTCATGAATGGGACCAGTGCACTTACGAAAAAGATCATAGCAAGCTGCTCTGTGCTTCCACCATGTGAGGACCATCTAGAAGTCACCATCTAGGAACCAGAAAGCAGGTCCTCACCAGACACCCAATTTGTTGGTTCCTTGATCTTTAACTTCCTAGACATTACAAATGTGAGAAATAAATTTGTTGTTAATAAGCCACCCAGGCTATGCCATTCTGTTACAGTAGTCCAAGTGGACTAAGACATTATGTATCTTCTTGCAAATTTGTCAAGAACTTGCTCTTTGCCTAGCTGGGAGCAAACACTGTAGGGAAGAAGAAAGAGAGAAGGCAAGATCTGCTGTCACAGAACTACCCATTGTCCCTCAGAAACAACAAAATTCTAGTCACTCAACTACAGATCAATTAAGAAACTCAATGTTTACTAAGTACCTATTCTTGTCATGCTCTGAGACCCAAAATTCAACAAGTCCTTCCCCTTAATGGGACTTGCAGTCTACTGGAAGAAGGTAAGTCCCCCTGATGGCCACAGGCACATGTGCCAACAAAGAAGGAAGTCAGGAATCTAAGGAAGTCTTTGTGCTTCACGGAGGAGGGAATATTTGATTAACATTTTGAAATAGAAGGATGAATGAGCCAAGGATTGGAAACTAGAGAAAGGAGGGAGAATTCCTAGCCAAAGGCTGAGATGGAATACCACGGAAACAGCATCTGTCTTAACTAGTAGAGCAAAGGATGATGAGCACTAGGGCTTGATCAAAGAGCTTGGTGGCGCTGGTCATGTGAGGCCTGGAGTGTTTGTGACCCAGGCTGGTAAGATGCATGCAAGTTGGTAAGATGATTCCAGGTTAGAAGATTAAGTGAGGGGCATGGGCCAAGCAGGAAGACAGGCCAATGAGGGGCCAAGAGACTTGGGGAGGAGAAACTCTTGAAGGACATGCAGAGAGAAAAGGGTAGGGTCTTTCCAGGGCAAAGCTATAATTCCCCATGAGTTCACATTCAGGGGGCCTATCAGGATCTAGGCAATGGAGAAAGATGGAGATGAGAGGGACAGAGATGAGGGGTACAGACAGATCGAAGTAAGGTAAGAGCCTGTTGGAGGCCAGTAGGACCCAAAATGCTGATGTTATCCTCTCAAGATTTTGGAGGGAAAAAAATAATGTGTAAGTACTTTCATTTGAATCATGTTATTATAAAATGTTATCATAAATGTACAACTTCCTCATGGTCAATTTTACTTAAGGAAAGGCTAAGGAAAGAGAAAGCTGACTTCAAGTCAAACTAAAGACAACAATAAGTGATAATAGTACAACTGCCACACAGATTGACAGAGCTCATGAAAAGGGTTCAGAAAGTACTGGCATTTAGAAACCCTGTGCTGTTCCTGAAGTTTCCTGAGCAAGGCTGGCATGAAGAAATAGCCATATAGCAGGAAGAAAACTCAGCAATCTAGACGTGTGTGGGGTGAGGGTGAGAAACAGGAATTGATGGGGGTCAAAAGTGAAGGAAATCATTGTGTGAGTCAGCATGTGAGTCAAGGTGGACCAGAACTGGGAACAGATGGAAGAAACAGGAGGAGACAGACTTGATCTGGTGGCGCATTTGATGGAATTAACTAGAACAGAGAGAAGGGCTGGCAGTTTGGTTTACTGTTCCCAAACCTTCCCTATGTCCTGAGTTCTGGCCATGTATCTTTGCAGTCCCTCTTCCTAAGGTGAACCTTGTATATTCACAAGCACCAGTGATGTTGGGCTTGGCCTTGTACCTTGATTTAGCCAAGAGATTAGTGGATGTGATGTGAGCAGAGGTTTTCAAAATGTTTGTATGACTTGGCTTGATCTCATCTCTTCTTCCATTTGCCATCAGAAAAATATACCTTGGACAGCCCTGAGCCCAAGGAGAACTCCATGATTCACAAGGAAGATCCCAAACCCAATCTACAGCCTGAATCCAAGTGCATCTGAGCGAAGCAGAAGCCAGCTGAAATCAGCCAAACCCAGCCAACCTATAACCCAAGTGGGAGAAATATGTATAATTTTCCAAACCACTGAGATTTGGAAGTTGTTTGGTGAGAAGGGAAAACTGACTCATACTAATAGACAAGAGGAACTGAGGGGGATTTGCAGGTGTCATTACTGGCCTCCCTGCTTCCAATCTTACCCCTTGCATCTTATTTTCTGCTACAGGCTGGAGTGACTTTTCCCAGCCATGGGAATCATCAAGCCACTCCTTAGCTTGAAACCCTCCACTGACTCCTGGCTCACTCAGAATGAGAGCTAAAGTCCTTATAGTTGGCCACATTTCCCTACATGATCCGTCCACCTCCCCATCCCTGCACCCTCAAAAATTCTCCCCCTACACTCTGCCGTTTCCCACTCTGCTCCAGTCCCTGGCCACTCGCTTCTCCTGGAAGCTGCTGGGTTACACTCCCACTTGGTTCTCTTCCTTGCTTTCCTCTTCCAAGAAAACACATCTCTGTGATACTGCACCAGATAACATCTCTGCTTTTTTAATTCATTGCCTTAAATGCCCTTTTTTCCAGCACATTTTCCTTGACAGCCCCACTAAAGTTGCAGTCTCATCCCTCTCCCCCCAATTCACTATTTTCTGAAAGCATTGATTTGACCTATTGTGTATTTAATAGGTCACTTAATTTTTTTATTTACTATCTATCTTCTATCCGTAAAATATGAGTTTAAAGGGTGTAAAGATTTGTCCCAGACTTACAATATCTCTGCACCAAGAACAGTGCCTGGCACATCCATAGTAAATGTCAAATAAATGAATCAAAGATCTATCAAGGTCTCTATCTTGGGATACTGGGCACAACAGGAAGTTACCAAGATGGCACATAATAGGGGGAGATTTAGGACACAGGACATCATCTTCTTGTCATTTAGAATAAAACCACCAACACTGGGAGAGTCTGCCAAGTCAACCCACCAAGTCTCAGGCTTTTCAGTAAATGGGAATAATGCAAGCCCCTCCCTTGCAAGGGAGTTAGAAGGGCTAAAGGAGAGAA
This sequence comes from Geosciurus inauris, assembly GCA_004024805.1. NCBI lineage: Eukaryota > Metazoa > Chordata > Mammalia > Rodentia > Sciuridae > Geosciurus > Geosciurus inauris. The sequence continues at coordinate 5,188 of PVHX01002017.1, forward strand.
CATAAAGTGTCCAGTGCCCTACCTGGATATAAAGTAAGCACTCCATATGTGGTACCAGGTAAGGCAGCCACCCCACCTCTCAGAGTCAACATCAAGGGCAGAAGAAGATGCTATATACGAGGTTTGCCCCCTGCGTAAGCCAGCAGGCAGTAGCTGCCCAGTGACCCGTCTCAGGAGAGACACTCCATATGTGGTACCAGGTAAGGCAGCCACCATATGTGGTACCAGGTAAGGCAGCCACCCCACCCCTCAGAGTCAACATCAAGGGCAGAAGAAGATGCTATATACGAGGTTTGCCCCCTGCGTAAGCCAGCAGGCAGTAGCTGCCCAATGACCCGTCTCAGGAGAGACACTCTGGCAGGCAGTGGTTGCAAAAGGCTTCCACATGGCCCTGAAAGGGAAATTGAGGCCTGAAAGCACTAAAGAAGTGGGAACAAATGATGAGAATGAGGCCAGCGTTCTTAGAGGAGCCCTCTGGGGAGTCACAATAAAGTTCATAAAGTCCGACGGGAAGATGGGGCCAGTTTGTGTGTGGCTGTGGTGGAAGGAGGGTGAGGGTACCAGTGGGTGGGCTCTTCACACTAGTGTCCTAAGGTTGGGTATCACCTTACATTGAACAGGAAACCCCCATCATCTCAGAGCATGTGTGGACCTCAAAAGGATCCAACCTGACACTCCTCGAAGATGACCCCTTAGCAAGTCCACCATGGACATGGTTATCTTCCTCTACCCAAATCTGCTCGTCCAGTGGTCCCTACCTCAGGGAATGGCTCTCCTTTCATGATCAACTCATTTCTGCTTGACATTCCCCATGTGCCATCTATCATCACGTGCTGGGAGCTTTGTCCCTTCACAGGTCTCCAAAGCACTCCCATCTCAAACTCCATTGCCACTGCCCTCGTTCAGGCCACCAGGGTCTCCCTCTGCTTACTCAACTGGGCTCTCATTGTCTCCTTGACTCCTCACTCTCCCTCTCAACTCTTAGTTCCATCCTTTAAACAGCATGTGGAAGGATCTCTCTATAAAACAAACCTGTGTTTCCCTGCTGAAAACCCTTCCGGAGATCCCCACTGCTCTCAGAAAACTCAGAACTTCTTAAAACTACGAGAGTTTATGTCATCTGTCCTATGCCCTCCAGTCAGGATGAATTCCAACTCTTGAATGTACTTTTTACTCCCTCACCTCTGGACCTTAGCAAATGTTGTTCCATCTATCTGGAATGTTTCTCCCTTCTTCACTATTTCATTAAGTGCTATTCAGCCTCTAGGTCCCAGCTGAGATGATGTGTCTTCTAGGAAGGCTATCTGACCCTCCTCTCTGAGGAAATTGCAGTATAGTAAAGTAATGACAGAGGACTCTATTTATTTATGTCTTTTATCAGAGAGTGCAGGGCATCAAATGTTTTCTGTAATGAGCCCAATAGTAATGAGCCCTAAATAGTACTTTAGGCTTTGTAGTCCCTATGTGGTCTGTCAAAACCATTCAATGTTCTGCTGATGCAGCACAAAAGCAGCCATGAACAGTGTGTAAATGAATGAGCATGGCTGAGTTCCAATAAAACTTTATTTACAATAAAAGGCAGTGGGTGTATTTGTCCCTCAGGCTGCGGTTTACCCACCCCTACTCTAGATTGCCACTATATCCTCAGGCCTAGACAAGTGCCTTACACATCAAAGGGACTCAGTAAAGACTCCTTGAATTACCAAAAAATTGAATGATATATGAACAAATGAATGGTACATATCAAGGCCAAACTACTCTTGTTCAAAAACTTCTCTCCTAGAATCAAATTCATGTTTTAGGAACTATTCTTTCTTGTTTCCTCGTGTCTAAAAACAATAATAATATTCGTCAAGTACTTCCCTTTTAAATGCTTCATAATGATAATCTATTTCATCCTTACAATAATCCTATGAATTGTGAACTATTATTATCCCCAATTGTTGTGGTTTGTGTTTGTAATGTACCACAAAGGCTCTCAAGTTAAAGATTTGGTTCCAATGCAACAAATGTACAGGTGGGGCTCTTGAGAAATAACTGGATCATCAGGGCTCTGACTTCATCAGTGGATTGATCCTTCATTGGATTCCTAATTAGATGGCATTATTGGGAGGTGGTGGAAACTCTACAAGGCAGGGCCTAATTTGAGGAAGTAAATCATTGGGAGTATTCCTGGAAGGATATGTCTTGTCCCCAGCCCAGCCTCTTCCTTCTGCTCTCGTTTTTCTCCCTCCTTCCCGGCTGCCATGAGGCAAGCAGCTTGGTCCACCATGCCTTCCACCATGATGTTTGTGCAATGGACTCAGTCAACCATGGACTGAAACCTCTGAAACCCAGAGCCAAAATAAACCTTTCCTTTTCCAAGTTGATTTTCTCAGGTATTTGAAAGCTAACAGACCAACTTACATAGGGAAAAGCTTAGAGAACTGTCTTGAAGACAGGCTATGCCTTGCCAAGAGACCCTGTTAGCTCCTGGAATCCAGTCCCTTGGTTGGCTTGTTCCCCAGAATCCCTGTGGTCAGGCTGAGCCCACACTTCCCCTTGGCCTACTCATGCCATGGGCCATGCCACTCAGCCTGGGGCTGGGTACCTATTGCAGATCTCTGCTTGCCCAACCCTCTAACTCCCTTACCCACAATCTCCAGGTCTTAGCTGTGTTTCTCTGTTCAGCAGGTTCATCTCTGCTCTGAGCTCCACTAACCCTTTGAGCTCCAAACACTTTTTCCTTCTCTCACCTTTATTCCTGCCATCCAAGGGAAGTTCTGGTACCAGCAATGACACGTTTCAAAGGCCAATGCACAATGGATCATATCCAGAACTTGAAAAGTGTGAAAAACATCCAAAAGATGAGAAATGCTCTGACGGAAGCAGTAGCAAGCTCCGTGGTCTTCCTACAGAGATTCAGCCAATTACCGAAAACACTTCCTTTGGCTGTAAAGCTCACCATTGAATCTGACTTGGGGAAAAGCATGCTGTAATGTTAAACCCCAAAGGGCCGCTCTTTGCTCTGAGGCCCTGATTTCATCTGTAATTCTTCGATGGTTATCTGAAGTATGCTACCCAGGCATGGAAGGGCTCCCAACAAAAGCAGATCCCTCGCTGCAGAGCTGGAGGCAGTGCCTTTAGTCTGAATTTACCTTTCCTCCTCTTCCAGGCAAAGGTCTCTGCCTTTCACCCTGAACTCTGTGGCCCCTGGCAGCTCACAGCGCTGGTTTGAATCTGACTTATGAGCCGATCAGTACCGGCATGGCGGATGCGTGGCTTGGATGCTAATTGCTCATTAGCCATCTGTGCCTGTTATGCTTCAGTTAAAAGACAAGACAAAGAATTCAAGCCGCCTCTTACCTGGGAGTCCGGCTACCGACACACGTGGAAACCATCCGAGGAGACCTCAGGTTCAATCCACAGCTTGGCCACATATTTATTTCTCACTAAAATAACATCTGGCTTTCATTTTTTGGTGACAACTCGTTTGGACAAGACCTCGAGTAGGTTAAAAAAAGAAAAAAATAGACTTCCCACCCTTCCCCCAGCCTTAGGGATCTAAACTTTGTTTAAGCTCCTTTGTGAGCCACGGGTGTGAATAAGGGATCAGTGTGGGGGCCACAAGCTGGGTATAAACAAGGAGTTATTTGTTTCTTCTTATTAAAAGACATGACTCTCTGAGGAATTCACACACTCCCCACTTGTAAGCAGGACATAGTTCCTGGAGAGAATATATAGCAAATTATGTACAGGTCCCAGGAGCCCCACAGCAGCAGCCCCTGGCAATCCTGAAGCTAAATTCATGGCGGAGGGATTGGGAGCTCGGTGTGGGATGCTTGGGATTGAGGAGCGTGCCTGAATTCTGCAGTGATCCATGAGAACTGGACACCATTGCCACAAACATTGAGCAGGTCTGAGAAAGAGATAATGGTCCTGGGTGCTTAGCCTGCGGTTCGTGGGAGGCCCCCACCACGGGTCCACAGGTTCCATGAAGTCAGGGCCATTTCCTTTGCTCCCCACTGCAGCTTCAACACCATGAAGAGTGTCTGCCTGCAGGAGGCACCCCCAGGTTTGTTCAATGAATGCTGCATTGTGGATCCAGCACCAAGAGGTAGCCCCATCTTTTCCAAAGCACACCCAGAATGTTTCCTGGGATGGGGAATGTCATCAGCCATGGGGCAAAAAAAGATCCTTAAAATAAAAGACAAGACTCCTTACTGGCTGGAACACACAGGGCAGAGATGGAACTGGATGTGTCTGGCTCTCCCATGGGGACATTTCTGAGGAAGAAATGGGCAAAGCTGCCAGGAAGTGAGACCTCTATGTGGTGTCTCACGGCTAAATTTGAACTTTAATTCAGCACCAATCAGGATCAGAGCAAGGTGCAAAATGCTTTGGAAATTTCAAAGACTAGGAAAGGGAAGAGAAGGAAGTGGGGCTTGCTCTCAGATTTTCTTGGAACCTTGAAGGCCATGCTCCTTCTACCATAGACTATTTACATGCACCACTTGCTCTCTGTATGACCTTCACTCTGCCTCACATTCTTTCTAATAGCCCCAGATCTCTGGTCCACCATTACTGCCTCAGGAAAGCTTTCCCTGACCAGCGCTCCCACCAGATTACATCAAATGGCTCCAAGATGACTTTATATGACCATGCACATCTACATAGTACTTAGTAGGACTATAATTTCCCATTAACTTTTTGTGATTCTTTAACAATAGTCTTCCACTACCTGTACTGTCCACCAGAGTTTCTACTAGCTACATGTAGCTATCTAGATTTAAATGGATTAAAACTAAACAAGATTTAAAATCTAGTCCTTTTATCTACATGAAGCCCCATTTTGTGCACTCAGTAGCCACATGTGGCTAGTGGCTATCATATTGGACAGAGCAAAGGTAGAATGTCTCCATGACTGGTCCTCTTGGACCAGGCTGCACTCTGTGAAGACAGACAACATGATGGATATTGCCTCCATTACATGCCCACCACATGGCAAGTGCTCATGAAATATTTGCCAAAAGCACAATTAGAAACCTTATCACTGAGTGATGGAGAAAGAATTGTAAACTAGAACAACAAAGCAGCATGATGCAGTATGACATGGGAACCCAGAGGACAAGAGCATCAAGTCTTAATGAGAGAGGCATCAATCAGGTTTTTTTAAAAAAATGTTATCTGTTCCTTTTAGTTATACATTATAGTAGAATCTATTTTGATATATTCATACAAGCATGGAATATATCTTCTAATTAGTATCCTAGTCTGGTGGATGTACACAACACTGAGATTCATATATGTACATAGGAAAGTTATGTCAGATTCGTTCCACTGTCATTCCTATGGATAGGAGTTTGATGGCAGAGAAATAGGGTTTTATAAACAGTGCCAGAAAATAGCACTTGAGTAGTGCTATGCATCGGACAAGAGTGTGTCCGACCTAAAAAAGAACAATAATTCATTCTGAGTGGCACATGAGTGTTTGGGATGAAGGCCTCGAATGGCATGCTAAGAAACCTCCTTTAGTTCACATACAGTCCCAGTAAGATTACTTACTGTATCTGTAGTATGCACCAGTGCTAAGTGCCACACACAAGATCTTCTGATATTTAGAGTAGGCGCTACGGTAATCCCCACTAATGGATGAGAAAACTAAGGTTTATATGTGAAGTCACATAAGTTCAAGAGGCTGATAAAAGTCACATAGCAGGTAAGTAGTGATAATGTGAGGCACATTATCACTAAATAAATGAAACTCCATGAAGTAGAGAGTATGTCTGTTCACCAGATCACCAGCTCCTACCATAGTGCTGAAATATACCAGAAGCTATTCATAGCTGTTGAGTGAATAGTGGCTACAGATCTGCTTCATGCAGATACTTCCAGAGGGAGTGGAAGATGGAGCTAGGAGAGAGGCAGTACCACAATGGGTTAGGCTCTGGGTTCTGATGTGGAGCCAACACTTATTCTGGTAACCTCGAGTAAGTCTTTTGATCCTGTGTGTACTGTGTGACCAACAGCAAGAATAACTACACCTTGGTGGGACAGGTGAGAGCTTAATAAAGTAGGTAATTCACATATCAGACATCAAAAAATAATAATAGCCTCTGTTATTAAGAGGTGATCAGGGCCTTTTCCCTTTCCCTGGGTTTTGGAGAGAAGAGAGGAAAGAAATAGTATGGAGGCTGAATCAGTTTGAGACTTGACAGAAAAAGGAAAACTGGAGCTAAGTCTCCTGGAAAGACCGCAGCCTGTGGGGAATGGAAGGGTAAATAATACCATGATCAGAGGTGGCAAACTCAAGAAGAGGTTTGGGCACCCACTAAAAGTCAAGATGACTTCCCTTAGATCCCAAAGGCAGAAGCCCAGCTGAGACAAGAAAGACTAAGGAAAGAGACCTATTCACAACTGCAGAAAATTCCTCTCAAATGAATAGGATGAAACAACGCAGGAGAGAGGAGGCAAATCCACCTAAATTCCAAAGGTAAAGCCACCGCCTCATAAAGCCTTGCAGCCATGTTCCCCACTTGCAGAGAATCCCACGTGACATCATCTCTGTCAGGAGTTGGTGAGTGGATGCCAGACAACTGTGTATGAGATCACACCTTAGACCCACAGACAACAAACCCAGCCAGAGCTATGTGGCTCCCTGGTTTACAGCCTTGTCACTCAATGCATGGTCCAGGGACCAGCAGCAGGGACAAGCTGGGAGCCTGTGAGAAGTGCAGCATCCCAGGCCCTTTCCCACACATGCTGAACCTTGGTCTGTCCATCAGCCACCTCTCCAGGTGATCATGTCAGCATTAAGGTTTGAGAGGTTAGAGTGCCAGAGACAGATGGCCTGAGTTCTGGTTCTGAACTTACTAGCTCTCTGACCTTGGGCAAGTGATTTATCACCCCTGAGCCTCCATTTCTTCACCTACATAAATGGGAAAGCCACCAAGTTAACTCACCAGTTAGTTCCGAGGCTTATCCATGCATATGGAAGTGGTTAACAGAGAGCTTGCAGCTGGTAAGTGCTGAATGAATGCTAGCCGTGATTATTAAAGACTCAGCATCTCAGGGAGGAGGCAGAGTGATGGTCCAGTCGACCATCTAGGTAACAAGATGTTCATGAGGGGATGAAATGGGTAAAACTCGGAGGAGTATACCACCAACCTGGACGCCCTCCCCAGATGCAGAGATTTATCACTCCAAATGTTTGGGAGGCTCCAACCCTGCAGAGTACTTGAACCAGATCTGGCCCATCCTCTCGGACTTACAGTTCAAGACAGACAAGATTAGGCCCAGAGCCAATGTAAATAGTGGAATCAGTCCGGAATCACTCTCCTGATTAAATCAGCAAACATACCCAGGCCACAGCCTCAGGACACATTCCCCAAGGACAAAGGCAGACAGAAAGCGAGTCAACTTCCAGCCCTGCTGAGCAGTGGTTTATAACCAAGAGGAACCGAGAAGACCACCCGAGAGGACAGATGCTCCTGTGGCAATGAGTGGCACTGGCTGACATATGAGGCAGGATAAGTTTCTAGAACGATGGTAGCAGCAGTACCTGGCCTTTCCTTGCTATGTTCTAGGTGCTTAACAGCTTTTAACCACTTTAATCCTCCCAAGAACCTTCAGAACACAGACCATTATTAATCTCATTTGACAAACTGTGAGACCTGAGTTTGTTTCATGTACAGGCTCCGCCTGCTTGCCACAAAATAGAAGCCAGTTAGTCAAGGGACAAAGTGGTGGTGGAGAAAGATTGTTATTACAATAAGTTAGCTGATACGGGAGGGCAGTCTGAAGGGCCATCTTCCCAGGAGATGGAGATCACAGACTGGTGGGTATCTCCACACAGATAGAGGTTTGTGGCCAAAGGACACATATCTGATCCCAATCACGGTCTCAAAATGTTTCTCAGTTCTGCAAATCTCAAGAATAAAGATCACTATTTCTTGGGCTATTCTTGTCACTGATCAGTGTGCCCCTGCTCAGTTTCTGACATATGACACAGTGAACAGTCTAGAATAGCTGCCCCAAGGCCCTCTTGCTGATAACCAAACTCACGGTAGTAAAAGGAGGCATACGTCACCCAAGATTTATGGGAAAAAAGGGGTCAGGTGAAGTTTAATAAGCAGTTGGGCTTGGGATCTGGTCTCAAGGTTCAGCTTCCAAGTTACTTGCCATGCAATTCATCATAACACTAGTAAGTAGTCTCACTAAGACTTCTGTCAAGAGCTGAGAGCACCTCTCACCTCATCTGTGCCTTAATGACTGTGGCTGTCCTGTTGTCTGTCCATTCTGCATGTGTGTGGGGCTATGTATGCTGTCCAGAGGATGCAGGCAGGGACTTGGCTGGGGCATACAGCAAGGAGCCCACCCCACCATGGAAAAAGAGAGGCTGCCTGAGGGAGGGCTTCTCACTTAGCCCAGCTAGAACCCAGTGGTGACACTTTCTGGGATGCCTATTTCTGCAGAGACATAGCAACATAGGAATTCACAAGATGAAATCATGGAGCAGTTTATCACTATAAATACAAAGACAGGCATCTGTCAACAATGGCACACCATTATGGCCGTGGGGCTTTTCCTTCAACGTTCTTAGAGCCTCTGAGATCTCAAGAAGTCTCTAACCACAAAGCATCAATGCTCTGTGGTTGAGACAGATGCAGAACATAGACCCCATGGCTGTTCTAGCCTGCACCTTCAATCGGTCTACTTACACATTGCTGGCCAGCACAAAGGGGATGGGGGCCTGGTCCAGGCCCCAATTCTCCGGTAGTGTCTCTTGTATGCCTCCTCAGACACAATCATTCAGCTCTGTCCTGTCCTTAGAACCCCACACTGCTGTGGATACTACAATGCCCTATGTGGTCAACGGCCCCAGGGAACCGCCCCCCATAGGCAGCAATAAGATGCTAAAATCTACCCACTTGCAAACAAGCCCTCTTCATTGCAAACTGGCAGATGGATCCTAAACAAATGCAAGAAAAGTCTTTAATTTGGAAGTTTAAAAAAATCCACGTGAAGAATAATTCTCAAACGGTTAAGAAAAAAAATCCGGGATCCATAGTAAGCACTGGCGATATGTAGCTTTTGGCTATGAGAGTTTCTTTCTTCAACCACAGCAAATGAATGGTTATCTTCCACACCTATGGATAAAGCTGGCTCTGACTAGTAATGATCTCTCCCTGCGCCCAGTGCGTTTGTATTAGAATGATTTCTGGAAGCACAAAAGAGAAAGGAGATGATTGCTACATTTGGGAAGGGAACCCTAGACTCAGGTAGAGCAGGGGTAAGTGCTTACTTCTAATCTTTCATAGTTTTGTGCCATGAATAAATAAAACCTTCTACTTTCAATTTCAAACGAAGTCAATAGAAGCAATAAAAATATGTGTACTTGGTAAGAGAAATACAGTCATGTCACATGCCCACTCCAAACTGGTTCATCTAATCAGCCTACTCCCTAAAGCATGGTACAGTGGCCAGCCCATAAGTCACAGTGCTCTTCAGGACAAACACAGTGGATCTACCCCAATCCTGCTACCCAACCTCTCCCTTCCCTCCCAGCTTCTCCTGGCATCTGACCCTTCACTTGGCTCCTATTTGCTGCTCTTGTCTTTGAACTAATCAATCACTTTGGGTTTAGGGGGATAGTACACTTAGCCCCATGATGCATACTCAGGCTTTTCTCAGAATGGGACATCCCAAATCAGAGATCCCACCCCAGTCACTGCAAGAGGCTGGGATTCCAGAACTCATTTTCTCTATCGGGCAAAGGTCCCCTATGCTAGTTGCTGACTTCTTTGTGTAATCGAACTGAAGCTCTTAATAGAGCTCCAAACGCAAAAGTGCTTCGGGGCTCAAAATTCCAGCTCACACTGACCAAAGAGAATCTCCTGACTCAGAGCAAATATGGCTCAGAAAACGAGTGCTTCCCTTCCAGCTCAGGCTGTTTTGTTTACGCACTACTTCTTCCTATTCAACAGGCTGTCATTATGTGAGCACCAATAAACAGGGCAGAATTGTGGACACAATATATCACTGTTCAGTGCTGCCAGAATTGGAACATAAAGACCACTTAACTCAGAACAAAATCAGGGAGCCCACAAATTAGTCACCACAGAGATGCCAAGACGAGGTCCGTCTATTCACTGCACTCAACAGTATTACACATCTGAATGGGTTTAAGGCTCCTCAGAGGGGCGCATGCTGGGATTTTTTCAGTGCGTCTGTTCCAAGGGCTGGGTGGTCACCAGCAGAGCTCCTCTAAGGCTGTGGCACATTAAACCAGCAGGTCCCTTTTCCTCACCATCCTTCCCTTGACCTTTAGCCAAGGGCTCCTGGTGATGTCTGCCTCTTGTCACATCTCTGGTGTCCCTTTTGAATGCTGGTGTCCAGGATGGCATGTGCAAATTTCGACAGGAAGCTATTTCTCCCCACCATGTCTCCTCTGCATGCAGAGTCAAGGTTGCAGGGAGTGCTTTACATCTTAATGTGACTGTTGTGTGGATGACAAGAAGTACACAGGGACACATGTGAGAGCAATTTCATTAAAAGTCCATTATGGCACGGCTACGTGGTGAGCCATGCAAGCTAATGACCAGGTATTGTCAACTGCTCAAAGGCCCTTGGGCTACCTCCCTGAATAATCAACTCATTCTCTGCTGGGGGATGTATGTTTAAGCACTCCTGGGATGGCAGAGGTGTTTAATCATTCACATACTACTTCATTACCATTTCTAGGTATCACCTATACTATTATTTAATATAGTTCTATAAATTCACTTTCATTTTTAATTTTTACTTAAACATCTGCTCTATCATTATCCTAAACAAAAAGATCCCTAAGGTCATGCACTTAAAGAGGTATTTGCTGACACACATTACCAAAAAATCCAAGAAAATGAAAATACTATGCTTGCCACACCTTGGAAAACTTGGAAGGAAAGTAATCACTCGAAGTCAATAGACCACTGTGTCTTTTTTTCCCCCCACCTTTGCTAGTGAGGAATTTTGCACCGAGTAAATGCTCAATATCAATTTGCTGATTATTGATTTGATCTCAGATGCCAGTTCCAGGTGATAATTACTTGTCAGGATTGTGATGAAAGAAAACAAAGATGCTCCAGGATGCAGGCAAATGATTTTGCTGATTTCTAGGATTAGAGACATGGAAGTTGCTGAAAAACCATTTTAATCCTAAACCTCTTAATTCAAGTACAAGGGTATAAGGAAACACAATTATCTTATAACTTATTATCACAACAAGAAAGCACTCAGGAAAGCAGATCTTGCAAAAGAGTGATGTCGAATCTTTGCTTTATGGGTCTGTAGGAGGAGTTGCCATATCCAGACCTTCCATGCAGAGCTGAGTGCATGGAAATCCTTGAGAAGGACTTCTCTCTTCAGCCACTGTCATGCAGATAGAAGCACTAAGAGCCATGGGGAGACCCCTGCAGCACACCCTTGATCAAAGTTGCTGCTTCACCAAAATGGCCAGAACATGGAAGTTCACTCAATGAAGAGATGAACAAATCAAATGGGAAAGTCTGTTTTTCACCAGAGAAACTACACGGTACATGGAAAATTCCATGCCACAGTTCAAAGGAGCATTGTGACCTAATAAATTTATCTGCATGGGTTATTAAAGGCAACTGTAAATTCAGCCTGTGTGTTTCTCATAGCTGAAACACATGTTAAACCAGAGAGAGTTCCCCGGGAAGCCCAGTGCCTATTTTGATTGCATCCGACAGGACATACGCCAAAATAAAGGATGCCTCTGTAAACAAAATTTTGCCAAAGCTGAGGAGACTCCAGGAATGGAAACCTGGAATCTCTGCAGAAAGCCTTGAAATGAGGCTTCTTCAATCTCCAGGTTAAGAGGACCAGCAATAATTGATTCTGCAGCCAGTAGAAGCTAGGGACAGTTCCTTTCATTGGCTGGATGTCACACCTAATCTCACCAAAGAAGCCCTGTTAGTGAATAATTCCTGTGCTCTTGCTCTATGGGGCTTAGCAAGATGGGTGTCCTGCCAAATCAAACAAAAGTGATAGAGATGTGGCATTAGGGATTAGTGTAAATCGGACTCCCACCTAATGGGATTTAGCTCTGTTCAGGCCATGAGTCTGCAACCTGTGTGATCTCAGGGTTGGGAAATAAAGTAAAAAGGCAGACCTCAGGGGTTAGAAAGGCTCACATTAGTAGTTACACACAGGCTTTCTTTTATTTCTTGTTGGGTTTTTAAAAAGAGACCTTTGGAGATAAAAAGGGTTTTGAAATTCCAAAAATGATGTACAAAATGGGTCCTTGTCAAATAAATCAACCAAGAAAAACAAAACCAGCAAAGAGGTTGCTTTTTTCCCCAAGGGCTGACTCAGAGATCTGTTTCTGTAGAAAGCCTGTGAATCTGTCTTCTGGGCCATCTGCAGAGATATCATGGGGGGAAGGAGGCGGTGAGGAGAATAGGAAGGGCTGAGAAATGGGACCTGCATCTTGGGATCTGCCTTCAGAGCCTGTCTGTAATGAACACAGGACAACCACGTTTTCGACTTTGTAATCATGCCTCATTGATTACCGACTGTGTCCTAAGAAGATGCCTAGGATTAGGAAATGGCAAGATGATTACTTTGGAGGTAAGGAGAAGTACATTCCAGTCTTGCCTTTTCTTCTCCCAGCAATGAAACTTGGGTCTCATTTAACCTCATTGGATCTTAGTAGTACAATGGGAAGATATTAATATGCACCCCACAGAGTTATAGTAAGGATTAAATAAGGAAATGCATGCATGCCAAGCCCATCATAGGACATGACTGCAGAAATTAGATCGTATATAGAAAGTTACTGTGACAGGAGAGTGGCCAGCCTACCAACACACTATATTTACCACCTGGCTCCAAATGGTTTACTTATTAAAATTAAATGTATACTCTTAAAAGTAATATACACTTAAAAATCTATATATTTGGCATATGTCACATTTCACTAAATATATATATATATGCTACAAATAAGAATGTTCCAAGTAATATGCTGCTTGGCATTCAGCAAATGTCCTCAGAATACCTACTACTGACAGGTCTTAAATCACAGTCTGGGAGAGGTCATTTCACAAATGAATTCCTCACTAAGATAGGGCAATGACCCCACAGGCACCCACTCAAAGAATTCTAGGTGCTTGCTGCTCTTTCTGAGAGTGAGTGGGAAGGGAGAGACCCAAGGAATCACCCAGTAAAGCCGATCTAACTGAGATGAGAGAATAATGGCTTGGAGTATCAATAGGGCTTGGGGATCTGGCCACTGCTGCCAATGACCCGAGCAGGATACAGCTCATGCACGGCTTCTGGGCAGCATGGCATTGGAGCAAATGTGGCTTCTCTCTACAGGACTTGGAGTCTGATGGGGAGCCATCTATCCATCCAAGATCATAAACAAAGGCACTGATGCCAACTGAGCAGGGTCAAGGATCACAGTAGTGGGCTGGGATTGTAGCTCAGTGGTACAGCGCTTGCCTCGCATGCATGAGGCCCTGGGTTCGATCCTCAGCACCACATACAAGGCAATAAAATAAAGACATTGTGTCCATCTACAATTAAAAAATATTAAAAAAAAAAAAAAGGATCACAGTAGTGTATAAATGTATGAGATGGCATTACCTAGAGAGGAGGGAAAAGCAGCGAGTGAGGGGAGAGTGATGCTGGAGAGGGAGGCCAGCGCCAGACCCCACAAGGGAAGCCATGGTTGAGTTTCAAGCACCATCTGTGTTTGAGACGTTCTCTCTGGTTGCTCTGGTCTGGAGATCATTATCCATTAGCTAGAGTGGGAACAGACGTGTAGGGAAGATGTATGCTGTCCTTTGAGCAAAAAAAGGATGACAGCACAGGTAAGCAGCAGTGGGGACAGAGACAAGGAGACACAGAAGAGGCCATAGTGAGAAGGCAGCTCCACCCATTGCCCCGCCCAGTCTCTGCTGGAGACTCTCTGGAAACTATCATACTAAGTGAAATAAGCTAATGCCGCTCCTGTGTACAGCCACATGGAACCTCCACCCTCATGCCATACACAGGGGCAGCAGGAGCTCCTGGGGTGCGGAGCTGTGTAAAGCAGAGCTCTCAGGGCAGGGGGAGAGCAGAACTGAATGGTGGAACTTCTATACGGGAGTCTCCTGCCCAGATATGCAGGCATAAGAAAGGCAGGATGGACTCTTTCTCACCTTTCCTTCCCCCTGATGTATTCCCACTTTGGGGATGGAACAGGAAATGGCCTTAAAACCAGTACCCCGAAAAGGCACACTCATACATTGCTGGTGGGAGTGCAATTTGGTGCAATCATTATGGAAAGCAGTGTGGAGATGCCTCAGAAAATTTGGAACAGAACCACCATTTGACCCACTCCGTGGTATATACCCAAAGGACATAAAATCAGCATACTACAGTGACACAGCCACATCAATGTGTATAGCAGCTCAATTCACAATAGCTAAACTGCAGAACCAACCTAGGTGCCCTTCAACTGATGAATGGATAAAGAAAATGTGGTATATATACACGATGAAATATTACTCAGCCATAAAAATGAATGATTCTATGACTTTTGCTGGTAAATGGATGGATCTGGAGAGTATCATGCTAAGTGAAATAAGCCAATCCCCCAAAACCAAAGGCTGAATATTCTCTCTGATATGCAGATGTTAGCACACAATAAGGTGGGGAAAGAATTGTAGAAGTTCAATGGATTAGACAAAGGGGAATGAATGGAAGGGAGAAAGGATGAGAATAGGAAAGACAGTGGAATGAATTGGACATAACTTTCCTATGTTTATATATGAATACACGACCAGCGTATCTCCTCATGTACAACCACAAGAATCCTAATTAGAATAAATTATGTTCCATGTATGTATGATATGGCAAAATACACTCTACTGTCATGTATATCTAAAAGAACAAATTTAAATAAACACCAGTCCTCTTACTGAGGTCATTACTAGAACCAGAGCTCCCTGTATACCTGGAGCACACTGAAGAGCTAAGCTTTGGTTCCAGGTGCCAGGCTCTGCTCTGTGGGACTGAAAGCAATTTATCTACCTCCCCTGGGATTCAGTTTCCTCATCTGTAAGATGCTGCTACTAGTCCCTGCCTTGAGGATGGCTCAGAGAATGAACAAGCAGTACACACTCTGCACAAGCAGCATCTAACAGAGGAGGTGCTTCATTAATGCTAGTAGTACTCATTCATTCTGAGGCACAGGGAAAGGCCAAAATCAGAAACACTATCCTGTGTTATCCTCAGCCCCTTCTCCCACGTTGTCACCATCTGTAGAGGCAGTAATGGTGGATCTTGTAATACTCAAAACTCAAGTCAGATTCACCTTCATTTTTTTGCTAAGATCTAGGTCAGATTTTCTTTGCTTACAATGTGGGAGGCTGGAAGCGGCCTTTTGACATGCCGATATGAGGGCTGCCTTCAGGAAATGTACAGTCAACCCTCTGCAGCCACATCTGCAGATTCAACCAAATTCAGATAAAAAAGATTTGGGAAAAAATTGTGTCTGTACTAAATATGTACAGAATTTGGGGGGGCATTATTCCATGAATAAGACAGAATGAAAATTATTTACAGATCATTAACATTGCTTTAGGTATTAAAAGTAATCCAGAGATGACTTAAAATATACAGGAAGATGTACCACACCTATGAATGACCACACCAATTCATACACGGGACTTGAGCATCCATAGATTTGAGCATCTGCGGGGAGGGTCCTAGAGTCCATCACCCATGGATAACGAAGGACAAGCAAGACCAACTGGCAGAGATTTTTGTCTGAACTCCCCATGTCCCTCAGCTATGCATCCTCAGTCCTGTCACTACAGGCCCCACCCCATAGGAAGAGGGAACTAGCTTGGGAAGGGCATGGCCCAGGCAGCAGCTTGTCTGCAGGATCATGGGCAAGTGGGAGACATGGAGACCACAGGGAAGAAAGGCTCTGGCCCAGGGGCCCAGGGTGACTGTCCCTGAGAGCACATTGGGACATGCTTGAGAACTTATGACCTCAGGAATAACGGAAAAGTTTATTCTCAAATTCATATTTATTAACATTTTGTAAAAAATTTTATATACTCAACAATGTTACTTAAATCTCAGAATACTGACGTAATTAACAACTGGTGCCTATTACAAGCACCAACTTTGTGTCAGGTGCTTAGATAGACGTGCAGTATCTTATTTGACTCCCTTCTGTACTCTGGAGCAGGTGATTCTATCACCATCCCCTACCTAACCTTTGCAGATTAACAGATGAGGGATTGCAGGCATTTGTCTAAGGAGGCCCAGCTAGCCAGTGGAAGAACAGAAATCCAATCACAGGCTGCCTGAGGTCTCAGCCTGTGTGCCAAGTCACCAAGCTCATCTCCAACAAAAATCAGCATTTTAGCAATACAAATGGGTAGCACTCTAGGATCTTCTACAAAAGCTGTCAGTCCCAACTTTGTCTTATTTTACTCCACGCAAACACTTCTGAGTAAGTGTCCAGGCTCCCAGTGGAGGGCCCGACAGCATGTTTTTTCTAGCAGTGACCCACAGTTGCCCTACTTAATCAATTATAAATGGTACATTTGTACACTGTGCAGTGTAAAGTTCTCTAGTGTGTCCATATATCAAATAAATAGAGCAGTATAAGGACCAATCACATCAATTTAATTACATTTCATTTATCTAGGAGCTCCTGGGAGACAAGCCCTGGCAGGGCTGGGAGAGGTTGACAGACCCTGAGGAAATTGTAGGAAGAACCTAGGAGGAGAAGAAGGCTGAGTCAGGAAAACCTCCCCTGAGAGGGGCCTCACTATTTAAGAGAGATTTCCTCAAATCACACAGGCAGGAGCACACGTTCTGAAAATAGGAAGGCTGCCAGGGAGGATGACTGGGTATAAGGAGTGAGGACCACAGGAGACACTAAGTACGGGGCTGGGGTGTGGCTCAGTGGCAGAGCATGTGCACAACAGGCGGGAGGCACTGGGTTTGATCCCCAGCACAAAAAGAAGAGACAGAGAGAAAGAAAGAGAGAGAAAAGGGTGGGCGCAAGGAAGGGAGGGAGGGAGGGAGGGAGGGAGGGAGGGAGGGAGGCAGGAGGTAGGAGATTGATTCTCCTCTCTGAAGCACTACAAAGCAAGAGCCATCCTGGGCTTGTTTTAATGCATGTGTTTACTATGTCAAATCTCCCTGCTGCATTTGCATGTCAGAGACTAATTGTTTGACAACATACATTCATGTGTGCTTGGTTTGTGCTGTTTGGTCTCTGCCCCCCCACCCCCAAGTAGAACACTTAAAACATAAATGTAATTGTAAAAAGAAAAGAAAATTAAAGCATTCTGGAAAAAGACTTTCTTCATTTTCCTGCTCTGCAAGCTCCTAGGTACTTCCTAATTAGAACCTTAATTATGGAAATTTTCATTTGTATTATGTGATTTATTTAAAGCTCTGTCTTTCCAAGAGAATAAAATCCAGGTTTTGAAGCACCTCTCAAAACAATTTATTCTTCTCCACTGACTAACTGCTTTGGCCAGCAATTGTGAATTTATAGTACATTATGCCAAAGCAAAAACACTCTAATAACTTAATCAAACATTTAAAATCCAACTCACAGCCATATAATATACAGAAGCAGTCCTCTCAATTCTCTCATTAAAGGTCAATTACCATTTTTATTCTAAACATTCACATCTTGTAGAACATACACACACACATACAGACACACACAGACAAAGCATTTGCAGATACAAACCTTGGCTGACACATACCAAAGCGTAGAATAATTCCTGTTATTCTTCAATATATGAAAATTGATCTTCCAGCTATTTTTACAAATTCTAGCAAAAGAAAAATAGGATTTAAAGAAAACAACAGAACCGGGTGCGGTAGCGCACGCCTGTAATCCCCGCACTTTGGGAGGCTGAGACAGGAAAATTGTGAGTTCAAAGCCAGCCTCAGCAACAGTGAGGCGCTTAAGCAACTCAGTGAGACCCTGTCTCTACATAAAACACAAAATAAGGCTGGGGATGTGGCTCAGTGGTCGAGTGCCCCTGAGTTCAATCCTCAGTATCAAAACAAAAAGAAAACAATAGTATCAATGACACTAAAAATTATTACTATTTTTTACTGAAGGTCTTTAGGGGAAAGAGCTGGGCCCAGCTCTACATGAGCCATGTAGCCTCACCCTGCCAGGAACAGTAACAGAGAAATAACAAGGAGAATGTGCACTGTTGTGTTTGCCTTTTTGGAGTACTGCAACAGATGCATACTTTCTGACCACACCCTTACTCTCATCAGACCGAAAGTACTATTAAACTTGTTTTTCAGATGAGAAGAACATGCTTCAGCAACTTGGATGGCAAAACAAGGAAATGATGCCAACTTCATGTGTATTTGGCACAGGGTGTTTGGCCAAGAGAGGGAAAGTCAATGAGTAAAATGGAGTCATTTGGTCCACTTAGTCAAATACATTCCTCTCTCTCTCTCCTTATTCATCACTCTTGGCCTGTGATGATGATGAGGCAGGGGTTAAATTCCAGCCATGGCTGTGCCAATCTGTGGGCACTTCACATGGATAATCTCATAAGAGCCTCAGGAAGTGGTTAAGGAAGTCATGACATGTGCCCGTTTAACTTGTAAGTGAACCCAAGTATAGGCACTCAGCAAAGATTACAGGCAGAGGGGGAACAAGAGGTGAGAAATTGAGAGTACTGGAGGTGCTATAGTCATTCTTCTCCATGAACCGGTGCTCAGAAATGACCCTGAGACCCTGAGAGGAGGGACTGAATCTGCCTTCCGTCTGTAGTCCTCATTGCTGCTCACACAGTGAACATTTTATCGAAGGGGATTCCAATGGCCGGTGGTACTTTTCAGTGGAAAACGGCCCTTGCATGTCTTGTCTATGGGAGATGTAACTGTCAATCATTTTGAATATTTTCCATGTTTATCTTCCATGCTAACTTTAGAAACAAGGCTGTGTTTAAAAGGCGATTCCACTCAACAACGACTACCCTATCCCACAAGTGATTCTCAGGGTTATAAAGAAACTTGCCTGAGCTCTCATGGCTGGAAAGTAAAAGTGAGATTTATCCAGGTCCAAATCCATGTGTCTTCTAAAGTTCATGCTCTTCATTTCTAAATAGTGAGGTAGTGCCCACCACTCACTCACTTTAACTAAATTAGCATATCTAAGGCCGGTGGAAACTCTCTTGCTCCTCCCTTTCCTGAAGGACCTCAGATGCATCATTTTTTACAAAACTGGTGGTTGTGATGGGTACCCTTATTTGACCTTGAAGACTCAGTTCCATGATGCCTCCTGGGGAAAGCCTTCCCTAACCCCACCAGTGGTGGAAGGTGATCAGCTCTGCTGCATTCTCAAAGGTTGATGCCTGCCATGTTCAGAAGTATATCCTTGCACATTCGGCATCCTAGCAGACCTTAACTTCCCTCAGGGCAACTTGTCAATAGCACTCTTCCAAAAAACTCCACTAATAACACAGCACCTAGCGCTCCACAGATGCTCCATTAGTAAGATGAAATTAAACCTTCTAATACAATGGACCAAAAGAGTTTCTGCAGTTCCTCTCTGGAGGTAGAGATGTGGCTGTGGATTTGAGGTGGGAAAGGAAGTTGCTGGAAAAAATGTTTGAAGAGGCCTGTCTTAGAGATTTCCCAGGAACATATAATTAGCATTGCCTACTGGCCAGACACCATCCTGAATGCTCTTCATGGATGCTATCTAGATCTTGTAACAACTTTTCCAGCAGCCTCCTCATCCACCTCCACCTTCTCCATGCACCCAGGGAAGAAGACATTCCATGGGAGGGAGCCGACAGACTGGCCCAGGCCAGAGGCCTCCCACCTGCCAGGTATCCGAGGGCTTTGAGCATCTTCTCCATTTCTGTGTATCTTGAATGTCCCTATACCTATTACTTAGATTCAGAAATCCTTCTCATTTTGCTAGATTCATTTTCTCTTCTTCACTGAGCCATTCCAAAGAAAATGTGATCCCTAATTACTTCAGCCTCCCTTTAAGAACACTAAGGAGATTCTCCCATAAAATGACAGTACCATTATCACACTTAAAATTAATATTTATGTTCACATTTCCTCAGTTTTATGGTTTCCCTTCAGTCTTGAGCTACAATTTTTAGGGGACCAAGGATGAATACATTCCAAAATAGATTTTTAAAAAATAAGGAATAATAAAATAAACCAATTGAAAATCCTCTGTCAACAGTAGTGTGTCTGGTGTTGACAGCTTCTACCCACACTCTAACTGGGCTGTTTTTCATGGACTCAGAGTCATTAATGTGTAGACACCACAGGCATTAAATTTGACAAAGAAAAGCCTGTCTGTAATTCTGAATCAATTACAATGGTCAGACTTGACGTTGATATGAAGGAGGCCAAATGAACAAAAAGCCATATTCATGGACTGTTGGATATCTGGCCTCTAAATGGTCAGTTTGGGGAACAGCGCTGGTGGGACAAGAAGGATGGCTGCACTGAGGAGAAGGGCCCACATAGTCATTTAAAAGAATGCATTTGCCACAAACATGCATTTAATACATCATGTGATCATTTGTTTTGCACCTAACTAAAGAATAAACGTGAACTCTGTGTTAGGGAAAAGGCACCGTGGCTGTCCTGCTCTTTGGAAAACAGAGCAGATACCAAGGCAATTCACTCTCAAACACTGTGTCCTGCATAGAGCTTCATGCGAGTCAAACTCCTCTCCAGCCTGCTTCTCCTTCTGTAAAACAAGGACCCTGGACAGCACAATATCTCAGTCTCCTTCCAGCTCCTGAAGGCTATGATTTCTCATCCTGGCACCTGGATTCAGGAGAGGCCTGGACTCAAATCTTGGCAGGGCAAGGTACTTTAGCTTTCTGAGCTCCAGATTTGTTTCCTTTGTGAAAAGAACATTATCGTTTTAAAAAATGTTTAAACATGACTTGAAAAAATTTATCCTAAAATTTTGAAGCATACAGAAAAGGTAAGATATGTTTTGAATATCTATATATCTGCCACTTACATTCAACAATAATTACTTTGCTATATTTCGGGGTTTTTTTCTTTTTTCTTTTCCTTTCTTTTACTGAACGATTTTAATGCAAATTATAGACTTTAGTACAGTTGATCCCTAAATACTATAGTATTCATCTCAAAAAATTAAGGAGGCTCTCCAACATATCTAGAGTACCGTTAGCACACTTAAAATTAATCCTAATTCCCTAACATTATCTGATACCCAGACCACATTTGAATTTCTCCATTTGTCCCAGAATTGCATTTTATACATTCCTTTCCTCAAACTAGGTTTCAATTAAGAGCTACACATTGAATTTCATTGTTCAATCCATCTCTTCAGTCTCTTTTCAAAATAAACTATTTTTAAAAAATATAGCACATAGTCAGAAAAATGCCCCAATTAAAATTGTATGGCTTGAAGTATTTTCACCCAGTGACAGATCCACAAAACCTCAGCTCTTTAAAGGGATGATGATACACCCCAGAAACCACTCACTACCCACATGGCTAAACAACCCCAGCTTTCAACACCATAGGTCAGTTTTGCTTGCTTTTGAAGCTCATTTAAGAGAAATGAGGTTATATATAAACTTCCATGACTGCCTCTTATCAGTCACTGCGTTTCTGAGGGAAGTCACATGTTTACATGTGGCCTTAGTGTGTGTGTGTGTGTGTGTGTGTGTGTGTGTACGCATGTGTGCGTGTTGTTTTCACTTTCAGTCAATCCATTCCAGCAGATGCATATACCACAACCTATTTCCTTGTTCTTCGGTTGATGAGCATCTGGCTGGTTTCCAGTTTGGGAATATTCCAAATAGTGCTGATATGAATATCCTGGTGTGTCTTTTTGTGGGGAGCATATCTAGGAGTGGAATTTCTGGGTCTTATAGTAGGTGAATATTCAAACTTTATTCGTACTGCCAGTGTTCCAAAGCAATTCTGTCAATGACTCCCACAGAAATATAAGAAAAACACCATTATTTAGTATCCTCACTACCCCCTGATACTGCAAGTTTAGGCATTCTGATGGGCGTATGTTGTCTGACAGTGTAGTTTTATCCACATTTCCCTGAAGACTAATGACACACCAAGAAACTTTTCTTATGATCACTGGAGAGCCTTATGTGAAGTGTCTGTTCAAAACCCCGAACCATTTTCCTGCTGGGTCGATGATCTCTTGCTTGCTGATTTGTAGGAGTTCTTATACATTCTCAGTAGAAGTCTTCAGTTGGCTGTATGCTTGCCAATATTTTCCCCCATTCTGTGATATGATTTTCTTCACTGACTTTCTAATTTATTTTGATGGACAAAAGTTATATATTTTCGTGTAATCCAAGTTATCTATTTTTTCCCATTAAGTTTAGTGATCTCTGTACCCTGCTTAGCAAATAACAACTTCCCCAAGGCCATAAATATATTCTACTTTGTTTTCTAGAAGTGTTGTTATTTTATTTTTCATACTTAAATCTACAGTCCACTTGTAACTAACATTGTGAGTGGCATGAGGTAGGGGGTCAAGATAATAAGTCTCTCTTATGGGTATCTAATTACTGTAGCACAATTTATTAGACCATCCATTCCAACATCCTTCACAGAGTCACCTTTCTTGCAAATCAAGTGTCCTCGTATAGCTGGGTCTTCAAGACTGTCTTAACTCTTCTTGGTTGTTTGCATTTCTATATAAATTTTAGACTGATTTTTAAAAATTCCTGCAATAATGTGCATTTTGAGGACTACAGAAAATCCACCTATCCGTTTAAATAGAGTTGTCCTCTTCACCACTAAGGTTTCCAATCCATGAGCATAATGTACCTCCCCATATGTTAGAGTCTTCCTTAATTTTCCTCAATAATGTCTATTCTTTTCTGTGTTCAAGTATTGCCACATCTTTCATTAGATTCATTCCTGAGCAGTTAATATCTTGGGTGCTCTTGCAAACATCATTGAAAATGACTAATTTTTGCAGGCATACACACTTTTTGTTATATTGGCTTTGTGTCTAATGACCTTAGGAATTCATTCAGAAATTCTGATGGTACATTTGTAGATTATTTTATATTGTCCATGTACTCAATCATGTTATTCTCAAATAATGATTCTTATATTTCTTCGATTTCAGTCTCTGTATCTATTCTGACCCTCCCTTTCTTCTCTTCCTCCTTCTCCTCCTACTCTTTTAATCATTGCCAAGACCAAGATTTCCTGCCTTAGCCTACCCAAGTGCTGGGATGACAGGCATGTGCCACCACGCCTGGCCTGCACTGTTATTTTTAAAACAATTGTTTGTTCCTTGTTCATGTCACAGCTGGACGTGTCAGCAGGAACTAAGACTTTTGCCATTTTGTGTTTCTGCATCCTTTAGGACCCTAGAGTGCTATCAATTTTGCCAGTGGTATAGTTTGGATCTTGAATGTCCCCAAAGGCCCATATTTTACAGGCTTGGTCCCCACTCTTGGGAGGTGGTGGAACCTTTAAGAGATGGGGACCTAATAGGAGGTAACTAGGGTACTGGGGGTGTGCCCTTGAAGGGCTTTGTGAGACCCTGTGCCCTCATCTCTTTCCTTATAGTTTCCTGGCCATCAAGTGAAAGCTCCACCATACTAACCTGCCATGATATGTTGCCTCACCACAGGCCCAAAAGTAACAAATTAAACCAGTTATGGACTGAAACCTCCAAAATTGTGAACCAAAATAAAACTTTTCTAAGTTCTTTATCTCAGGTATTTTGTTACAGTGAAAGAAAGCTGATTCACACAGCCAGCGTAGGAAAAGACTGCAAGCATGAAGGATCATAAAGATCCACTCTCATTCCATGGAATTCCAAACCTGTCATGTGACTCAAGTCATTTCCAGATAATGTTTACATGTAGACTATCCCTGTCCTCATCTATATGTCTCTCCAGGGCTTTGGTTATATGAAACTTGTTCTCTGGAAGGCTCTTTAGGAAGACCACCATGGAACCATGATGCCTGAGTTCCTGACTATTCACCGTAGTCTGTTGTCATCGTATTTGAATGTCAGTATGGCTGAACATGCAATCTGTGGTTCACATTTTATTTCCTTAGAAAGTTATTCAATTATATTCTGGCAAAAAGTTCTGGCATCAGAATGTATGGTGGAAATTTAATTTTCTTTCCATTATGAGTCATTAATTGATTGAACATTTAATTTTTTTTCCTGAAAAATCCAATAGCTTTATTAAAATATGTTTGGTTTTGACCTTTCAGGTTCTATTTTTCCAGGCATTCAATGTCCTTTCAAGATTAATTTTCAACTGGGCATGGTGGAGCACACCTATAATCCCAGTTACTGAGGGTCTGAAGCAGGAAGATCACAAGTTCAAGGCCAGGTTGGGCAACTTAGCAAGAGCCTGTCTCAAAATAAAATTTTAAAAGGGCGGGGCATAACACTTGAGTAGCATGTGCAAGGTCTTTAATTCAATCCCCAGTACCACAAGCAAAATAAAATTGTATTTCCAAATCATCTTTTATTAAGGAAAATTTCTTGGATAAGAGTAATTATTCATACTGTTAAGTTTTGCTTTAACTGCTTTAGTTTTCTTCCTCAGAGGTTCCTAGTAGAAGTGTTAGAACTTCTTTGCCTGCCTTGTAGATCTATCACTTTTTTAAAAATATTTTTATTACCTGTATAGTGATTTGTTATTTGATTTTTAAAAAATATTCCTTTCCATCTTCCATTTCTCTTAAAGTATTATCCATTGCAATTACTCATTCTTGAATTCCACCTAGATTAGTGTGTGTGTGTATATTACATATATGCATACTACATGTATATATATATACACTACATGATATATACAGATTTATCTACATGAAAAGTGTGTGTGTATATATACACACACATATTAGAATAAATGTAGATGAGCATAAAAGTTGGGAAGATGGGACAGATAGTTCTTATATAACCCACACCAAATTTTCCCTATTATTAACATCTTACATTATTATAGTCCATTTGTCATCATTGATGAAGCACTATTGATACATTATTAACTAAAGTCAATACTTGTTTTACTTATGTCCTTTTATTTGTTTTAGGATTCCATCCAAGCTGCCACATTACATTTATTACATTTAGGCTATGACAGTTTCTCTGACTTCATTTGCTTTTGATGATTTTAACAGTTTTGATGAAAACCATATTAATCAGCTGTCTGTCATTACAACAAAATACCTGAGATGATTAACTTATGAAGAGAATAGGATTATTTTGGCTCATGGGTCTGGAATTTACAGTTTAAAATCAAGTGGTTCCATTGCTATGGGCCTCTGACAAGGGCTGGACAACCTGGTGGGAGCATATGATAGAGAAAACCACATACCTCATAAGCCTAGAATAAGAAGGAGAAGGAAGAGACCTGGCTTCAATGATGCCCTACCTCTCCACACCCTCAGTGACCTAGGAACCTCCCACTAGGCCCTACTTCCTAAAGGTTACACCACCTCCCAGCAGTGCCACCCTGCAGACCATGCCTTTAGCACCTGGGCTTTTGGGACACACACACAAACCATAGCAAGGTCTATTCAGGTATCTTTTTAGAATACCTCTATTGGAATTTGTTTCATATTTTTCTCATTATTAGCCTGGGATTATCAGTTTTTAGGCAAAGGTCACAGAAATAAAGTGTTATTTGCATGACATCATATTGAAAGGCCATACCAGCAAGGTGATTAATCACTTTTGATGTGAATCTTCGTCGTGTGGCTGAGAAATGGTGACTAGATTTCCTCTACATAAGGTTACTGTCCACATCACCTTTCATATACTGTTGTTTTTTTTTTTTTTACAGGCAGTGTGTACATGAAGTTCACATTTAAGGAATGAAGAGCTGTATTTGACCTCGTAGAGGGTATCGAATATATACAACAAATTATTCAGAATTCTTCATGGGAGATTTCTCTTCCACCATTTATTTATTCAATCATTTATTTATGTCTGATAGACTCATGGAATTTTTGCTTTATACTTGTGTCATAATTCAATACTAATTTGTTTTGTTGCTCCAATTGTTCCAGCTTTGAGCATTAAGAGCTCTTTCAGCTTGCTCCTATGCCCTTTTGACATACTCCCCAAATTGTAGAGTTTCCTTTTATAAAAACATATATTTCATTTTTAATTGACACATAGGAATTATTCATATTTATGGGGGTACCGTGTGATATTTCAACACTTGTATACAATGAATGATGATCAGATGAGGGTAACTGACCTGTCACCTCTGACAATTATCATTTCTTTGTATTGGGAACAATGTCCTCTCTACTTGATATTTTGAAATAGTCAACTAATTGTCCTCCACAGTTTTGTTTTGAGCACTTCCTTTGGAGCACAACATATTTAATGCTCTAGTCCTAGAATCAGCCATTTCTCCAAGATGTGTTAACTCTTTTTTACTAGAGAACAACATGGGAAACCAAGACCAAGCATCTGGGAATATTTGCTGCTACTACACTGCTGCTTCTAGGTTCTCCTGCTGACAGAGCAAGGACATGTCTATATGTTAATCCATGCATGTACACATGCCAATGAGTATCTCTCCATATATAACCGCCTGTGTGAAATTAAAGTATCTACATTAGGTTAAACATGTTCATACAATATCTGTAACTCTAATCCACTAGCATGTGGATCACTCTAGCCTTCTCCACTGCTTGTCTCGTCCATTTCAACAGTGGAAACATGTCCCCAACATCCTCCATCCATTGTTCAGTTCCAGTATGCATGTGTGGTGGTTTGTAAATTGTTAGCCTAGATTCCTGTAAGAAACATATTTGTCAACTGTATCACAGTTCTTCTGTGTGGTTCCTCTTGCCTTTATTCTTACAGATGTCATTCATTCCCAGGGCCACCTAGGTCACCATCTTTCCCACCACCTTCAGTGAAGTTGATACATACCTTCCTCACGGTCTGCACTCCCCTGATTTCCTCAATGATTTAAAAAATTCGCACACATTAAGGTTCATGCTGTGGTGTAAAATCTTATGGGTTTTGTTAAACATGGAGTGTCTTATATTCCCACTGCAGGATCACACAGCCATGTCACCACCTTAACCCTCACCCTCACTGTGCTTCACCTAAGAAACCCCAGTCCCTCTTCTTCCTTGAGCCCCTAGCGACCGCTGATCTAGAGTGCATAAGATGATGTTTATCTTTGGAAGAAAATGCTGAACTGTTTTTCAAAACACTGTTTTACCACAGCAAAGAATGTGAGATCCTATTGCTCCTTCCCACCAGCAATCAGCATGGTGTTCAACTTTTTGTATGTTGTCCATTCTAGTAGGTGGCAGCTCATTATTGTTTAATTTGCATTTCCCTAATGAAAGAATGATACTCAGTATGTTTCTCATTCATCTTCTTTGAGGAAGTACTTATTAATATCTTTTTCCTATTTCTTTGTGTTTTGTTGGGGAGAGAAGGTATTTGTTTTCTTACTATTGAGTATTTCAAATTCTTTCTGTATTTTGCGTACTAATATTTAACAGATATGTTTTGACCATTTTCTCCCAGTCTGTGGGTTATCTTTTTCTTTTCTTTTCTTTTTTTTAATTTATTTTTAGTTGTTGATGGATCTTTATTTTATTCATTTATTATTTATATGTGGTGCTGAGGATTGAACCCAGTACCTCACGCTTGCTAGGCAAGCGCTCTGCCACTGAGCTACAGCCCCAGCCCCTCTTTTTATTTTCTTAATGGTGCCCTTTATTCAATTTTAACAAAGTCCAATTCATTGAATTATTTTTTTCCTTTCGTGGATCATGCTTTTAGGGTTATAGCACTAATGCTCATCTCCACATCCAAGGTATATTCATGTATATTCCTCACTATATTATCCTCTAGATACATCTCACATTTGGCCTCTGAATCATTTGGACTTAATTCTGCATAAGATGTAAAGTTTAAGTCCAGGCTCATCTTTCTGCACATGGACACTTAACTGTCCCAGCGCCATTTGTTGAAAACACCATATTCTTTCTCCACTGAATTATCCTTGCACTTTCACCAAAATTCAGCTGCTTCTATTTGCCTGGGTATATTCTGGCCCATTCCATGCCATTGATTTGTGTGTATATTATTTCACACACAAAACCATGCTGTCCTGATTACTGTACCTTTACAGTAAGTCTTGAAACTGGATAGCATAATTCCTAAAAGTCTGCTCTTCAATATTGTATTGGCAATATTTATTTTGAAATGACTTCTTTAATTTCAAAATTCTTGCTTGCATTCTTCACCCCTCCTTTCAAATTCTACTCTTCTCTAATCATCTGATTTCTGAACATTTAAAAATTCAGATTTATGTTGTTCTTTTATAATTTATAAGAACTTAATTTTTGTAGCTAGTTTTGAATAGCAATGCTATTACAGTTGCCATCTGTTTTGTGGGGATCTAGTTCTGGTTGTTTTCATTGTTTCTAGGGGTGTTATTATGTTTCAGATTCTTTTTTATTTTTCTAATAACAACTGTGCGTGAGCTTAGTATAATCTTGGTTACTTATTATTTAAGTGACATAAATTTCCCTGTAGCTCAGGAAGAACAGGAGAGAAAGGATACATTTTATCTTTAAGACTTCAGAGCCCACTCTTGTTTGTTTTTGTAGAACAATGAAAAACATGTCCTGTGTTTTCTAAGATCTGATTCTCCTGGCAACTTCAAACACTATGATTCCTGTTCTAATCAATCACTTCAAGCAGTTTTGTATCAGTGTTGGGGCTTTCCTTGATTTTGACAGTTTGAAGAGTGTGTAGGGACCGGAACTACCAAATCCTCTGCATCATCACAGGATGGCTCCCTTGTACCTGTCGTGAGTTGGACCTAGCAGAACTCCTGTTACAGGCAAATTTTCTCAGATTCACTGTCGTTACCCGTGATACAGACTAGTCATTAAAGAGCCCTCCTGATCTCAGGCCATTAGAAGTTTTTTGCTCTCTCTCTGCTGTGTCCCTCTTCAACAGTCTTGTTCCCAATGATTGGCTCTCCCTACCTGCTTATATTGAAGGTTACTGAAATGCTTTGTCAACTAGTTTTATTTTTTAAATTGTCTTGCAGGGCTGGGGATAGAACTCAAGGCTTTGGGCATGCAAGGCAAAGGCTCCGCCACTGTGCCACACCCCAGCCCTCTTGACTGGTTTTATTGCCATTATTGTTTTTGTGTCTTTGGTTTTGCTCTCCTAGTTGTTTGGCACTTTTTATTTGGGAGGGGAGATTTTCAAATATCAAACCAACCTCATCCTCAAATAAGCTAAACTTGTTTGTAGCATATTACTCTCTTCATATATCACCAAATTTATTTTGCTAATATTTTGTTGGGAAATTGGTATAAATGTTAATATATTAGTTATATTTTCATGAAATGCCCATGTTGAATTTTGTTATCAAGTTTATACTGTATGTTAGGATTTGGGTGTGAGGTGTCTCCCAAAAGCTCATGTGTGAGACAATGCAAGAAGGTTCAGAGGAGAAAAGATTGGGTTGTGAGAGTCTTAACACAATCAGTGATTTAATCCCCTGATAGGGATTAACTGAGTGGTAACTAAAGTAGGAGGGTGTGGCTGGAGGAGGTGGGAATTGGGGCGTGGCTTTGGGTATATATTTGTATCTGGCGGGTGGAGTCTCTCTCTCTCTCTTTCTCTCTTTCTCTCTCTGCTTCTTGATCACTGTGATGTGAAGTGCTTCCCTCTGCCACACTCTCCCAGCACGATGCTTAACCTCATCTCCAGCCCTGAGGAATGGAGCTGGCCTTCTAGGGACTAAGACCTCTGAAACCGTGAGCCCTCAAATAAACTCTTCCTCCTCTATAATTGTGCTAGTCAGATCCTTTAGTCACAGCAGCGAAAAAACTGACTAAAACACTGGTCAAATGCCAAAAGTTCACTCTTTTTATAAAATGAGTTTATGTTAAACTGATATTATTTATTCCTTAAAAGTTTGGTAGAATCCACCAATGAAGCCATCTAAGCCTTTCCATAGATGAAATATTGGCAATTAAAAATTTTATTTCTTTAAAATATATGGAGCAGATTTTTCTACCCCTTCTTGTTCTCATTTTAATTGTCATTTAAAATCACTGGAATACAACTGTTCAAAATCTGTTCTTATGATTTTAATGTTCAAATTTTCATTCTACACCTTCTTCCTCATTCTTCATATTGGCAATCCAGTCATCTTTCTTTTTTTGTTTGTTGATCTGTTTTTCTAGTTTATGATTTTATTGTTTTAAGAATGAAACATTGGTCTTTTAGTTTTTCTATTATATGTTCATTTCTACTTCACGTACTTCTACTCTCAATGATTTATTTCCTTCTATTTTATTGTTATTGCCTTAACATCTTAATATGATTGCTGTAATAAAGGTAGACTTCTTTAAAAATAAATACTATACATTATAAAACCCATAAATTGGGGGCTGGGGTTGTAGCTCAGTGGTTGAATGCTTGCCTCACATGTGGGAGGGCCTGGGTTTGATCCTCAGCACCACATTAAAAAAAAATAAATGAATAAAGATATTGTGTCCATATGCAATTAAAAAATATTTTACAAAACCCCATAAATTGAATAATATACCTTAAATGCTATACATTTCCCTCTGAACATGGCTTTGGCTGCAGTCCACGCACTATGATCTATTGTATGTTTAGTAACATCCAAAAAAATATATGTTTCAATTTCCACTGGAATATGTTCTTTGACTCAGAAGTTATTTATAAATACATTACTAAATTTATAAATATTTTGAAATGTTCTACTTACTATTTTCTTATGGGTGCCTCAAGTCTTTCTGCTGTCAGAGAATCTTCACATGACTTAATCCTTTGATATTTGTTGAGATTTCCTTTCTAGACCAGTATAATAGTTTCATGCAGGCTTGAAAAGAATGTTTATTCTATGGTGTTGTCTGCAGCATTCTCTGCATTTCCATTCGGCCAGGTTTAGAGTGTTATTAAACTATTCTACCTGTCACTAATAATTCTGTCTGCCTGATCTATCAATTACTGAGAAAGATAACTTAACTATGGTCATGAATTTGTCTATCATATCAGTTCTGTCAATATTTGCCTTATATATTTTCAGGCAGTTTTAGGCATATCAAACACAGATCTGCTATATCTTTCTGATGCATTTACTACATTATCATGATGAAATGTCCCCTTTTATATTCAATAATATTTCTTTTTCCAAAGACTGTTTTATGCAGTATTAATAGAGCTTCACCAACCTTTTGGTTAGTGTTTTCATGTATCATTTTCTGTTCTTGAATTTTCAACTTTATCTTCATATTTAACATTTGCTTTTATAAGAAGCACCTAACTGTGCTTTTTAAGTACACTCTGAAAATGTCTTGTCTTTTTTTTTTTTTGGTACTGGGTATTGAACTCAGGGACACTCACCACTAAGCCACATCCACAGCCCTATTTTGCATTTTATTTAGAAAAAGGGTCTCACTGAGTTACTTAGCACCTTGCCATTTCTGAGGCTGGCTTTGAACTTGTGATCCTCCTGCCTCAGCCTCCAGAGCCACTAGGACTACAGGCATGTGCCACCATGCCTGGCAAAAATCTGTATTTTAATTGGAGAATTAGTCCACTTACATATAAACTGATTATATTTATACATATGTATTGATTTACTATGTTTTCCTATTTGTCCCATTTACTCTGTATTCTTTTCTTTCCTTTTATTCCTCATGTGAATTAACCACATATTTTGTACCATACACATCTCTATTTGGGTTTATTTTTTTCTTAACTATTCCTTTTAGAGGCTATCACATTGATCGTAACATGCATCCTTGATTTAATAAGGAAATAATTATTTAGCACTGTTATCACTTCTTAGATAACTCAAGGACCTTTGAACACTTTAATTCTAGTGACTCTCCTAATTTTTCTGTGGCTATGTCTATTCCAGGGTTTGTTCAATCTGTAATGGTCAACTTTCACCCTCTCATGACACTAACATTTTAGAGATCGGGGTGCTTGAACCCAGGACCTCACATAGGCCAGGCAAGTGTTCTACCACCAAGCTACACTCTTACCCAGCTGTCAATTTTTTAAGACCAGGATTGTTATCTCGTAGAATAACCTGCCTTTTTGATTTGTTTGTTTGCTCTTGGTTTCATTTAATTTTCTCTTCTTTCTCATCTACTTTCTGCAAACCAAAAGTGAAAACTGGCCGAAGTAGATTTAGGATAAGTACATTTACCTTTGGATTTTATATTTTGTCACATCAGGGACATGATAAGTCAAACCTCATAATTGTGTCCAGTTTGCTCTCTGATGCTCAAAAGATAAATAATAGCAGAGTTTCTCAACTTCAATACTAGTGACATTTGGAGCTGGATAACTCTATTTTTGTGGGACTGTCCTGTATATTTTAGGGTACTTAGAGATAGGTACTTAGAGGAAGGGTACTTAAGCCTGTACCTACCAGACAGTATCCCACAGTCATGAACAATCAAAAATGTCTCCAGACATTGCCAAGAGTCTCCCAGGGGGCAAAATTTGTCCCAGCACAGAACCACTGGTATAGAACAAAACCTCAAGTAGTTTTTGATAACTAAATATTCCCCCAAGCACTTACTAGCATTCCTTGTTCAAAGATTTTAGATTAACAGCTAAATGGAACATGATCCCTGAAAAATAGGAAATTGAAATATGGCATCAAAAGTTTTGTGATAGGGATAATCATGTTATTATGAGAGGAAGACACTATGATTTAGATGTGGCTTGAGTATGCTGTGTCTCTCAAAGATTCACATGTTGAAAGCCTACTCCTCAATGTAGTGGTATTTAGAGGTAGAGTCTGGTAGGAAGTGATTGGGTCATTGGGACATCACAAGCCTAAGGGATTGAAACCTGTCTCAGACAGTGGGTTGTAAAACAGCAAGACTGGCCCCTTCTGCACTCTGGCTTCCTATCTCTCTATTAGGTCTTTCTGTCTCACATGTGCTGCCACCACGATGCCATTACCATCATGTGACATAGCCAAAGGAGCCCTCACCAGAGGCCAAATTGATGAGTCCATCTGATCTTGGGCTGCCAGGCTCCACAAATGTTTATTAAGTAAACCTTTTTTCTTTATAAAGTACCCAGCTTCAGGTATTTTGGTATAGCAAAATGGACTAATGCAGAGAGATGTTTAACTCAGTTTGGAGCAAGTATTCTTTCATGGAGGAATAGAGAATCCTTGGTTGAGACTAGGAGGGACAGACGTTTCTGCCCTTTCCCAGAAAGTTCTGCAAGGATAAACTAAAAATAAACAGATTGGAAATAAACCCTCCATATGTGAATCATCAAAACCCACATAATTTCTAGGTTGTATTTCAGAATATGAGCAATAAAAATAATCAACTACCAAATATAGGAATATAAGTAAGGTGATCCAGAGGTGAGAACTAGAGATGGCACTTCTTCTGTTGTTAATAGCAAATAGATGGTAATATCCATCCTCTACACCACTTGGTCTGATTGGGGGCAGACTGCATGATGGAAACCAATGTGGATTCATGCCACACACATCCCTCTTCTTGTTGGCCCTGAAAGGTTTTGCCTCAAATGAGAGTACCCACCAAGCACTGCACATTAGTCCAGCAGCTAGTTTAAAGAAGCTTCTTTAAACTTCTTTCTGACCAAGTATTTCTTCAGCTCATGTGCAACAGAAGTCAGCGACTGGCCAGTCTTTGCATTGAGCCTTTTCCTCTACCTGCTGGGCACAGAGCCCTGTGAGCTTTCCCAGCCTCCCCTGCAGTTTGCTGTGGCCATGTGATTGGTATGTAAGAGTGGAAGCACTTCTTCCAGCTCTCACCCCTGGAGAGCTCCATGTGCAGTCCTCTGTGTTGTTGTCCCTCCTGCTGGCTTGGTGAAGACAAACTTTAGTACATTGGAAGCCACTGTTTAAAAATGGTAGTCAAGGAGTGAAACAAGGTTGGTGCCTCTGAGTCACCACTTGGAGGGGCGAGGCCTTATCAGGAATGCCCACACTGGGTTTCACATGAGTGAGAGGTAAACTTCCACTGTGTTAAGTCACTAGGACTCATGGTTGATCCAGTGGGGCTGTCAGCATCCCCCACGTAATACACCGAAGCAGAGAAACAGCCAGGTTCTGCTGTAACCACCACCCCTTTAGTTCCTCAGATACGCATGGTATGTCAGCATTATTCACCAAGCCACAAAAAAAGAGCCTTTTGCCAGAATAGTTCACTAATATTCCCTGGAGTAAAATGGGTATGTGGGAGGCTATTAGCAAGGCCATTGCTAAAGATCACACTTCATCGAATGTCTACAGCATAGAAATATGAAACGATGTGGGCTTTGATGTCAGGCAGATGTGGCTTTGTATCTTGACACTTTGCCTCGACAATTCCTTGTCTTAATCTCCCTGGGCCTTTGTTTCTTCATCTACAAAATGAGAGTAATAACACCTCATAGGAATTTTGTGGGGATCAAAGAACTGATAGCATGGCATAGTAATACACTGGCATAGCTCTTGGTGTGTCCAAAGTACTCAATTAATTCTTCCCAACAACCATGAAATTAACAAATTAGGAATGTATTTACCCTTCTAATTAGAAGACTGAGCAAGAGGTGGCCTTTCCACTAGGGATGTGTACTTTTCTTTCTGTGTAAATGTTGATTATTTCATAGAGAAGAACCAGCTTCAACAAACACTTTTATGTTTTCTTTGGTCTAAATAAGGAGAATTTAAGTTTTCAGAAAGTTCAAAATCAAAGTGTAAACAAAGGCAGCATTCATTAATTTTATAACTTTTTCCCTTATGTGAAATAAATGTCATTTTCAAAGCAATAACAAGAGAACATATGCTGGGATTTGACCCAGAAGGAGAACAATAAATGAAACAGTCCACACAACAGAGGGCAGTGAGGCATTTTTCTGAGTAATGTTAATTGACATGAGCTGAGGTCCTTCCCCTTTCCTATGTGGCCTCAGATGGAATGACTTCATGGACAAAAGGTCACCCATCCCAAAGCTAATAAGGTGGTGGCAGGCAGTTCCCTTCACCCAAGCCTATCTCTGTAAACAACCTTTGGCAACAGATAGGTAAATAGAATTCTTCCGGGTATGCTGGCGGAGCTGGGAGCTGTCGTAGCCATGCTCCGCCATCAGCAGAGAGAGAGGCTTAAATGTCAGGGCAACCAGGATGCAGAGGAAAGCATGATGAGAGCCGCCCACCACCATGACTAAGTGCTCTTGGGGACAATCCCTGCTCAGAGGGCAGAAAGCAAATATCCAGATGTTATGAGCTGCCAGATGTGATTAACTGAGGAAAGGTGAAGCTGCCCACTTAACCATCTAAGCAGCCCTCCCCATCAAAGTGACCCCAGAGTTTCCTGCAAAAGCATTCATCAAGGAAATAAATGGAGGCTCCATCCCTCTCCCATCCCCATTTCTTTTGCTCCCTCCCTCTGATCAAGTCAGAACAGCAGCCTATTTTTAAACCACTGGCAATGTGTTCTCTCGTGGAAACATGTGGGCTTCCTGAGACAGGCTGATGCTCCCTCTGAGGAGAAACAGGCATGCTGAAGGCTGCGCCCACTCTCCCATCTCTGCTCTCCCACGGGAGTGTGGCCGAGGAGTCTGGGAAGGAGCAGGCTTGAGGAGGGAGCTTGCTCCCCATGCAGAGGAGTAGGGAGGATCTGATGTTGACTTCTATGACAGGGGCAGCTGCAGGTGCCCTCCTCCATGGAAGGAAGGGAAGGCCAGGGCTTGGGTATAACCCCGCTGCATGTAAAGAAACTGAGAGAGAACCTGAGCGGGGGAAGAAACAAACACACCCCAGATGCAGAGTCCAGCATCTTCTCAAGTAGGGGTGTCTAAGCAGATCTCAGTGTCTCTATAACATGCATCTGAAGGGCTTTCGATATAATAGAGTCATTTCATTAAACATTGGAGATTTGTTTTAAACAAGGTCACAAGACTGATTTACAAAAACAAAACAAAACAGCCCTCGTTTAAATACTTTTAAACAAGGAGGTTGTCTTTTACTTACAATCGCTCCAGCTGCTTCAGATCCTGGAAAGCGCCTCTCTCGATGATGCTGACCTGGTTGTCTTCCAGATGCCTGGAACCAAAGAGGTAGCAAGGGTCAAGGACAAAGTTGGGCTGAGTATCCTCGTGTGAAGCCTCAGGCCATGCGGCCAAGCCTGAGCACAGCCCCTCCTGGAACCCTCTTAGCCCCTCCCCTGGGATCAGTCTGGTGGGACAAGATCACACATCCCAGCGTGGTGTCACACACCAAGGTTTCACTGCCTGTACACCTCTACCTGACAGATTGGTTTCCATGCCTCTATTTTAAGAATGTTCTTAGCAAATCTCCCCCAAGCACTTCAGGATGTTGCATAGAACAGAAAGAGGTAGAAGGTGCTGCTTATAGAAACCAAACATCTCTTCCCTCAGAGTTCCCTCCTCCAAGGATTCAAAAATACTTCATTGAAAAGGACCTTCCCTGCTCACCCTAGCAGAAAGGGTGAGGCTACTGTGAGACAGCTGGCTGTGACTAAGGAAATCAGCCTGGTCCCAGAAACTTCTCTGGCCCACAGCGTGGCTGAGCTCAAACTCATGATGAGGATCACAAAACCTCTGTCTTCCTCCACCCAGCCACTAGCCTTGCTCACCCCCTAAGCCTCCCAGAAGGTGATTAAAAATCCTAAACACTCTGCTTAAGTGAGTTTGATTCATGCATGTGGCACATCCTAAGAATTGAGCATACAATGAAACATTTGTTTCCCTACCTTAAAAAAAAAAGAAAAAATGGCAGCTTAAAATGGATTAGCTGAACAGTAGGGAAGGGAAGGCCTGAAGTTGCACGGCTTCCATGAGGGAGGGGCCAAGGCTGGGCGAGGAAAGGATGCAGATGGCATTTGGTGGCTGAATGGGACTGGGGGTGGTACCTGCACGAGGTTTCTTTGAAAGCCAAGTCTAGGATGGGTTGCTCTAGATTAGGCAGGAGAGGTGCCTCAAGCACCCGAGGAATGGCAGAAGGGGAAGAACAGCCTTGAAGAGCACATCTGCAGCTCAAAATGAACCTCCTGTGACGTCCCCCACTCTGAGATGTGCCATAACCTTTGCAATTCTCAGGTTTAACACTTGGGCCCTTGTGTTTAATTTTAATGTCTGTTTCCCCACTGTGACTAAGGAAAAGGTGGCAGAAGTCCTCATCATCTGAGTCCCAGTCTAACACAGGGAGCTATCAAGCACAGCGGTCACCTCGGAACTGCTTATGGAATGAATGGAGAACTAACGACTACTCTGGGCCCCAGCACACCCTGACCTGACATCAAGGAAAAGGCTAGTCTAGGACTCATTAAAATCCTAGCAGGAATGGTAGAGGCATTTTGTTAGGCTCAATGGTATTTTACATCCTTATTTCCCACTATCAACGGGCCAGAACTAACCCTCGGTCTGGTAGGCCAGCCAGGTTGCTGCAGTCCTCATCCACTCCGATCTCACATTTTTTTCACCTCTGGCCCCTTACAGGCCCCTCGCTTCACAGATAAAGATATAGTTGAATGAAGAGGCTGAGAGGCTGGCCAAGAAGAAATGGCATACCCGTGGTCTCACAGCCAGCTTGGAAGCCCCAGCCACTTCCTATCAGCTGATGCTGTTACATTGAGCTAGCTAGTCAAACTCTCTGAGACTCAGTCTCCTACTTTGTAAAAAAGAAAATAAAACATCACACAAGTTCTTAGAGTAAAAATGGAATAAATAAACCATCAAGTCCAGGATAGAAGTACAATTAAAGGCTTAATAAACGTCCCTTCCCTTCTCTCTCTTCTTTTCCCCTCTGTCACATGACAAGGAGCTTTAGAAAGGTGACAGGCTCGCATTAGCGCATCTTCTAAATGGGGAGCCAGTTCAGTACTAAGACTAGGGCTTGCTCACTAGGCCGCACTCTTCAACAATCACAGAGCTGGCTGTATAATTTCTTAATTGGAACAAGGACTGACTCCAGGGTGGCTGAGTGTCACATTCCATCTGGGTTTCTGAAGGGGCTCGTCCAGGCTCCCAGGGTGTGTTTCCTAGTTCTGTACTCATTAATCTGATACTCTAGGCTCTTTTCAAAAAGAGAAGCACTGAGGCACAAGTGAGATTTTTGCCCCTTCTCCACCTTGCTCAGGCCCTGGGAGGTGGACTTTTAGTTGCTTCCTCAAGAAGCTTTGTAACCTCTGGCTTCCTGTTGAATTCACCCTGGGGGAGTTTCTGGCAGGAGACACAGTGGGAGGGTAGTGAAGTGGGGGACGTACTCCCTTCCCTCTTGTCATAACTTCAGGTTGACCATGACCCTCTCCCCAAAACCACAGTGCTGTCAGGCAGTCCCCAGCTTGGCTGCTGAGGCTGGGCCCTGGAAACCACCCTTCCCACTGTTCAGGGCAGCAACAGCTCCCTGGTGCCACTAACCTGGGGAACCACACCTCTTCTTGGGTTCTTTTACCCCAACCCACACCTTTGCGAATGACGACTTATTTAGCTCTCCTCATTTGCCCTACATCAGTATCACCTGTTGGAAAGTTATCTCAGCCCCTTTGAGCCCTACTTCCTGGATCTATCAGAGTCCAGCTAGTGTCTGGCACTTAAAGGCTTAATAAACTGTCACCATTTGATGAATAAAACAACCAGTGAATGAATAAGCCATGGAACTTCACATGGCATGAAGCCACTCCAACCGCCCTGTTCCCCTGGTCAGACGCACAGGGACAGGGGCTCCAGGAGGGGTTGGGCTCCCAGAAGGGCTGCCCATGGCTGGAGTCTGTTCTGAGTTAGAGGAACACAGGCTGTGCTCATTTTCAGCTTTTTGGCATTGTTATTTTTTTTTTTTTTTAGTTGTAGCACTGGATCAGGATTGGAAATGGCCCTCATGTGATGATGGCAAGGGTGGAGTTTAACTCTTTTATTAACCCTATTTGGGATAAAGCTGGCTCCCACATTGCGAGCAGAGAGAGCCCTTAAATAGATTACTAAGAAAGGGACCATAATTGATACCACCAGAAGAGACCTTTTCCCACTCCCACCCCATGGGTGAAATAACCGTCACGGGCAACTCTTCCATCTCCTCCTTCAATATGTTTCATTTAGGGAAGATTGCCCTGGAATGAGACTAAAATTTGCCAATCTCTGTTTTATCTGTTTTCACCCGTTCACCTGCAGTGGATTAACA
This sequence comes from Geosciurus inauris, assembly GCA_004024805.1. Taxonomy (NCBI): domain Eukaryota; kingdom Metazoa; phylum Chordata; class Mammalia; order Rodentia; family Sciuridae; genus Geosciurus; species Geosciurus inauris. The sequence continues at coordinate 44,418 of PVHX01002017.1, forward strand.
ATTCTGGTGGAAATGGGTGGCAAGCTCAAATTATTCAAGACTATTGAGTCTTCCCTGGCTTCACTATAAATTGTAAATAAGAAACAGATATGGGAAATGAGCCAAGATGTGATGAAAGCTTTTCAAAAACAAAACAAAAAAGATAGCTATCTAGGTTACTTAGCTAAAAAGGAGATTGAGGGGAAATCTGTTAAAATGTTTAGATATTTTATTGGTGTTAGAAAGCATTTCAGCTATTCTACCTAACAGATTCCTTCACAATAATAAAGTACCACTTGAATGGGATTGTCTTTGAATTGATAAGGAAGATAATGAAACAGTATATTAATAGTGTCTATAAAGTAGGGGTAAAAAGCTTTTTGGCATTGCTTATCAAAATAAGGGGGATGTACCAATTAACTGAAAAGATAAACTGTAGTCAAAGAAACATTGTAGATCCATCTAGAGGATTTCAATATGATCTTTGATGATTATTTTAAACTTTCTATTTCCAGAGAGCAGATATGAAAATTGGAATTTTTATTAGTCTTTCTGATGTAACAATGAGAAATATCAAAGGGTTATTTTTGACTTAGAAAATGAGGCATTCAATGAAATTTCCAACTTGTATGAAGGGAAATCTCTGGCAGATGCAGAGAGTAGAAATGGGGGAAAAATAGGCTACAATAAATGTGTTTTTTAACTGGGCAGATCACCTTGAATTAGGAGTCTCCTGCTTATACCTCCAATCAAAGATCATCCTAAAACTGAACCACGGGATTCCCCCATCCTTACCTCAATCTCAATTCTGATCCAGGCACACCCTGTCAGAGCTGGCAGCCACGTCACAGAAACATAGCTACTCAGAGCAAAAGGAAGGCTTGGCACAGAGCGGATCTTCCCTTTGAGGATGATGACAGAGGAATGTTCAAGACCAAAGACAGGCAAGTATGTCAGTGCCAGGAAGGATCTGGTAGCATCTGGTAGCTGGAGGCCCAGAAATCAGATTCCCGCATCCCTGCACGCTGGTGCTCAGGGAAACTCAGGTGAGCCCCTGCATGCCAGTGCTGCATTTCCTCTCTTCTTTTCTTTCCCCCTCCTTCTCCCTCTCCTCTGCTTTCCTCCCTTCTTCCTTCTTCCTTTCTTCCTGCTGGAGATTGAACCCAGGCCCTTGTGCATGCTCAGCATGTGCTCTACCACTGAGCTATACTCTCAGGCCCTGTTGCATTTTCAAAATGGGTAGACTGTTACTGCCTTGGTTTTCTGAGCTTTCTAGAATGCAAATGCACAGTAATGTGGCATTCAGTTTCAAAGACACAAAATTGGGCTCCAATCCCAACTTTTTCAGTCACCTGCTATGCAGAGCTGCGATGATTTAACCTATCTGTGCTGTTTCCTCTGCATAATGATGCTGACCTCATATGTTAGCACTACTTAAACCCACGTTTGTTCCTTAGAAAGTATCACGTATTTGTGGGTTACCATCATCATTGTTATTACTAACGTCTTAATCAGGAAAATAATGCTATAAAAGTAATGCTTCACAAATGATATTGAGAATAATCTGTTCATGAAAATATTAAAACCAAAAAGCATTCTACATGTAACTATGATGGGTAAGAATATCTAATTATCCATTCCCTATATTACAGATGAGAAAACCAAGGCCCAAAAAGGTACAGAGATTTGCCCAAGTTACGTGTTAATTCTAAGTCTAAGACTTCTGAATACAGATGCACCCTGTCACACAGGCTACTAGAAAAAGAAGGAGCTCACTTTCAGGTACTAACATTTAAACCATCACTTTAAGTGGGAAAAAAAATGCCAGCTGAGGTTCTGTGGCATCAATAACAGCAAGGCTGTGGCCACATTGTCCATAATGTACCTCATGTCTATAGCTAGGCTGACAGACCAAAATCATCCACTGAGTAGAGAGGGAAAGAGGAACTGACTGCTCCCAGGGAGGTGAATTCCGTTGCACTTCTGCATGTCTTAGATTTCTCAGTGAATAAGCATTTAGGAAGCTCCTTACCACTCACAGACTTAAGGATGTGTGGAAGTGCTCAACATGCAGTTATGAAACTGGATATTCCTCGCTCCCCTATTCCATCAATGACCATCTCAAATTTTGCTACCTATCTGCACAGCTGTGAACATTCAGCAAGGGCTCCGACCCTGTCTGACCCTCTCCCTCCTTCCTCTCCATTAAGCAACAAGATAAATAACATTTGTCCTGATTGCTATGTTAATGCACAGGCAGAAGAAGAAATTATAATCTCTATGGAAGGGAAGCATGGTTAGTCAACCTGACATAGCTGTCATTCTGGAAGCTGGGCATGTTGATTTATTCGTTTATAGCTCTGTTTTCCCTGTCATTGGAATTGAGTCCTTCCATCTATCTCGCCCAGCCAGCAGCTTCCAGACATGGAATGAGGTACCTGTGAGCACTTGGGTATAGTAATGAAGGGTTTTCTGCTGCAGGATGACAAATTCCTGTTGCCCAGTATTTGGGAGTGTGAGGTCAGGGTGGAGGAACATTTTCACAAGGCTGAAAATGAAAATCCACTGGAGAACCATCTGCTACTTACAAAACTCGGAGGTTCTTGAGCCCAGCAAAGTCCATCTTGGTGATCCTGGTGATATTATTTCTGTCCAGGTCACTACAATGGAAAGCAAATTCAGGTCAGATTTTTGCAGGTTACTTCTGGTCTCTTCAACCCAGACTGGCTTGGACTGGGAGGCTGCTGCCTGTCAAGGAGAAGGCAATTGCAATGATTAATGATATTTCTTGAGCATGCCCAACTAGCTTCATGGATGCTGTTTGGAATAAGCCATCCATGATTATGTAGAAGAGCTCTATTATACTTAACTGCCTGACTTCTGTGGCCCCTTTTTCAACTAACAAACTTTTCTTTGGATATCTCTCCTTCCCTGGCTTTCAGGTCATGTCATACAAATGGGGATGATGACTCATCTGGATTCTAGGGATCCCAGGAATGGGCACCTGATCCAGGACAGGCTTATAAGTATCTTCAATCTCTCTGATCACAATAATTGGCTGAGAACTGCAAACGTGACTCATATTAACAATAATTCTCTATCCACTGGGATTGTTGAACTTCAGGGTTGTCCGAAGCATCATTAAAAGGCAGTGTCCCAGAACCAGAAGATGAAAAAAAGTCAATCTTTGTGCTATCATATGAGTGTTTGGACTACTCATACCAGAAGCCACATGCCTCTGTATCCTGACATTACATGAGCCCATCTATACCCTCACATTCATATTTTGGCTTAAACAAGTTTGAATTGAATTTTCTATCACTTTAAACCAAAAGAATTTTTACTGACTTTGGTACATAGATAGATACCAATAGACAAGACAAGCATATCCAATAGACAAACAAACATCTGTTTTCCAACTCCTTTGCATACTCCCTGAGGTCAAAGACCATCTCTCACTTAATGCAGAGTATGTCCCTAGCACATGGTAGAGGTAGCCTCTCATCTCATCCCTTCAGTAAAGACACCTGCATGAATACTCATGCCTCTACTTGTAAGCTTAGGCTCCTAAAAATGGCCCCAAAGAGGAGAATTCTCCATTAAAGTGCTGAAAGCCTTCTAGTGATAATACTGGAGTCAAGGATGAGGGGGCATCATGAGTGGGGAAACCAGGGTGAAGGGAAAACTGACAGAAACATATAAATATTCTATGTTCACTAGCTTCATCTAAGACTGTGGATACTAAAGAAGGGACCAAGAATAAAATGTTACAATTCTTAATAATGGATGATGAACAATTAATCCCCACATATTATGCCTTCCATATGAGAAATGTTTCAGAGATTTTGCCCTTGCTGTTTGTACACGAGTATCTCTAAGTTAAACTTCTCTCCTCCAGAACATCTATATTCTGTGGCATATCACTTAATGATCAGACCCTGTCTGAAAAATATGTCGTTGAGTGATTGTATCATTGTACAAACATTGTAGATATACAAACTAGAAAGCTACAATGCCCCAAGACAGTATACTCTTAAGGGATCACTGTGGGATATGTGGTTCATCATTGGCCAGAATATCATTGTAAGGCACATGGCCACCATGAGGTATCTTCCCAGGGATGAACTGCTCTTAGATCACCGAGGTGGCTGGGTAAGGATTCAAACTCAGGACTGCTCAGCTCTTTTGGGAGTTCAGGCTTCCAAACACTGACTGTAGGAGAGCCCCACAGCCTATCTGAGGATTCATCATTTCTTTGGTTTTCCTAGTTGGGTTCTAAAATTCCCATTATGCAACAATGCCTCAGACAGACTTAGGAATGATACATTTACATAAAAGGAACAGGGAAACAGTTTTCAAATCCAGCATTTTGTCTGGCAAACAATCAGGCTTAAGATTTCTCCTGAAATCAGAAATAAAAATTGAGTCCTTGAGTTACCTCACCTGGGTACCACCTCCCTTCCTCAGCCAGTTTTTCATAACCCATAACAGCCATCCAAGTTGCTTCCTTGCTAGCCTGAGATGGGGAAGCAGCATTAGCCTTCTCAGACCACAAGCATGCTGTGAAAAGAGAGCAAGAGGTGCAAGGGGAAGTCAAGAAGGACTGTAGTCCAGGGGCAGTGACCAGCAGTGAGGCATCTGTGTGTGCCCCCAACCATCACGCACCTTCTTCTCACCTTCTGACCACATTGGGATGGATGGCTGGGGACCTCGACAACTGCAAACATGACAACGCAACTAAGGGTGTAATTATCAAGACACAGCCTGTCACTGTGCTAGTGGCTGTGGCACCAATATTTTCAGTTAATATTTATTAATCTTTATTATGTAAAGGGGCACATTAATAAATTAATATTTATATTTATTAATCCTTATTATGTAAAGTATGCCGCTGAAACACTGAGGACAAGGCAGTGGTGGTGTGCTGGGAGCTCTCCTGGCAGAGTCAGTGTTTGGGAGCCCGAGCTCCAGAGCCGTGCAGTCCCAAGGTTGAATCCCTGCCCAGCCACCTGGGAGACCCAAGAGCAGTTTGCTTCATTTCAAGGCTCTGTTCTCCACTGGCAACACAAGGATGATGAGCTTGACCTCAAGAGCTTTTAGGAGGGTTAAATGAGATGATAGATACACAGGGATTAGCCAACACCTGTTACATATGAAATTGTGGCCACAATTATTTCCTGGTTTAGTGAACATGCAAGCTCCCAGCTCTACTCTGAAATTTTAGTTCATCAAGAGAAGTTGACCACTCTACACCACAAACTTTGTGACTATAAATAAATCTCCCCAAGAGACCCCTTTTTGGCCATCTTCTGATGGATGAAAAGGTGTGTATTTCTTAACTGGTAGAGTAACAGCAGCAAGAGGGACCCCTCTCACTACCTGTCCATCGCAGTGTTTCTATGACACCTATTTCCATGGCTTCTGGGTGCAGAGTGGTGCACGGGGTCAGAGAGGAGGGTAGGGCTCTCCCCTGAGCTGAGCTCTGCTATAAGCTTCTGTCCACCCCCACCAGAGAGAAGCCAGGGAGCATGTGGGCTTTGATGGGAGACAGGTCCAGGTTCAGATTTCTGTCCCACCCTCTACCCTCAGCCCCGGCTGTGAATATGACTCACTGAATTTCTCTGAGTTTCTCAGTTGCTGTTACCATCTCCTACCAATAGACCATAGCATGGTGAAGAACCAAGCTTGGCTGGAGATGCAAATTAATAAACAACACTAAAGAGGGGCCACTCCAGTCCCCACTGCCCCATCTAGGCTTTTCTGGATGTTTGGCAAGACTTCTTGATCCTTGCTGGCCTCTGAGGCAGTATGTGTCTGCCTAGGATGAATAGTGGTCTCATATGGGGCGACCCCAGATATGGGAGCAAGGATGGCTATAGATGTGGGGGGCAGGGAAGTATGCTGGCTGTAAAATGTGTCTACAATTTTTTGCCTGACATTCACCATCAAAAGATGTAGGCAGAGTTTATGCACATTTCTCTTGAACCCAAGCAGGCCCGTGAACACAGCTGGAACAAATTAGATGGTGGCAGGAGTGACTCTGCTGGATGTCTGAGGCTAGAAGAGGCAACAGGTGGCTGTGTGGGACTATGGGGCACTCACTCATGCCCACCAGCGCTCTTTCTTTCAGCACTTGCATTGGAGCCTTGAACTGCCATGGAAAAAGCAGAAGATCTGGAGTCCCCAGCTAACGAGACCAGGAGAGGGAATCAGAGAAACAGGTGCTCAAGTAGCCAGCCGAATATTGGAGTGTTTGCAGCTGAGTGGGCAGGCATACCAAGTGAACACAGCCTCGAGGCTCCAGCCAGTCACCAGCAGGCTACAACTTAGGAGAAACTCAGAGCTCAAACCATCTAGCTGAACCTCTCTTGGTTTCCTGAGCCACAAAAACTGTGGGAGATAATGGTAAAGCAAATGCTTTACCAAAATTTAAACCATTAAATTTTGGGGTGAATCATTTTGTAACAATAGAAGTAGAACAAAAAAGAAGAGAAGGCCACCTTCTGAGCATTTAGAAGCCCCATTCACATGGCTCTCCATGGCAAAGCTGAGACCCGCCTGCAGCCTCTGTGATCCTCAGTCCATTGTTACAGTAGAGGATGGCTCACAGGGATGAAGGCACACATGTGTCACTCTGGGGATGAGAACTGGCCCTCTCTTGGGCTCAGGGAAGTAAAGACTGTATAATTAGGGATGGCCATCCCTCCAAGTGACGCACAGGACATCACGAGGAATCACTACGATGTTCCATTACTCATCATCATGACAATTATCACGACTGAATACAGAGACAGACTGCAGAGTTGTCCACCAAACCATTTTGTGCAGAGACTACATTTCCCAGCCTCCCTTGCACATGTCCCATGACTGAGCTCTCATCACTAGTACATAGGCGGAAGTACCATATACTACCTTCAGGCCTAAAGCCTTGAAACTTCCTGCCCATTCCTCCACACTTTCTCTTTCCTCATATGGTGCTGGATTCATTGGGTACAGCAAAGGACTCCCAGAATGGCAAAACCATGGATGAGTTCATGGACAGAAACCTCTCCTTCTTGGCCTCCCCATGTACACACATTAGACTCAGGCTGATGTGGTTTAAGCCATTAAATTTTGGGGTGATTAATTTTGTAACAATAGAAGTAGAACAAAAAAGAAGAGGAGGCCACCTTCTGAGCATTTAGAAGCCCCATTCACATGGCTCTCCATGTGCAGGGAAAGAACTGCTACGCCACTGGAATGTGAGAACCATCTGTGACAGCATTCCATACTGGCAAGGACAGTACCTTCTCTTTCCATCTTGCTATGATATGGGTGTGAGGTGTCCGCCAAAAGTTCCCATGTGAGACAATGCAAGAAGGTTTAGAGGAGAAATGGTTGGGTTAGGAAAGCATTAACCCAATCAATGTATTAATCCCCTGATAGGGATTAATTGAGTGGTAACTGAAGTGGTAGGGTATGGCTGGAGGAGGTGGGAATTGGGGCAGGGCTTTGGGCATATATTTGTATCTGGCGAGTGGAGTCTCTCTCTGCTCTCTGATCGTGATTGAGCTGCTTCGCTCTGCCATACTCTTCCACCATGATGTTCTGCCTCACCTCAAGCCTCAGGGAATGCAGCTAGCCTTCTATGGACTAAGACCTCTGAAATCATGAGCCCTCAAATAACTTTTTGCTCCTCTGCAGTTGTTATGGTCAGACCTTTCAGTCCTAGCAGCAGAAAAGCCGACTAAAACACCATCCTTATTTCTGTCTTTCTTTGCAACAGTTCTATTTCCCTTCAACAGATAAAAACCACTACACATCAGTCTTCCCAAGGGCTGGCATGTGCTGAGCCTACACTATGCACCTTGCACTGTGCTAAACACGTTGGGTTCATTTCCCTCATCCAGATAGCAATCATCTGTGGTAGGTACTATTATCTCATTTTTGACACAAGGAAGCTAAAGTTTAATTTCTCCTAACCTCTACCCTGAGAAAGGTTGCCCACGAGGTCAGATAACAGTAAGTAGTGAGACTGGGATTTGAACCTGGACTCTCTGAATACAGAAGCCAAGATTTTAGCCCTCACATTATGCAGTCCATCTACCACTAGAGCCTGAGGATTTTCTACTGTGTCAAGTTATCTACTGAATGGAGAGAGAGAGTTTGCAGAGAATATGACAGAACAGAATTTCCTACCCCTGTGCATTGAAAAAAACAAAGGCACACTCCTAGTGGACAGCTCCAGTCAAGATGGCAGGTTTTCAACCCCATCTCAGTGAAGCTGAGATCAGTGGGAACGCTGAGTCCCTCTGCAAATCTGAGAAGGAAGAGTGTCCCTGTGGCCTCTGCCCGCATCTAGTGTCTGCCATGTTGCTCCATAAACAGGCATCACCATGGTGATCTCCACATTATTTTTCCCGTCCCAGTCAGAAAACCATAAACCAGCTCTGAGCCTTGGAACTCTGTGGTATTTCTACATCTGTTTGACACCTTGAGTGGAGGAGGAAGAAAGAGGAATTCAGAGCAACACTGGAAAAAAAATGAAACAAAATATGAAACAAGAATGACATTTTTTAGGGCATACCACTCTCCCTATCTTGGCACAAGCATATTCATACCTTTCTCTTTATTCATTCTGCAACATTCCTGCAGAACTTTTTTTATGCCACAGCTCATCTGCAAAGAGGGAGGAGGAACAATCTACCCGCAGGGAAACAATACAGTGTGGAGAAAAGGGTTTCAGTGGAAAACCCAGGAGTTGTGGATTTGAATCACAGCTTCCTCACTTCTTAGCTGTGTGGCCTTGGGAAGGACACAACTTCACTGAGCCTCAGAAGTTATTATTGCTGTTGTGAGTTTTGTAAATTATGACCCAAAATATCACCTCTGCAGGATAATCCTGAGATGTAAAAGACAGTGTGTGAGGGAGCAGCTTCTGGACAGTGCTCAGAGCAGTGCCTTTTCACCTACAGCCAACAACTGGTCAGGAGAGGATGTAGGCAAAGGTATAGATCAGGATGGGCTTCAAAAAAGACATTTGTCTGTGATAGTGGAACATGTAATTGCTCCCTGACTTACAATGATTCAGCTTGAGTTTTCTGACTTTACAGTGGTACAAAAGCATTCTCAATCATTGTTTTTTAATAAATTGTATCAACACTTTATTTTAACCTAGGGTTTGTGTTAGATGGTTTTGTCAATACCAGGCTAACTTAAGTGTCTTGATCATGTTTAAGGCAGCTTAGGCTAAGCTCTGATTGTGCAGCAGATGAGGCTTATTATATGCATTTTCAACTCAGGATATTTTCAATTTACAATGAATTTATTGGGATGTAACACCACCATAAATAAAGGGCACCTATAAAGAGAACATACTTGGTTCAGATTAGCCTTTTAAAACCAGACTCTCATCCCCTGTAAAACACGTGAATACAGAATGCCACCTTCTGTGTGGTAGGAAAGACAATAGGCTCTCGTCAACAGGTGAAAGCGCACAGGCTGCCACACAATGTCATTGTACCCACTCTAAGTGTGCACCATCAGAGATCATAAGGAACCCATGCAGGGCGTGATGTCTACAGCTTACTGGTGATGCAGAGGAGGCTGGACAACATGGCTTATGAAGGCCTGCCAATTTAAAGGTCTGTCATTGTCATATCTTGGGAGCCATAACCAAGTTGGTTTAAAAAATTAAAAGAATATAGCTTGGTCCTTACTCTCAGGAAGCTTGGAGTCTAGTTGAGCAGATGGATTAAGACTCATGAGATACTAGGAGAACAATGTAAGAATTTGCAAAACTAAATGCTAAGAGATGTGGTCTAAACTCCATGGGGAGTGGGCTACCAGGTATGAGAGAACGTTAAGAGCAGGAACTCAGGAGAAGACCTCCTAGAAGACCTCCTAGAGGAGAAGGGGAGGGCAGACACTGTGGTGGGATGGTGGCAGCAGAGCAATGGTGGGAAGTACACAGAAGCAAAGGGACTGAGGACAAGGCAGGAAGCTCCTGAACAAGGCTTCAGATGTAGTGCTGTTGCCCCACCATCAAGAACCCAGAGCAGGATCCAGAGACTCATGCTCAAGAAAAGGGCAAGAGGGGCCAGAGCTAAGGCACCCCAGAAACCTGACATGCCACCAGCCAAGAGAGGGGATCCAAGTAAACCAGAACAAGCTGGCGAGGGGGCTTCGGCCTCAGTGTCAGTTATCTGCTCTCCATTCTTTTCCACCCTGGGAGACTGAATGAACCCAAAGCAGGGCTGGCTCCTATGCCCCTTCACCTCCCTGTGAGGTGAGAAGGAGACAGAAAAAAGAAACAGGCTGAGGACAAGGAATGCAGTCTCCTGGTTCCTTCCTGAGAGCCCGTCCAGGTTAGCTGGTTTTGCCACCAAAGTTCACTACTCCTCTTCAGGATTCTATCAGTTCTCTACTTCAAGAACCCTTTTCTTCCTTTCATCTCTCTGGCTTAGTGGTGGGAATTACTCTCCTTCTTTAATCTCCTGTGGTTCCTCAAACCACATCCACACCTCTGAAATAGTCCCTGTGCAAACCAACCTTCCTCGGACAATTCTAATTCAAGATCTCCACCTATTTTTTGTTTCTTACTGATACATTTATTCAACAAATGTGTCTTGGCCATTTACTCTCAGGAGCTGTAATAAATGCTAGGGCACTGGTGTAAATAATGCTGGCATGGTCCCTGCCCAAGGAACTTAAGAGCTTAATGAGGCAAAGGAGCAATTAGCAAAGACTGTGAAAAAGTCTGTATCGCAAGTTGACAAATTGTATTAAAAAGGCCATGTAGTAAAGAATTTGGATTTTGTCAGTATGTTTTCTATCACAACTATTCAACTTTCTTTGTAGTGTGAGAGTAGCCATAGACTGTATGTAACAAATGGGAATGGCTTTATTCCCAATAAAACTTTATTCATAAAAATAGGCCAGAGAAAGCTGGATTTGGACCAGAGAATGTGGTACACTTGGCCCTATGCTATGCCACAGGCAAAACCAAAAGCTTATAGAGAATATAAACGAATGAGCATGGAATCGTAAGGGTCAAGAGAGGCTTCTAGAAAAAGATAGACTTTTAATTAAGACCTGAGAATGAGTTGAGCATAGCCAGGTCAACCTGGAAATAGGCAAGTGTCACCAGGGAAAGGGAGTAGATTGCTTTTCTCCAACCAGTGACCATACTCTTCTCCCATACAAAGGGTTCCAATCAAAAAGGCTTATCCAAACTGTAGGGGAGACTTACACAAGACACTAGCCATGCTCTCTGTATCCTAGAAGAAGTAAGGAAGTTTCCCAACTGCATATAAAGCCCCCAGGAACAGCACAGATAAAACCAGACCAGGCCAGCTGCAGCAGGGACGAGCCACACTGACCTGTCATTCGCCTTCGGCTCATTATCTTATTCTACTGCATTTCCCTGGTAAAATTCCTGTCCTTTTGTGTCATCACAGTCGACAGTCATCATGATGATGACCAGAAGAGACCATAAAAGGAGCAAAAAAAGGCAGTACCTGAATTCTTAGAAAATCTCCACCATCCCCAGAAACCTATACCCATGGCACTCAGCCTCCAGTGGAGAAGCTGATCTAAGAGCCAAACCTCCTTGCTTTTCCTAATTTTTGGTCAAGAACAAAACTCTCATCGCTGCTTGACCAGTGCTTGGGTTCATCTATTGGAGAGAACATGGTTCAGGCAGAAATGGTAATAAGAGGGGAAGAAATCATTCCTGGAAAAAGAAGGAACAAGCATAAAAGACCAGAGGCATTGCCTTAGGATAACTGCAAGCTAACTTGTTTCAAGCATGTTGCAAGGAAAAGCAGGCCCCTCCCTCCCTTCACTCCTGTCTTTCTGTCTTCCTCTACCCCTTCCTCCCTCCATCCTTCTTTGCTTCCTAAGACAAACCTTCATTATGCACCGGCTCTGAGCCTGACCTTACCTTATGCTCGTGGCCGAAAAGAATGTTGAACAACAAAGAAACTCCTTTCAAGGAAATTTTGTTTTCTTGGTGCAAGTGGCAGAGAGGTTTCAAGTTGGTCCCTATGACCACCACCATCTCTTCTTGAGTCTGGGAAGGAGATAGTGACTTGCCTCTAACAATGCGATGCAGCAAGGTTGCTGGGAGGTCCTCTTTGGGACACATTCCATGTGATATTAATGCTCATCTCACTAAAGGACTCTTCCCTTCCAAACTGCCATGAAGCAAGTGGCCATATTAGGAAGGCTCATGTGGCAAGGAACTGAGAGCAGCTTCCAACAACAGCTAACTGGGAGCTGAAGACAACCTGCAAGACAGTGAAGCCCTCTGTCCATAGGCACTGAATTCTACCAACAACCAGGAGAGCTTGGAAGTTGATCCTCCCCAGTCACACCTTGGGAGAAGACAATCTCAGCCAAAAGCCCGCTGCAGCCTCCTGAGATCCTGAAGCAGAGGCCCTGCTGACTGTAAGGGAGGGATGTGTGTTGTTTTAAGCTGCTGGGTTTGTGGTCAGATTGTTAAGCAGCAAGAGAAAAGAACTACGGAGGGAGTCAGGCAACCACCAACAAACAGTGGGACCACAGATCACAGGAAATCAGCAGGAAGTTTCAGGGAGAGAGGAAGAGAATGCAGATGGGCGAGAGGAAGGGGAGGCCTGCCTTGCTGGCAGTCAGGAGGATCACTTTGGGAGAGGGATCCTGAGTCTGAGGCCAGAAGGAAAAGGAGCCACCTGAAGGGAGAGGCTGAAGGGAGAAATTTCCAGGTGGAGGAACAGAAACAAAAGACCTGAGGGCAGAAGGCATTTGAATTGTTTTAACCACAAAAAGGAGGCCCAGGTGACTGCAGTGGACTCCAGATAGGCTCATAGAGGGAAGGGGCACCCGGGGCGGAGCACCCTGGGGCTGACAAGGGCCCTCCACAGCAGGCACCAGAGAAGGGGTTCAGCAGGGAAGTCACTGGTGACAGGCTCGGCCTTTCCCCTGCCACTGGTTAATCCCCTTCAATGCCAGCTCCATTCCACAGCACAGCAGCCCCGCGGCCAGGCGGGCCTCATGCTGTCCTTAGCGCGCTTCATTTAATTCTTCCCTCCACAACCATGGACACTTGGGGAGCCCCTACCAGATCCAGGACCGGTGCTAGGCACCCTGTCAACACATATGCTCCTGTATTTGCTGATTCTGAAAGCCCTCCATGTCCTCTCTCCATCCAATCTAGTGCTGCTATGCTTTGAATTGTGTGCCCCCAAAGGATGTTAAAGTCCTCACCCCTATTCATGTGAATGTGGTCTTATTTGGAAATAAGGCCTTTGCAGATGTAATTGGGTGAAAATGTGGTCATTAGGGTAAAACCTAATCCAGTATGATTAGTCTCTCTAAAGGAAAAAGAGGCAGAGACACAGGGAGATGACACCTTGTGACAGCAGATGAAAGCAAGGCAATTGTGCCAAGACTGCTGGCCGTCCCCAGGAGCCGGGCAGAAGCAAGGAAGTGTTCTCAAGCACAGACCCAGAAAACAGACACGTCCCATTTTCAGGCTGTGTCCCCATGGCTTTGCCCAGCCAGTCCTTCCCCCACAGGGGTCTCCCTTCCAGGAGCTTCTGAATCCCAGGCCTCTGCATGATTCACTTGGTCTCTCCTCTTCCCAGCCCAAAGGATCTAATGCCACCCGCTTACCCAGCCTGGTGGAAGAGAAAGCAGCATATGTTCCAAAGCTATGCAATTCCAATGCCATGGTCATAGGCAGCTGGGTGTACCTGTAGATGACCCTCACAGGGCTCCTACCTCGCCCACCCGGAGGGATTAGCCAAGTATTCTCAGATGTTTGCACTGCAGTTTCATCAGTTACATAACCACATACAAGTTTAAAAACATATACACGCATTTGAGAAAGAAATGACTGAATTTGATTTTAAAAACTGGCTTCACACTACCACAGTTGTTTGGGAACTAAGCCTCCCTAGGCTAAGTCTTTGGCTTGGCAATGCTCTCGCATATATAATTTTACACCTGCAAATGTTTGCAGCCAGCCCTGTGCAGACAGTTACCTGCAGCTAGAAGAATGGGCCAGGCAGAGAGGCAGCCTGGATGGATAGTTGAGGCCCTGGTAAAGGCTCTGCCAGGAGAGATGGGCAGAGGACAGACAGCCCTCCTCCCTTGTAGCAGGAGGCCTCCCTGTCACTGTCTTGCTCAGGTCAACTTCAAGCTCCAACACGAAAGGGTTCACATTGAACACAAGCCCTTTGCTGGGGCAGCAGAGTAGAACCTGCAAACTGGTAGGCCTTGGGTGAATTCTGGCCCACAGACATGTTTAGTCTGGTTCTCACTGTGATCCTCACATGTGCAAATTAATTGCCAATTTTGGAGTATTTCATATACAAATCTGGAATTCTAGCCTGTATCCAAAAATCAGATGATCAGAAGACTCTAGGCCTTCATGGCCACCAACATGCTGGTGCCAAGAGGCAACTGCGCACACTGGATGAGGCTTGTGCCCTCTAATTCACCAGCCATTGATGTGCTGCCATCTCTCAGGTTATCTGCTTGGTTCTTATAAGCATTTGAGTTTGAGATCCCTGCTACGCAATGCTTAAGCAGGCTATCATATCTTACCAGGCTATCATATCTTACCTGCTATCATATCTTACCAGAGAGTGGTGTGGTTCTAGGCAAGTTACTTAGCCTACCCCTAAGCTTCTGTCTTGTCTTCTTTAAAACGGGCATAGTAATAGTACCTTTAGGATGTCGTGAAGATTAAATGAGATGATACATGCAGAGTGA
>PVHX01002017.1:59235-163239 GCA_004024805.1 Geosciurus inauris
GTTCACCAAAATGTTTCATTTTCCTCCCGACAAACAGCAAAATCATATTTCTTACACTCCTTGCATTTAAATGGGACCACGTCACTGATTTCTGATTAAAATAATGTAGATGGAAATAATATATGCCATTTCCAGGCAATACCATAAAACACCCTGCACAGCATTGCCCTGTCTTTCCTGGCATGCAGAAGCTGTGTGTCAAAAATGGTGGTGTTCCACAATGGAAGGAGCCTGGGTTTCTGAGTGATTTGTCTAGTCTGAGCTGCCTTCAATACCCAGACCAACTGGACTGGATGACAATAACAGAAAGAAGACACAAAACAGTTTTGTTGTGTTTTGCCATTGACATATCTGAGTTCATTTTTTCCTGCAGCACAGCCTTATGTACTCTGACCACAACGCCTGGAAAAATACCACAGTGGGAAAGACTGTCCCAGAAATTAGGCATTCATGATCTTTCTCCCTGCTCTCTAATTCAGAGCACAACCTTGGAAAGTTACTTCCCCATCTTTAAAAGGAGCACAATACACTAGTTGATCACTTAGGGTCAAATCTATAATTCTCATTGGCTTTGGACTGCACTAACACACATTATCTTTAAAAAGTTTTTTTAAAGTAGGTCTCTGAACCCTAGTCACTAGAGGTACAAATGCTGCAGCCAGCTCCATGAGGGCTTATGCAAGTTTCTGCTAAATGGGAAGTAATTTTGCAGGAGCCGGTGTGTGCTGTGTAACGCTTGCCAAGCACCGTGCTAAGTGCTTCACATTCAGAGCTTCTTTTAATCCTCATCTTCAGTTTAGGAGGTAAATGCTATCAGTTATACCATTTTATGAATGAACAAAACAGATGCACAGGGAGATTAAGGCACTTGGCTCAGGTCACAAGCTGGTGAATGTCAAATGAGCACCTATTTCCAGGTGGTCAAGTGTCAGTGTCAGGAAGCTTAGCAACCAGAAATAAACACAGTCCTGAAGGGGAAAAGACAAGTTGAAATGACTTGGTCAGAGAATTTTAGTAAGTTGCCAAAAATTGTAGCCAAACTGGTAAACTCCAACTTTCTGGGACCCAAAGCTATATCTTGTTTGCATCCCCAAGGGCTCAGCACAATGTCTGGCACACAAAAGGCACAAATTTATGTCTGCTGAATGGCTACATGATCTGTACTTGTGCTCTTTGTCAACTGTTATAACTGAGTGACATGAGGTACATTTGTGCCCTCTGCTGATAATGGCTTGAGACCCAAAGCCAATGTTGGTATTTTTATTTATACCAGTAAGTCTGGGTATCAGAACTAGAGTTATCCAAACTTGAATACTTTGGGAGACAAAGTGGATGTCGCTAATAATTACATCAGGAAAACAAGGTAGAAATTGGAACTGTCCTAGGTAAATCAATACTAATGGTCACCTCATCCAGAGTCACAGAATACCATGACAGAACTACTGACACAGGAATTCCCAGAAAGCCTGGTGGCCCACCACATCTTTGTTCTTAAAAAGTCCTCCTTCCTGTCTACTAAGGCTTCCAGCCATTTCCATGTCTATGGCTATTTGCAGGACACATTGTGGTTACCCCCCTAAATGGTGCACACCTCCACGTTCAACCAGCCTTAGAGCACACATGCTATCAACTTGTAATGTTGGTGCAGTAATTGCTTGAAGAAAACAGGAAGGAGCAGCTACAGGAATGCAATGATTGCTGCAGGAATCTAAACATGGATTGCATTGGAACCAACTACATGCTTTGTATAAACACTAATAAAGTGAGTTCAGGCTGAGCTGTGACTTTAAAGGAAATTCTTCCCCCATAAACATGTCCTGCCATGCCCTAATAACTCTTTAATTTGATGCACATTTGGGAAGGATGATGCGAAGTAATCACAGAATAATGTTAAGGTCTGTTGCGAAGGACTGGGGTGGGGGGGATGTGATGCAACTTGGAGCTAACAACATCCACCAGAGAGTTGGCCTCACTGCTCATTTCACACATGGAGGGAATTTGCAGAGTGACACACAGGAAATCAGAGACAGGTCTCTGCAGGTTCAGCACAAGGAAATTCTGAGTGTCATCTGTTGGTGCCATGCAAGACTTCTGGCGGGTCTATTCCCAGCCCACCTTCCCTTGCCGGGGATGACGGAAGTGGTTCCTGTTGCATGTGCTCTCTCCATTTTGAAGACCAAGGCTCTTCCTGCTTCAGTGATCCCATAAGGTTGTTGAGAGCAGAGAATGCTTGCTACATATCTAGGCATCATCTATGGGGCTAATGCAGCCCTGTGCCCCTGTGAGAAGGGTATGGCAGCACAGAGTCAGTAATAACCTGGTAGGGGGCTGTAGCATCAGGGCTCACATCCCAGTCTCATAACTTGCTAACTATGTGGTTTAGGCAATCCACCCTTCCTATCGGCAAAATGGCTCAACAGTCCTGGCTGAAATTCAGAGGACTTTGAGACAATCAGATGAGATAATGTAAGAGAAAGGATTTTTATAAATTTGAAGAGCTGTACAAATGTGCAAAATCAGTACTGCTGAGAAAGAATACAAATAATGATTCTCAATAGTTCTGCCATATATTGAGTTCTTGCAACTCAGTACACAGTTCTACATATAACCTACACAGTTCTACGTATAACCTACACAGCAGTGATTCTGCAGGGAAGATCTGGATGATCTGGACCCTGCTCTGTGCTCCTAAGTTCTTGAGGAATTGAAGGCACCAGTTTTCTCCTTCCTCAGCTTGTGAGCCATGAGGGCAAGGGCTGAGTGAGTGGCATCCCTTCCAAGTCTCCAGGACCCAGAGAAGGACTAGAGAGTTAAAAGTTTTGACTCATATGTCTGCAGTTCCTCCCCATCCCTAATCACTTTTACTTGTGGACCAACTCCTGTCATCCAAGCACAGCGGCACTTGGCCGAACCCAGCTGGTGCTGACTTCCATCCAAGTGCACAGCACTGGGCTCCTCCAGCCTCCATGGCTCTCCACCTTTGCCAAGAGGAGCGGCGTTAGCCCAGGGCTCAGGCTGCCTGGAAATGAAGGCTCATAGCTCATCCGCAGGCAGGTCCTCTGCACTCACCAGGCTCCTTCCAAAGCCCATGCCTTTGCCCTGGCAAGCCTCCCACCCACAATGCCCTCTCCCACAGATCAAAATGATCTGCAGCTGTCAGGAAGTTTGGCCAAGGAATCGGGACCTACTTCAGCAGAGTTAAGAACTGGAAAGGAAAGGAATGTTGTTACCGTGTGACAGTGGACTGGGTAGCCCCACCAACCCCGTTCATGCGGGAGCCACTCTCTACCATCTGGCACTGATAAAATGCCAAGGGACAGGAATCAGGCAGGGAGGGATGTGATTCTCCAACTGATGCTTCATGTCCAGCCCCGATGAAGGCCAGTCTCCTTTCATCATCCCTGAAACCATATCTTGCTTATTATGACAATTTTAAAAACTTCTCTGATTATTCCTTAGAGAATCCAATTTGTTTCCTTTGTAAAGAGGAAACAATTCTCTCCTCAGTTTGGGAGGTGGGGACATTCCATTTATCTTGAGGGGGAAATCTGGTTCCCATTATGAATCACGTTCTATTCGTAGGTCTATTCGTAAAAAATAAATCTCTACACTTTACATAGGAAAAAAAAGTCCTCCCTTTACTCTCCTACAAATATCCATAAAGGCTCAGAAGAGGGAGGCTTTTGCCCTCTTCTCAGTCATTGTGACAGGACTGGATTTCCAACCCCTGCTTTCAAGAGGAAAATTTATTCTCTAAAAATCAGCATTATCCCTGAGTGGCCAGCATAGCTGACACAACCTACCATGTAGTAAATCATCTAGTCAGCGCTCGGGCTGGGGACCTAGTGCCAGCACAGAGACAAGCTGGGAAGGTACAAATGAAAATACACACACAACCCTCCAGACCCAGGTCCTAGGGTAGGGGTCAGCAAACAACACCCACAGATCACAAACTGAGCCCATCGCCTGTTTCTGCATGGACTGTTAGCTAAGAACAGTTTTTCTATTTTTAAACGGTTAGAAAAAAAATCAAAGGATAATATTTCGTGACACATAAAAATTACATGAAATTCAAATTTCAGTATCTATAAATACAGTTTTCTTGGAATACAGCCACACTGGTCCATTTCTATAGTGCCTATGGTGGTTTTTACTCTAGGTGGACAGAGTAGATAGTTGTCACTGACACTGTTTGGTCCCCAGAGTCTAAATCACTATGTGTGGCCCTTTATACAAAATGTTTGCTGACCCCTGATTGAGGAGCTTCAATAGTGAGAGCAGGGTCAAACACAAGGAAGTGGCAGTCATCACAATGGCCAGGGGAGGGGCTGCCACCACCTCAGCACAGGGGACAAAACAGAATGGCTAGAAGTGTGGGCACCAGGGACAGACTCTGGCTTTTTCTGCCCTTGGTTGACAAAGGTAGTAAAATGACTCATGAAGTTACTTCACCTCTGTGCCTCCATTTCCTTATCTGAAAAATGGGAATAATCTTTAACACAGGCCTCTTTCCTCGGGGGTCAGGCCGAGAATGAAGCAAGTTTGCCTGTGAAGTGGCTAGAACAATAACTTGTCCACCTGTGTTCATTCTTTGTTCTTGTCACTGCTCACACACCTGCAGGGGTGTGGTTCAGTAGTACACATGATGGAGATTAGCATGCCGAGTGCAATAAACTAATCCAAAAAAAAACAAAGGCTGAATGTGCTGTCTGCTCTGTGGATGCTAGACACAGTAAGCAGGGATTGGGAAGAACAGAAGTTCATTGGACCATACAAAGGAGAATGAAGGGAAAGGCGGAGGATGGAAATGGAAAGACAGTAGAATGAATCGGACATAACACGCCTATGTTCATACATGAATACACGACCAGTGGAACTCCACATAATGCACAACCACAAGAATGGGAAGTTATACTCCATGTATGCATGAAATGTCAAAATACATTGTCATGTAGAACTAAAAAAAAACAAATAAAAAAAGATAGTACATGGGAGAAATAGCACCTCTGGAGGAAGCATGTTATATGAGTTGACCTAGGAGCTCAACAACATAGTGGCCCTGCATGGAGTTTTGAAGAAACAGGGCAAGTGGACAGGCATTCCAGATGCAGGGGCGGGTCCCGTGTATTTTGATTGTTATACTTTTCACTCTTCTATTATGAAAGAGATCCCAGAGGAAAATTTCAAAGGAGCTATTGGAGGGGGAGGGTCCAGCTTGGCCCCCCAATTCTTACCCCTGCCTTTCTCCCAGATCCTGGTGCCAGCTCAACCATCCTGGGACAGGTCTCTAGCCCCTGTGATTGCACCTTGCTCTTGGTCCCTGAAGCCCTTAGACTGTGGGCTATTTTAAGCCCAAATTAAAGACTCCTATCCCCAGAATGGCTGCAGTTCCAGTCTGCGGTTTGTTTACTCTGACGTGGCCTGGGGCCATGGTGTTGGTGTGGGGGAGCCCTGCATGGGATGAGATTGTTCTAGGAAGGAGGTGAGGAGCTCTGTAGGAAACATTTCACAGCAACACATTCTCTGTGGAAAACATAAGCACACGAATATAGAGAGAGACAAATAAAACAGCAGGAGAGTCCTACATATCTGGAGATGGATGCCAAAAACAGCATCGCATCAGAAACAAGGAAGCCCTGGGAACTATGTAGGACTTCAAAGCCCAGAGAAAGGGACTCGCCACTGTTACCCGTACACCCAAGTCTGCTGTGCTGCCTCTTCTACCTCTTGGTGCAAGGAGCCTTGGCTGACCCAGGCTTCTGGAAGACAGGACCATGCCACAGATCCTGCCATCACAGGCTGAGACCACAGGCAAGGACTGCAGCGTGTCCCACCCTCTGGGAAGAACTGGGCCCATAGATAGGTAACTGAGCACAGCACTGGTGACAGCAGGCAGGTGAGGACAGAAGGCGACTGAGGAAACTGGGTGGGCACAGGGCAGAAGCCCACCAATCTCCAAGCATCAACATTCTCTGCCTTGGCAGTGCCTGAACTAGAAACAGCAAGGGCAGGGAGGCTCAGGATCCCTCTCAGCCCTTCCGCTCTGACCCTTATTTCTCTTGCTCCTAAATGGGACAAAAGGGAAGAGATGAGCCTTCAGGTCATATATGGAGGTCAGTTACTACAATTTCTTCCCTGTTCCATTTGCACCCTGACCACATACCTCCACCACAACCCTGTATCCCAGGTTAATTCCCACTCTGCCTAGTTCATTCTGCAAACTCTATCAGCTCCTTGCTCAGGGTTGGCTCCTTAGGCAGCTGCTGTGGGGAGGTGGTTCCGTAAGAGAACAACTCCAAGATCATAAATCCATTTGGAGGGTTGTGTTTGCAGTCCCCCACACAGACTTGAAGGAGCCTGTGGCCCCACAATTGCAAATTCACCACCCAGAGTGACCCAAGCTGCATTTTAGGTTGTCTCTCCATTATTCAGTCCCACCATATGGACTCTTTTTGCTTAGCTGGCAATTTTTTTAATGCCTCTACCTAGTCCATTTTCTATTGTTGTAACAAAACACCTGGGGCTTGGTACTTTATTTTAAAAAGAGGTTTATGTAGCTCTGAAACCTGGAGCCTGAAATTTTAAGATGGGAGGTTCCATCTGTTCTGCCTCTGGTGAGTTCCTCATGGTAGAGGGTATCATGATGGGAACACATAAAGAGAGCTCATGTGGCTGGAGAGGAAGCCAGATTCAGGACTCAGACTTACTCTTTTATAACAACCCACTCTTATGGGAACAATCCAGGATCCCGCAAGAACTACACTAATCTCTTCTGAGCATGGTGCCCCCATGACCTAATTACCCTGTACCTGACCCCACCTCATAAAGGTTCTACCACAAGCATACCAACACATTAGGAACCCAGCCTCCAGCACCTGAACCTCTGGGGGACTCCACAGCAATGCCTTTGGCTGGGCATAGGGTGCCCAGTTCACTATGGACCTATTACTCCTTATGACTTCACAGTCACTCATTTATATTAATTAACCTGTATGGCCCAGGTAGGTAACTAGGTTTGACTCCAGGCTTTATAATTATGGGATGTCTCCCATGTAGCTACAAGTTCTGTTAGGAAGAAACCTAAGTCTAGGAATCAGCCCTTGCTCTGGTGTCCAGCACAGGGCCTTACTTGGGGCTGCTGCTCAAACAACAGTGGGTGAATTGACTGTAATGATGGGATTGTGTTTCTCACCACCAGCTTCCAGTGCCACAAGAGAAGACAGACAAGAAGGGAGGGAGTTAGAATTGCTCACCCAATCGTCTCTCTGGGAGACTCAGTCCTGCAGGCTACTGAAGTAGACCCCAGCTCCCAGGGACCCAGCGATGGAGATGGCTGTAGGTGAGCCAAACCTTCGCTCCAGTAAAATTGAGAGCAGCTGGCACTTCTGAATATCCAGGGCCCCCGGGACCTGAGCTGAGTGCACACGGGTGAGCACCAGTCCTTTCCCCTTGTTCTTCTTGTCATGCTTAATTACACCAGGATTGTGCTGAGTCAAGCAGCCTGCTGGGGTGGAGGCCCAGACACGACCTTTCCCACTGCTCTCAGCCAGCCCATGGGTCTCAAGTAGCGGTGTGTGTTTCCACCAAGAAACCCAAGAATAAACTCAGCACCAGTGCACAAGGTGCCAAATGCTAGGCCCCATGCCCCAGTCCCTGGGAGAACTCTGGGCCCCTTCTGAACTGAGAACAAAAAGGCCTTACAACAGCCATACCACCTGCACGTGGCCCCACCTCCTGTCTTCTGCCTTGAAATAGAGCCTTTCACCATGAGATGTGACAACGAGCAGTTGGCCAAAGGTGGCCACCTGAGAGGGTGGGCATCCTTGCTCTCAAGTACCAGCTGGCTTTGCCAAGTTTCTACCTGACACTTGACTTCCAAGCCCTGATCCCTCATCTCAGGGCCTGAGAGAGACGCTTGCTCGGTACCTCTCAGAAGAGGAATGGATAGCTCCCACATCTCTGCACATGTGTGCATGCATTCTCACATATGTCCCCTGTAAATGCACACAGGAAAATCATGCTGGCCTATGCTATAGGATCAGTGGTTCCCAACCTTGCTGCACTCCCTGCAGGTTAGAATCACCTAGGGGAGCTTTAGAAATTTCACTTCCTGGGCCACACTATATACCAACTACACCAGAATCCCTGAGGATAGAGAGCCGGCATCAGATTATTTGCAAGCCCCTAAGTGATTTTGATGTGCAGTTAGGGTTGAGAATCATTGCTGGAGGTGAACTGCAAGCCCTGGAAAATTCCATCTGCCAACCTGTGCTGAGCTCCCAAGCTGGAATCAGGCTGAAGAGAACAGGTAATCCCTCAGGCTGTTGGCCACAAAGCTGCAGTGGTATTAGTCACTCAATAAACACTACTGAGCACCAAGTACATACCAAGACCTCTTCTAGGAAATTCAGAGATTGTCTTGAGAGCCATGTTCCTCCTCCATTTCATCCAGCTGGCATTTGGGGTCTTAGTGAGATCAGTCTTTGAATCAACCAACCAACCTGCTAATATTTATCCAACACCCCATATGTGCAAAGCTTGCACAAGGTGCTAAGAAGTGTAGTGTGACCCCATGAAACTTGAACCCTAAATGGCAAAGCCCTAGAATTAACACACTGAGATCTGAAAATGCAATATGGTCCATAAAGGATAAATGAATGTGCAGCTGAATAATTCAAAATAACTAATATATATCAAGCAACCTTTGTTATTGGGTACTGTATAATTCTAGGGGAACAACAAAAACAGGAGTCCATCTTCAATGAACTCACACTAGAGCAGTAATCCCCAAAACGAGGTCCCCAGAACAGCAGCGTCTTCCTCACCTTAGAACGGGACAAAATGTACAACACTGTCAGGCCTCATCCCAGCCTACGGAATCAGGGCCCTTGGGGTAGACCCAGCGATCGGGGGCTTAACACACCCTCCAGGTGATTCTGGTGCATGCTCAAGCTAGGAACAGGGCTCTAAGAGCAGTGCTTCTGGAATTGGAAAGAGGAAGGTGTCTCCTTGGGCTGGTGAAAGCCTTGATGCCTGAATTTTGAAGGGAGCGAACTAAGGCAACTACTTTAACCTCCTTATGCATCTATTTAATCAAGTGTAAAATAGTAACAAGCAGCAAGAGGCAAGGAGGCCTGCCACGCAAACACTTAGAAAAATGTGTAAATTCACTCATGAACTGCCTGGGCCTAGTCAGCACTCGATAAACCATCCCAACACCTGCAGGCCTGGTGCAAGGTTGCTGCTCAGCAAGTAAACGTGCACAGAACGAATGAAGGAAAGCAGGAACTCAGTCAGTGCAGGCCTGACCTCACATTCCACACAGCAAGCCTGGAAACATGACGTCCTCCAGTTCCTGGGAAGATGTTCATGATAAGACAAAGGCTCTGAGGACCCAATGGTCCCAACACAAGTCTCCCATCTCAAGCCTGCCATCTTCTTGGCCCAGTGTTCAAGCTGACCCAGAACGGTGGTTATGCACATGGGCTCTGGAGTCAGAATGTCTGGGTTCAAACACTCGCCAGTCAGTTGGCCTTGGATGAGCCATTTAATCCCATTAGGCTTCAGTTTTTATTTTCTCCTGGAAAACAGGCATAATAATATCAACATCATAGGGTTTTGTGAAAATTAAAACAGGAGAATGTATGCAAACCAGTTAGCTTGAAGCTATAAATGAAAGGGGTGTCTATAAATGCCATCTCCTTGTATTATGGCTCACAGCTGAGTGCTGCCTCTGTCTCTGCTAAATTACGCCTGGCTGGGATTTTTCAAGCTGCCCAGTGCCAGTGCGCTTGAATGCCAGATCCAATTAACACAGAATGGTTGTTTGGTGCCTTTCTAATGGCGGTCACTCTGGAGCACTGGGGCAGCTGCTTCATGCAGGTTGGCTGTTGGCACTTCTCCTGAACAGGTGTCCATACACACACCTTAGAACACAGGTATCATCACACCCATTCTACAGATAAGGCAAGTGAGGTTTAGCAGCTCATCTGCTATATAACTATCAGTGTCAAAAGCAGATTCAAATGCAGTCCTAATTCTAAAACCCATAGTCTTTTTACTGCTGTAAAATTGCATAACCTTCCCTCAGAAGCTGCCCAAAGACTTTTCCAAAAGGAGAACACCCAGCCACTTGCAAAAGGGCCAGGTTCCTCCACAGTGTCATTGTGTCACACAAAGCATTGGAAGGGGAAGCAGCACAGAATTAAGTCTGGAAGAGGCTGGGGATGGGATAGGAAGCCCTGAAGTCTCTTGGATTCTAAAACTGCTCCCCCTTGCCAAAGAGTGGGGGCGTCTCTGTGCACACCTGCGTATGCTGGTGTCAGGGGCCGGTGGGGCAAAGTCTTTCCTTCCCAACACAAAAGGGTGATCGAAGCCTAAGCACAGACAGGGAGCAATCTAAGGTGGCACAGAATTCACAGCAGTTTTTAGAAACCATTTTCTTCCTCTAAAAGAGGCCCTTGAAACAGCACAGCAAGACCAGGCTCTTTCATCTCCTCATGGGTCTATTTCCTTAAAGGGTAAATTGTGGTCTTCTTTCTTCTTCCCCCAGATACCAGCCATGACTCTGTGAATGGCCCAGGAGATCTGTACACCCACAAGGCCCTTTCCTGAGGATCTGAACTCTGTTATGAGTGGCCAGAATCTTCCCTTGGCCTCCCATCTTCCCTTGAGAACTTTTAACAAAGGTGCCTGGAGTCCATTACCAACTTGGACTTCATCCTCTACCCACTTTGGTCCAAGTGGTCCAAAGAGCTGCCTGGATGCCCTCAATTGGAACAAACAGAGACACATCGTAGTTGGGATTCTGAGTTTTTATGATAACTGTTAACAATTCCCTCTTTCCAATCCTGCATTTACCTGCAACGAGATGCGTTACCTCCAGCTGACCCCGCCTGCCAAAAATACTCCTGCATCTTCATTTTTACCATCTTTGTGCTCCACAGTTGCCATGGTAGTAAGATTTACACTCAGCAGCCTTGCTGCCGTTTTCAACTGCAAATAGAATTATTGTGTTCCCAGTTTGGCTCAGCAAAAAAAAGAAATGTGCATCTACTATAGGGCCAAGCCCCGTTTAGGCAGCAGGCCTGGGTGCTGTGCTAAAAGAAAAGGATTTCTACAGTGTTTCCCTCCTTCACAAAGCAGACCTGTGTTTCTCTTGTGAAAGGATTTTTTGAAATTATGGTAAAGTACATAGAACCTAAATTGCCATTTTAACTATTTGAAGTGCACTGTTCAGTGGCATTAAGCACACTCACAATATTGTGCAGCTATCCCTGCCATCCAGTCCCAAATCTTTCTCATCCCCCCAAACGGAAACTCTGCACCCACTAAGCACTAACTCCCCTGGTTCCTGATACCCTCTAACCTACTTTTAGGAACTTATTATGAATATTTCATAATGATATGTGCAATCATATAACATTTGTTCTTTTGTTTGACCCATTTCACTTCATATGCTTTCAATGTTCATCCATGTTGTAGCATATGTCAAAACTCCATTCCTTTTGAAGGTTGAATAATATTCCATTGTATGGACATACCACTTCCTGTTTATCATGTGTTGGGTCACTTGGGTTGTTTCCACTTTTGGCTATTGTATGTAATGCCGCAGTGAACACTGGCATACAACTGTCTGAGTCCCTGCTTTCAATTCTTTGGGGACATATACTTGGGAGTGGACTTGTGGGATCATATGGTAATTCTGTTCACCTATTTGAAGGTCTGCCACACTGCTTCCCACAACAGCTGCACTGTTTCCCATTCCTACTAGCAGTGCACACAAGTTCCAATTTCTCTATATCCTCACATACCACTTTTCTTTTTTCTGGAGTTTGTTTTCAGTTTTATTTGTTTTGTTTTGATTTTTGCTACAGTCAGCATAGCAGGTGAGATGAGGGGGTTTTTTCTAAGCACAAATTGGTAAGAACACAGGGTTACATAGGTGTACTGAATATACACAGCTTCACCAACTGAATGAATGGATGGATGGGCTCTCCTCTTTACAATATTGCATTATTTCCTTGATTTGATGTCCACTCCAGTGTTTCCCTGACTCTCTTGCTGATGGAATTTGGAACTTGCCAAGGAAGCTCAGCTCCACAAGAGACCCAGGTGGCAACTGAGATCACAAACCTCAAGGGAAGAGGGCTTTCATTCAGGAAGCCTTGGCACTATCTGCATTATTTACATGCTTGGAAATCAACAAGACCTGATGCTGTAGCATCCAGGGAGATTACTTGGTATCACCTCAAAACTGAGGAGGGTCAGGGTTAAAAGACAAAGTGGTGGATTGAATAGACTGTGGGTTACAACTTGAAGCCTCTTCATGTATATGTCCTATTTCTGTCTCTGTGCCTCTACTTGGACTAATCCTATTCTTGGAAGCGTTCAAATGGAACAATAAAAGTACTTAGCATGGTGCCTGGTACAACATAAGGTCTCAATAAAAGTTAGCTTTGATTGTTACTAGGGAGGTCCAGTATTAACACCCAGATCCAAACAAAACCCCTTCTTCCGCTAATTCCCTTGACCTCAGGACCCCTGGAAACCCATGAGCTTCAAGATAAGGGCAACCTCATTGCTTATCTTCACTAATTATCCCACAGGAGGGACTGGGAATATCCATCCAGCTGCACAGCCAGTATTTGGGCTGAGAGACACTTAGCCTGTTTCTTCTCCAGTTGAGCAGCCAATCTCCTCCAGCTCATTTTGGCCAGGGATGGGGGAGAGAGCAGAACCATCCCCAAAGGGCTGTCTTGCAAAGCCCCAGAACTCACCATGCAAGGGGTCAGACAGAACTTCATTGCACCAAAACCCACAGATGGGACTGCAATTGGATAGAGTTTGCAAAGAGAAGACTGGAAGATAGGCCAAGATCACAACAAGACAGCAGTGAGCTGAACCCCGAGGACCCAGACCAAATACCTGAGGAAGCAACTCTCCGTCGGGGCAAGTGGCATCCCATGCCACAGCACTGCAGTTTTCATGTGCGGGGAAGGCAGCAGCCTTCACCTTGCCTGATAGGAAGCTTTGGATTAGACTGAAGCATATTGAAAATATCAAAGTCTCCTGGAATAAAAAATAACTCCCAGGCCCACCTGAATGTAACTGGAAAGTTTTATTGGACCTGGAGAATCTCAAACCAAAAGCCAAGCTGGGGGCAGTGAATGAAGGAGTATCACACAGAGGCCTCTGCAGGTGTGTGGGGTGCTGGGGCTGGGGCTGAGTAAGAGAGCCTATTTCCTGAGCCCTGTGCCAGGTGCCTTCCCCACACACTGTCTCATTGGTGTGGCATGGCAGCATGCATGTTGGGCTCTAGTTGATGGAGGAGGAAACTGAAGCTCAGAGTCAGAAATGTGCTGAGTATTTTATACATGCACACACGCACAAAGATCAGAGAAAGAGAAATTTCTGTGGTTCATGTATTGCACAGGTTGAATATCCCTTATCCAAAATTCTTGGGATCCAAAATACGTAGACTTTCATAACTTTTTCAGATGTTGCAATATTTTCATATACATAATGAGCTATCTTGGGGATGAGACCCAAGTCCAAACATGAAAATTCATATGCACCTTATACACAAAGCCTGAAGATAACTTTATATGAGACTTTTAGTGCACCCGTATTTTGACCATGACTTTGACATGAGTTTTACTGTGGAATTTTCCACTTGGGGCATCATGTCAATGCTCAAAACGTTTCAGATTTTGAAATATTCTGGGCTTTAGATTTTCAGATCAGGGTGCCCAACCTGCACTATGATGAACTCCATGAAAATCACTACTGCTCAACCTGTTCTAGTGACAAAAATACTAATTCCTTAGGGTTCAACCTAATATAACACATTATATAAATTACCTCATAGTGAATAAATTACATATGAATTGGAACACACATAGGTGTCATATTTTATGCATCAATTATATAATGTTATCTATAATTATGTAACATGAATAAGAGGCAGAATGCTTCGAGGTTGAGAACATGGATTCTTGAGTTGGACTGCATGGAAAAATGGCTCTGCCACTTAGGAGCTTTGGATATTGAATTAATAATGCCTCCTCTCAGTGCCTTTGTTCCTCATCTGTAAAACTAGCTAATAATAGTACCCCCTCCTGGGATGAGTTGTAAGCTTTAAGAAAATACAATAAGATGAGACAGGAGAATTGCGAGTTCAAAGCCAGCTTCAGTAATGGCGAGGTGCTAAGCAACTCCGTGAGACCCTGTCTCTACATAAAACACAAAATAGGGCTGGGGATGTGGCTCAGTGGTCGAGAGCCCCTGAGTTCAATCCCTGGTACCAAAAAAAAAAAAAAAAATACAATAAGGTTCTAGAAGAATGACTGGTGAGTATTACTGATTAGTAGTCATCACGCCTGCTTTTGTTCATCCATTTCTTCCAGCAATCCCTGGCAACAGCCAATGCTACCTTCCTTCCACAGGGAGAAACCTGAGACTCAGAGATCTGCCCAAGAATTTGCATCTAGTGACACATCAAGAATTGATACTCTGGTCTTTCTCAGTCCTAAGTCCTACTGTTCCTTGTAGTCTGCCCAGCTCCTCCTGTAGGTCTCAATGGGTCTTCATTTGTCATCAACAAAAGAGGCTGGGTCAGTGGGCGTCATGGTTCCTTCGAGCATCATCAGGCAAGAGGATGCTGTACCAAGGCAACAGCATCAGAATACCAGGATCAAATGTTTTCTGTTCCATGGAGCAGTCTCTTTAGCCATGTGGCCAGAAGCATTCCGTTTTTAGGGTTCCTTTTTTTTTTTTTTTTCATTTCTGCTATTTCTTTCCAGAGTCCTCAGTACATTTCCTAATTAATCACTCCCACTTAATTTCCTAAAGCAATCACATCCTCCCCACAGGCAAGCGGACTGTCTCAGGCAGAAGCACACACACCAGCTGGCCCCTCGGCTATGTGGGAGTGTGTGAGCAGCCCTTGGATGCAGCCCAAAAGCAGCACAGACACAGAAAATGTGGCATGGGGAGCTACGCTTGGAAGATACTCTTCCCATCCTGGTGACATGTGGGTTTCCTGGTGAGCAAAAGGGACACTGTGCATTGATTCTCCAAGGAAACCCTAGGGTGCTAGGGAACCAGCTAGAGCATTTCCTGATGCAGAAAGACAACCTCTACCAGCAGCAACTCTGTGCTGCCAGGCATGCTAGGGGTCAAGGGAAGAAGCTGGGTTCCACTCCCAACTTTGCCCATCATTTGCTGTGTAATTTTGGCCTGGATTTTCCTTTTCTTAAGTCTCAGTTTTCTCATTGTTAAAATGAGAACAGTAACATATGCTACACAGTGTGTTGTAAGGCCAAAGCCACAAACACAGCAGCTTAGAGGAGCCGGACAGAGGATATAAATGAGTAAAGTTGGTCTGAACAAAGAAAAACATCACGGTGCCAAATGGCAGCCAACACAGTCTAGAGTTGGGGGCACCATAGGAAGTAGTGAGGACTGTGGTAAAATGGAGCCATGCCTCACATAAAATCCAGTCAATTATTGCCATGGAGCCAACCTGACCACCTATCACCAGACTTTTTAACTAAAAAAAAAAAAGCTAGAAATAGATTTACATATGTATTCACCCAATCTTAAAATATTGGCATGAAATTAACATTTGAAAAAAAAATAACTATGTGAGCCTATGCCATGTGAGCCAAGCACAACACTCTGCAGGGCTGGATTTGGCCAACTGGCCACTGATTTTCAAACTCCGTCAATGTACATATTAACTGAGACAATGTAATATATAAAGCACTTAGCTGTGTGCATAACACATAATAAACACTCAATAAATGGTAGCTGTGGTTGTTATTATTATTATTACCATCAACTTCTCTATAATTCAGAAACCCCAGCTCTAACAATGTAAGGATTATCAATAGCTGTCAGGTTTGTGGACATCTGTGAAAATCTCTGAAAGCACCACAGAGATTAACCACTGTGTACACACAAAGTTACGCTACTCAATTAATGCAAACGCTCCTCACTGAGATTGAGGTAGAGAGTAGTTTTCAAATGAAGGTGATTTTGTGCCACCTCCCCACCCCCTGCTGGGGAGATATGGCAACATGTGGAAACATTTTTTTGGTTGTTACAAAGTAGGGGTGCTATTGGAATCTACTGGGTAGAGGTTAGAGATGTTGCTAAGTAATTTATGAAAAGGAAACCCCCCAGCAACAACAAATCCAACCAAAAATATCTATAGCACTGAGGCAGGCTAGATGGAAGCATCCCCTTGTGTCCTCTTATGGAGGGACTTGCTGTAGATGGAGGACTGGTTAGGCTTCGCAGCATGTGGGAGAAGACACAGGTGGCAAAACTAGTGTCTTAGTTCTCTCCTCTGTGAGGTGCAAGGATCTGCTTTCATTCTCTCCTACAGCATCTTTTCATGATTGTCTTAATAACAGCCACATCAATATATTCCCTTAAAGAACCCATTAAGGGTGCACAGATTAGAAAATGGATTCTGAGAAAACCATGAACTGGAGAGATAAACTGCTAGAGCCATAGTCACTAAGCAAGCTGCAGGGCAGACATGAGAGAGAATCTTCCTGGGTCCTGGTCCTTGTCCCTTGGGAAGTCATCTTTCCATTTTGCTGTTGCCATGGTAATTATAAATCAATTTTGTCTATCCATTACAGCAGTTACTCCATAGAATGTTCTCAACAGGCATTGTTGAACTTGCCCTAGTTATTCCATGGATGTAAAAGTAATCACATTTTTATATGTTCTATAATTCTGGCTACATTTGTGATCGGCCTTCACCTCAAATAGGATAAATAAGCAAGGTTGTACTGTACCGTAGTTTTCATGCATTGCTATGACTACTCCAAACAAAGAAAACTGTGCTAGCAGCAAAAGCAAGTGATGGTTGTTTACCTTAAGAAAGGAAGAGTGACATTTATCAATCCTTACTTTGGCTATTGTATATATCTTATCTCATTTATGCCTCCCTATAATTTGAAGAATTCCTTTAGGTTAATTTTCTCAATCAATGCACATACCAGAAATACCTGTGAGCTTTGTAAAATCCTAATGTCAAAAAAGCACCCCAGAATTGTTACATCAGCATCTCTGGGGACAGGACCTAGGCACTGGTGATTTTATTTCTCCCCAGGTGATTCCTATGTGCAGGCAAGTCTGAGAACCAGGTTTCAGGACTCATTACTCTCATGATGTTGACATCCTAAGGGAAAATGAACTTCCTAAGTGCACCCAGCTGGAGAATGGCAAACCTGTGACTCAAAGCCAGGTCTGCTCTCTCCGATGCCATGCATAATCTCTCCCATTGTGCCACTTTCTGCCCAGCAGTGTGCTATCCATGGCTTTCTCACATGGAGTTATTTGGTTACAAGTTTGTGAACCTGAGTCAAAAGGAATTTATCTTGAAGGCTGTCAGAGACTTTGGACTTAATGGAAACCTTTAGAATGGGTCTGGGGAACAAGAAAGCAGGCCTAGTCTGATGCTTGTGCAAGTGCATAGGTGAAATGGAAAGTCACTGTGTCCCATCCTTAGTTCTGCTGGTCAAGATTCCAGCTTAAAGTGGAAGGATCCAATTGACCTGACTTGGGTCATGAGCTAACCTCTTAACTAGGAAGGAGTAAAACCTCTGATCACAGATCCTGTAGAATGTATCCTATGGGCACCGAAGATGGCATTCCCCTTATCTAAGAAGGACTATTGCTAGGAAGAGAGAAGGAAAGAATCCATCCTTGGCAGCATATTTCTTCTATAGGGAGGAGACAGAGGAACTTAAAAGGCAAGAAGACTCAAAGCAGCTTCACAGGCACATAATCATCCCCCAAGAATTATTCACAAAAACCCAGAAGCCCATGCAATCAAAATCACTGAGACAGGGTCACTTGGTGGAAATAACACCAACTGGGGCAGTGGCCACAAATGGCCTCAAAGTCATTTGCAAAATACTGTGCTTGTGCATTTTTCTAAGTACAAGGTCCAAAATTGTTTATCAGATTACCTAGATTCAAGAAAAAGAAAAGAAGGTAAAATTGGAGCTCTTGGAAGATCTTATGGAAGAAATGGAGGTGCTTCCAGCCAACAGCTCTCAACACAGGTGGCTCAGGTCCCAGGAACCACCTGAAAAATTAAAGCTAGTATCCTGACTTATCACCACACAGACAAGCTGGTACATTTTTCCAGATGTGAGGCAAGGAAATAATGCAAAAAAGAAGAAGAAAAAGAAAAAGAAAAAAGTCACCATCAAAAACAGAACCAATGTGAGAGCTGCCACACTTTCCCTCATGAGGCAGGAGTAAAGAACAGGACATGTTCAGTAAAGAGACACATGCATCTTTGACCAAAGTGAGTAGGTAATACTGGCAGAAGCCAGGGGCTCT
Organism: Geosciurus inauris; assembly: GCA_004024805.1. Lineage (NCBI taxonomy): Eukaryota > Metazoa > Chordata > Mammalia > Rodentia > Sciuridae > Geosciurus > Geosciurus inauris. The sequence goes on from PVHX01002017.1 coordinate 77,608, forward strand.
CTAGGGCCAAGAGTCAATAGGAACAACTAAAATCCAGTTGTAGGTGTGTTAAAATACAGCAGTGACCTGGGCAGCTTGCCTGGGACTCTGTCCTCCTTCACAAGGCACTATTCTCTACTCAACAAGGGAGCTTCCAGATCTAGGCATCCACAGATCCCATCATCGGGGTCCTGAGCAATAGGACCACTGTGAGTGATTAACATTAAATAAACAATTTTCAATGTATAAATCCATGGACAAATCAAAATACAAACTAAAGAACAACTATTAGCTGTCACTACACAATTTACAGGTAGTAAGTTCCTCTGATAAGTCAAGTTCTGAACTTGGAGACTTACGTGACACATTCCTCATGTTCACAATAACCCTGAGAGGTACTTACTCTGATACCCATTTTAGAGTTGAGGATCCCCAAACTCAAAGAAATGAGGGGACATATCCACAGCCCCACCAAAAGCAATGGCATATGAAATCAGATTTGTCTGACTTAAGCATCTGTGCACTTGCACAATGCCACAGGCTTCCAGTATCCCAAATTTAGCTAAAGCATCAACTATGTGTTGAGTATTTTGCATATATTATCCTTAATTCTTTTACTAGGTATTACTGTCTCCAGAAATATTTTTTAGATGAAAAAAAAAACAAGCAATTTGCTGAAGGGCACATTTTTAATTCAGATTTTTGAATCCAGATATCTTTGGTGCTAAAGCTTGAGGTCTTTGCATCAAAAACCTGTTGTGTGAGATACACAATTTGATGTTTAAAAATGTGCTGACTTCATCTTATACTCACTAGCATTATATAAAACATCTATGGAGAAATGCACAGTTCATGCCTTCAAGACACTTTTAGTCTAGTTAAGAGATTCGATTCTAAGGTACAGAAAATAACACTGACAATTATACACTGTTAGTTTTAAAATACAGTCATGACATGGCTGCTATGGAAAGATTTTTTTTCTTGGAAAGCTGGGCCCCTCTTGAATCTATCTTCTAAGGCTTATTTATCAACAGCTAGGCAAACTGTGAGTTGTCCTGAGTCATCGTTGCACATGTCTTGGGCTCCTGAGTCTCCACGCGAGAAATGAGACTGCTTGGAAGCTGCCATGCTGTGAGGAAGCTCAAGCCACTCAGACAGGTCACCTGCATGGGCAGTCTGTCAACAGCCCCATCCATCTCAGCCTTCCAGCCGTCGCAGTCTCAATGCCATCCATGGTGCATGAACAGCCAGTGTGAATGATAGAACCCAGCCTTCAAGTCTCCCCTGGTCATTCCAGACCCTCAGCTGATACTTCAGCTATCATGAAGCAGAGACAAACCAGCCCTACTGAGCCACAGCCACCACCCTAACTCAGAGAATCACTGAGCACCACAAAATGGTCGTTGCTTTCCAACACTAAATTCTGAGGTGATTCGTAAGCAGTACAAGGTAAAATAATGGCTCTGAAGAGTTATCTCATGCTAGGGATGGTCCTCTAGGTTGCACACTAGTGCCTCATCTGATCCTCCAGCAACCCGGGGAGCAGGTCGCTGAGGAGAAGCACGTAGGGATTACTTGGCTACCAAGAGCATCCAAACCCAGGCCACGCCAACTCCAAGCCAGCACTCCACTGTGCTACAGAGGAAAGGAAATTATGCCTCTGTGTAAAATTTACAAATCCCGAACCAATCAGTTTGAAGAAACACTGACTGCTATTTTTGAAACTAAACATCGTTTTCTTTCTTGATTTCAGAAGGCTTACTGTGGAGCTGAGCTAATTATTTGAGCCTTAATCAAGGACTAACCACTCCCTGAAGCAGCTGTCCTGGCCTCTCTCTTGCCTCTAGGAAGCCCCTTGAGTTGGCTGGATGTTGGCTCAGGTGGAAACCCCAAACCTCAGCCCCCAGAAGGGAAGATGCATAGGGCTGAAAGGGTCCTTGGACATCATCCAGTTGACTCCCCTCATCACTTTTAAAGATGAGGAAACTGAGGCCCAGAGAGGTCAAGTGACTTGTCCAAGGTCACACAGTGAGTCAGAGACACAGCCAGGTCTCCAAATTCCCAGGAAAGCATTCTTTCCACTCCACCATGCTGCAGTTGCTAAAAATTCCCAGAGCTGCCTCCCTCAGCCCTCCCCTTGACAAAGCTGCTTCCCCCCACACAACTACACACAGTCACATCTGGCAAGAGGTGCTATCACCCTGCTCTGCTTATGAAATGCTGTTTTGCAACTGAGGCCTCTTTGTTCGTTAGCAACACAAAGAAAACCTTAGCTGGGTTCTCTTGGAAGGAGATGTTTCTTGTTTTAAAGACTAAAGACAGGAGGAAAGCTTCCTGGCTGAATGTGACTCCATCAGCATGCAGCTCGAGTCGGGAAAGAACCCAGAGATTTAGGTTTGTGCAGCATTTCTAGAATGTACAGGGAGGGCACATGGCAGGGGGGAGCTTATGGGAAATGTTTCAGAAAGTATTAAAATGTACGCCTCAACCAAGTAAACAGAGCAGATTGGTTGCCATCTTGTGGTATGAAGTAATTAGGAGGGGGCGGAACGAGGAGCTAGAATCAGTAAAAGCTCCCATGAGCAACTGGCCTCCTGTTTGGATTCCTGTTCCAGTCCTGGTTCCCACTGCTTCTCACTTGGTTCCTCACCTGGGATCTTCCCTCTCTGGACCCTAGAGGAACCTCAGCTCTGGTGCTGAGGGCACTCAGGCCACTATCTGCGACCCCAAATCCCCCATCTGGTGCTTCTCCCCCTGGTTCTGCATTACTACCTCCTTTTTGAACTAGACTCGGTCCTTCTCCTGTCTCCCTGGCTTCCCAGATGAGTAGAGGCATCCATTGTGATCTTGCTAAAGCCCAAATTTTGACACGGAAGCAAGGAACCTTCTCATAAGGATAAATCTCAGGAGACAGGGAAGCTGAGGATCCTCCTGTCTCCTTTCCAGGACATCACTCCTTCAAGGTGGGCTGAGGTCAGTAGGCAGAGGTGACCAGATGATCCCAGGGTTACCCAAAGGCCTGGAAATATTTTGATGAGGGAAGGAGACAAGACAAGGAAAAACAGACCCAGTTCCATGACAGAAATTTAGAACTCATAAGCTGCCAGCAGATGGGGAGGGAAGTGCCAGCTGTAGCAGGAAGAAACGCAGTGGACACATTTCCCTTGGCTCTTACAAGCCACTGGCCTTCTGGCCTCCAGGATCAGGTGTCTAAGAACCACCATCTGACACATTCACATGCTAGGTTTCTGGGCACAAGTTGAGATCTCCTAAAAGAAATTCCCTGGGCCATGTGAAATTTCTCCAACCCTTGCCCTGAAGTCAAGTCTTCCCCTGGCCTACCAGGCTCTTGGGCAAAACTGCCCAAAGGACAAATTTCATCTCAAAGCCCACTCCCTCATCTCCCCAGGGAAAATTCCTTCCTGCTTAGTTCAACCCCAGAGAGGAGCCTAAGGGAATCAGCAAGCCCAAAAAACGAGGTCCAGCTAGAGGTTCAGCCCTGACCCAGGAGGGGAGGGCACGCTGGCTTCCCAAAGGAGGCCCCGCGTCTCCTTGTGGCCTCAGATGGGGCTGCGCCCTGTGTCAGTGTTTATGAAATGCCTCTCAAATAAGGTCAGTGTTGTACGCAGTTAGGACTCTAATAAAATGCAGAACTCGCGCTGTTTGCCAGCAAGCTGCAGAGGCATTCCTGAGAGCTTTCTTGGATACAATTGTTCTCGGATTAATATTTTCCCCATGAGTTTTTTCTAATTCCACTTGTACTGTTTTTTATGATGTGTGACTTTTTCTACATATTTGTCCACACCAAGAGGGATGAGTGCAGCTTGCATTCACCAGCAGTTCCTAATCATCCTTCATTGTCCCAGCACCTCCCCACCCCATCAGTCGCCCACCCAACCTAGCCTGGTAGCTTGCTTTGGCAGTCATTTGATGAAAAAGGGCAGTTCAGACTGATTTTTGTATTACTTTGAGCTGTTCTAGTTATGAGGACATTTCATGGGCTTTATTCATGGTGGTAGACACTCAATTAGAGGCTCCTGTAAATGACTCCATTCTTCATGTGTGCCCTGGTTTGGTCCTATAATCTTGCCCACTGTACTTATTAATTACTCAGTGAGGCAAACAGTCCTCTGTGTCCTATCTGCTTGGATTTCTAGATGGCTGGTGAGAGGCTACAGTTGCATTTGTAAAAGATGCATTTGGTTAAGTGAAACAACCAAGACAGGAGCTGGAAGACATGGGTGATCTGAGGAAGGTTATTAAACTCCCTAAGTTTCCTCATCTATAAATAAAAGACTCTAAAATATACTTTGATCATTCTCTAGATACAGGATTCAGTAGTTCAAGTCAGATATAGTAGGTGGACTCATTCACATATTCACATAGCACTAAATTTAAGAGATGCTTGAGGATATCTGATCTCAGTTCAACCTGGCATCAACCCCATGAGCTAAGTGTTATTCCTCCCATTCCAAAGGTTACAGATGGTAGAGATGCATAAAGGTACATATGGATCCTGCAGTTAGAAAATGATGGACACCAAGATTCAGCCTGGGTCTCTTTACTCATTTAATGCTGCATCTTCAATTGTACTCCCCACCGACTTCTCACTAATGTTGCTTGGAAAAATCACATGCGGAACACTTTGTACCCACATTGTAGAACTGGGCAGAGATGAAGAGGAGCATAAGGAATGTCAGAAACTTCTGCAACATACTTCTGAGCAGGACCGCTCTTCAGTGAAATCCTTATCACTGGCTTTTCTGCTACAGAATAATCTGCTTTACTCTTGGTTTGGATGAAGAGCTGAGGAGACTGTATAAGGAATTCATCATTTGGAGATTCTAATGCTGTAGCACCCCAACATACCCTCTGAACATGATCAAAGGCTTTGGATGCCCATGAAAATGAAGTCTGAGGTTTTTTCAGGACAGATCTATGAGTTAGTTGTACATCATTAGTCCCTAGTGAAGATCCAAGCCATGAAGATCCTCCTGAAATCTGATCTCAGGACATGGAGCTCCAACAACAGTCCATATTTGGTACCAGTTCTGGGGGGACTACATGGGTGAGGAGAGGGCAAGAAGCCAAGACAGAAGGGCTAAGGCAGGAAGCAGGAGCTGTTCAGGTTCAGGGAGAGGTGCACAAATGTGCAAACCCATAGCACATAGGACGTCAAAAACTTCTTTTGAACAGAGGACCATGGACTCCATACCAAGCAGAAGGACTGGATGAGGGAATGCATTAATTTTATCAGGCAGGGGAGCAAAGAACAGGGACACCACTAGAGCTGGGATATGTACAACCTCAAGAGGGAGACAAGGTGGGTGGTGGAACTTGTTGACAGACTTTCAGGAACCACAACACACACTGCTGCCAAGGTGGAGAAGGAATCTGGGGTCAGGAACCCAGTCTGGTATTTCAGGCAGGAGAAGAGACTGAGCCCACACAGGCAGTGATAAGGCCACAAGTGAAGTCACACTCTGCTCCTGCCAGGACAAATCTTATATACATCCTGTTCTAACAGGACCTGACGCCACTCTGGAGGAGTCAGAGATCATGGCTAAGAGAAAGTAAGTGGTACATTTATCTAGAAAGGACATCCATCTCTGTCAAAACTTGAGAAGATGCTTCAGGAGAAAAATACCAGTCAAAAAGGTCCATCAGAATTGTTTTTTGGGGGGAAGGGGTAGCCTTTGCTATGGATTGGATATGGTTTGAGTGTGTCTCCCAAAGGTCCATGTACTGGAAGCCTGGTCCCCAACACAGCAATGCTGGGAGGTAGGAGAACCTTTAGGAGTGGGGCTTAGTGCAAAGAAGTCCTTGGATATTGCCCTCAGAAGGCATGAATGGTGTTCTCAGGAGGTCCAGTTAGTGCCCACAAGAGTAAATTATTATGGAAGACCAAGACAGGCCCTTCCCGCTACCTGGGTTTCTGTATTGCAATATGGTCTCTCCCTTTTACATGTGCTCTCCCCATGATGTTAATCACCAGGATGTGAAGCAGCCAGCTGGACCCTCATCAGAGCCCACATCATGCCTCTAAAGCTGTGAGCCAAATTAATGTCTTTCTCTTTTACATTACCAGCCTCAGGTGTTTGTTACAGCACTGGAAAACAAGCTAATACACTCTGAACCCAAAACAAAAGTAATAATAATAATATACTTCCTTTCCCACTCATTGTGATCTTTATAGTTGTGTTAGCACATACTAGTATTTTTCCTAAGACTTGACCTAGTGGATTCTATTCTAAAATAGGATAGGGGATTCTCTAATAGGATTTCCCTATTAGAGAAAATTTGCAGATGTAATTCCTATCATTTTAAACCGGGCTCAGGCCCATCTAACAATGAACTCCTACAAACCTGTACCACTTTCCCGTCTATTCTGCCTATGGCACCCTATTAATCTTTCCAGCTCCAACTCAAATACCACCCACTATCACTACTGAAGGCTATAGCTTTTTTTCACCTGGCATCCAGATCATGCATGGACGTTCATCGCATGATCTTGTGATGCCATGCATCACACTGGTTCTCAGAGATTCAAGTGGAACTTATTTTTTCTTCTCCTAGTTATTCTTTGAGGATGAAAGGTGGAAGACAGAAAAGGCGGCCAACTCAAAAGATCTGGAGAGGAATGACATGACAGCAGTTTCACTGCAGCCACTCTCACTTCTACCTGGGGACATTATATCACCTCTCTGATGAAGTCTTACAGAGAACAACAATAATCCCTGCCTGGAATAACTGGTGGAATATTAAGAAAGCTCATGAATGTGAAATGTGAGAGCCCTGCTGTTGGAGAAGGGCCTGGTACCTCATGCTGAAATACCAGCCAGGAGAGGGAAGCACACACAGCCACACACACCCTTCCTCGTCCCGGGCCTGGGACCTTTTGTATCAGTCTAATGGACCAGGATGAAGCCAATGTTGTGATGAAATGTTCCATGAGAAATCAAAAGTTTAGAGAAAATTCATCAAACTACAGAATAAAGCATTGATTGGAAATTACTCAAGAGAAAATATGAACAACAGAACTCCAGAGAATGAAATTCTAATAGGTCCTCAAGATTCTTATCCACTCCAGTCAGAAGGGGCAGGACAAGATATTTAGTAATCCAATACCCCAAACCAAAGAACCAAAGAAAGACTTTGTGTATGTGTGTGTGTGTGTGTGTGTGTGTGTGTGTGTGTATATATATATATAACAGAGAAGACTCTGTAAATTAGACTGGCAACTTGAAGAAAGATCCATAGAGCAAGTTCACTAAAATTGCAGAGGAAATAAATAGTGGGAGACAGGGAAAGGAGTGGGTCATTTGCTAGAGGAAGAATCAAAGTAGGAAGTGTCCTTGAAAAGCTGATGAAATGAAATGATTTGCCAGAGTTAATTAGGATAAATACAAAGTGTTACAGTTAGACTTCAAAAAGTCAACTGCACAGGTGTGAGGGGACAGTAAGATAAGAGCAGGAAAGACTGGAGAGTCGCCGAGGAGGCAGGAAATGGGCCTGGTCAGAAAGAGCCAGCCCAGGGTCACGGCTGTCAAGAGTGAAAAGGCCACTTCAGAATGTACCAAGAAGGGTCAAATAAGATGTTCAGGGTACAGAAAGTCTCCTCTAACTAACACATCCTGAGCATCCATAATCTGAAAGTCCAAAATCTGAAATGCTTCACAATCTGAAACATTTTGAGCAGGACATGATGCCACAAGTGGAAAATTCTACACAATGAAACTTTGTTTCATGCACAAAGATACTGTATAAAATTACCTTCAGGCTATGTGTATAAGGTATATGCGAAACATGAATGGATTCTGTGTTTAGACTTGGGGCCCATTCCCAAGATATTTCACTATATATATGCAAATATCCCCAAATCCGAAAACCATCTGAAATCAGACATACTTCTGCTTCTGGGCATTTTGGATAAGGGACTCTCAACTTGAAAAATCAAAGACTGCTGGGCACAATGGCGCACACCTGTAATTCCATCACTTTGGGAGGCTGAGAGAGGAGAATCACAAGTTCAAAGCCAGCCTCAGCAACAGCGAGGTGCTAAGTAACTCAGTGAGACCCTAACTCTATATGAAACAAAAAATAGGGCTGGGGATGTGGCTCAATGGTTGAATACCACTGAGTTCAATCCACAGTACCAAAAGAAGAAAAGAAAGAAAAATCAAAGACTGGAGAGCTGGAAATGTAGCTCAGTGGTAATGTACTTGCCTAGCATGGACAAGGCCCTGAGTTCTACTCCCAGCCCCACGGGGGGGGGGGGGGGGGAGACTAGAACAGAACTAGGACTCAGGGGCAAGGCCTGTCCCCAAAATCTCTAACACATATGGAATAGCTGAAGTAATTATAAAAGTTTATGGAAGGAAAGAAAAGACTCTAGTAAGTGGGTGGTGAAAAACACAACAGCAGCAATAAGAATTCTGGAAACCTATCATTTGGAAAATGATGATATTTGCTCTGTGTAGCAACAATCAATGGGAGGGAAATTCAGCCCCCGCACCAAGAAAATTCTCTTACAAGGACTATTCTTATAAATGAAATAAATTGCTTTTGGAAGAACTGAGTTCTTTACCACTAGACATAATTGACAAGCAAGGAGCACTAGCCAGTTTCCCCTTTATTACGCTGATGGAAAACCAATCTTTACGTGGTTGGAACTTGGGCAGAAGGACCCCTTGTGAATCTGGCAATCAATATTTTTCCAAATCAGGCTTTATACTGAGCATGTTCTGGAAAGAGGAGTACAGTCCATGAGAATTATGATAATGATAGGAAAATTTATGGCAGATGCACACTACCCCAGGAAGTCCACATCAGTTAATCCAATACAGCATCTTATGAAGGGGCTATTATTGTTATTCCCATTTTATAAATGAAGGAACTGAAGTTGCCCAGCTTGCAGGTGGCAGAATGAGGATTTGAGTCTTGTTCACTTTCACCCACAAAGATCATGGCTCTTCCCATTACCTATCTCCTTAATATTAAGGACCTGTACTTATACTTCTTGGCCAGTTCTTCCCAGGAATCAATGTATCAAATATGGTACTTCCAACACTGAAAGCCTCATGCACAGGGAGAAAAGTGTACCCTGTCGGTAGCCCAGCAGTAACAAAATACAGTCCAGGTCTGCAGAACATAGCACAGGGCTCCTAGTGCAAGCTTCCCACCTGGGCAGAGCTGATTTAAACTTGAGGATGGGGTGTCATAAACGAGGGACAGTCTTAGAAAGTCAGCGTGCTGTGCCACAGGAGGGGCACCCTCTGCATCCATCCATTCAGGATCACTGGTGGTCCAGGAGAGCTCTCTGGAACTCCTCTGACCCCCATCTTTTGTTTTTCTTTCTTTTCAGCAGTTCTAAAAAGGGTTAAGACCACTTACATAATGAGGGTGGAACACGCTAGTAAATACAGCTGTTTCAAGTAAAAGCGGGAAGGGAGGCAGACATAGGAAATCAGTAAAAGGAGGTATTTTGGGAAAGATAGATGGAATGAGCATTGAAAGAAAAAAGTCAGGACCAAAAATTCCCCATGCAAATCCACCACCCCAGAATAAGTAAATAAAATGCATTCCTTATTTAAATAGACCACAAAGCAGCACACCCATGGAAAAGATATAAACCACTTCAACTGTAATCCCCTTCTTATGGAACAGAGGCCAACCTGGGCTTAGCTGCAGAGCAGGTCTGAAAGGAGAGAGGGAGAATAAGGACCCCAGACAGGAGGGCGCTGGGCACAGCCAACATGCAGGTGAGCAACCTGCCTCCCCAGGATCTGAAGCAAAATTGATAGTAGAAATCTCAAGCCACCCTGCTGGACAGGGCCTGAGAGGAACAAATGGAAACCACGACCATGGTCACTATCACTAGTAGTTTGTGGCATGCTTCTATGTGCCAAACACTGGGTTAAGTGCTTCCTACACACAATTCCATTTAGTGCTCCCAAATAGGAATGTTTCTAATACATGCTTCAGAGTTGGATAAACAATCACAGCAACCATGACGAGCCAACAGTGTGGCAGGCACCGTGCAGACTGTGCTGCTTGGATTGCCTCAGGCTATATCCACAACATCCCTGCCAGCTGATCTGCCCTGCATTACAGGTGTGGAGCTGAGGCACTAAGGGATTAAACAGACTGCAATCCAGAGCAATGCAGTAACACACCAAGTGCGCCAACAGAGCCGGAATTCAAACCCAAAGCAGGACCATGCCCGGACTACATACACGGGGCTTTGAACGTTGGCCCTTCTTAGAGTCCAGGCAAAAGATCCCACTGTCCTGAGTCTCCTTGAGTTTCACTTTCCAAAGAGAACTCAGTGATAATAAGCAAAACTGGGGGTGGCGGACAATGGAAAAGGCAAAAAAAAAAAAAAAAAAAAGAAAGAAAGAAAGCAAGAGTAATAGAAAACCCATACGATCTGCAAAAGCAAAACTCAATAATGATCCTACAAATACATATCAATTAATACAAGAGCAGCAATGGAAACCTGAGGAGAGCACAGGGTGATACTGAGGAAGTCTTGATTAGAAAATCCCTTGGTTTAAGTATACAGGATGGCCTGTGCTTTCCAAGGGCCTGTGCACAGTAGGAGTTTTGCAAGGTTGCTAAGCAACGCCTGGCAACCAGACTGCAGAGTGCATCACTCAGTAGAGTCTTTGGTCATGCTAGTAAGGCAATGATTTTAGTTCATGAAATCCAAATTTTAGATAACCTTACTATCTCATGTAATAGGTTACCAGTAAGTTGCCCTTAGCCATCCCTCAAAATGTAAATCTGTAATTGTCTACTTCTCTCTTTGAAAGCTATACAATACTTGCATTTTCAAGGCTTATAAGCCCTTTATTCAACTCATATTTGTTGAAAACTTAATGCCAGATCTTGTTCTAGGCACTGAGGAAGAAGATGCTAACAGCTTATTGGTGGATTATATATGGAAAATCATTAAGACTAAACTGGAATTCTACTGTCAGGAAAATGAAGCCCAGAGAGGTACAGAAATCTGTTCAGAGTTGCACAGCACCCTGTAGGCAGGTGCATGCTGCTGGTTAGTAAGCCATTCAGGAGAACACTGCGCTTCCCTGAAAGTCCACATCACAGTTGGCCCAAAGAGGCCTCATGATTCATCAGCTTGTCCCTGGTCCCCTGAGCTGTCCTTGAGGCCTGTAAGTATCAGAACACAGGGCTTGGCTGTTGAGCATCTTGGAAAGTCTCCCACTTGACCTTGGGACCTCTGTGGTCAAGTGAGGGAAAGCCTATGACACGGTGTCGGTTTTTATTGGACCCAACCACCAGCAAAGTTCCCCGTCATCTGGAGTGATGGAGAAAATTAAGTTACCACATTCTCACATTTCAGCCTCTCGCCTGTTCTCCTTCGCAAACAGGAAATGTTTATTTAAATACAGCAGTCTCCAGCATGTCCTGGAGCCAAGCGAAAAACCAAAGATGTCCACTCTTGCCCCCACTCCACTGTGGAGGCCACCGCCTCGCCGTGGGTGAGAAGTGGGCCTCTGCCCAGAGGCAGGATGGGGAGAAGAGGCCCCGCATGAGAGCTCATTTTCATGTGCGGCCTCTTTTTCCAGGCTGACGTTGTGGTCTGAGAAGAATTACATCTGTAGGCTCCTTTGTACTCAGAGGGGTAAATGCAACATCTGTTTGCTCTGTGCTCCATGGTAAATGTTTTGTTTCAGGCACTGCCATGGACTCTCCCTCTCCTCTCTGAGCCTCTGTCTTTGCTGCTCAGATAACAAATGACACTGAATTCTCCACTCTGTTTATTTAGCTTTTTTGTGGGTGTCACCTCCTCATCAAGGGGGAAAAATACAATTATCAGTAGTCTATAAAGACACAGTTCCTTTTCCATGTGAGATGCAAACATTATGGGGAAAAACTTGGAACACAGATCTCCAACTCTGATACCAACTGAACTAGGAACCATTGAGGGCCCATTCCAGGCAGAAGCTAAGTCCACATGGAGACCACATTATCCGCACTCAGGTTTTCCCTAATGTTATACCACAAGGTTTCCGTAGTCAAAAGAACCCCGGGAAACAACCACACACACACACTCCTTCATAAAAGGCTCTTTGGGAGGCAGGACAGCAGAAATGGAGAATGAGAAAATGCCTTTTCTTTGATAGCACAATTTCAACATCTGAGATCAGAACACTGAATTTTCAGAAGGTCCAGAGCATCCAATGGTTGTGCTGGTAAAATTGGTACCCCTGACAAAATGAGCCCTGGGAAATTTAAAAGGCTCATCTAAGGAAGTTTCCTTCCTCCGCCCTTTGCTTACATTCTTTAAGTTGCGGGGCTGGCTTCCTTCTGTATATGCAGTAGTTTCATACAGTTACTGGAATGCAGTAGCAGCTCAAGTCATGTTTGGTGAATGAATGAAGGGAAGAATGAATGAGAAATTCCTCTCTGAAGAAGTCCTCAGCATAGTGTGGAAATGCCAAACAGCCCTCAAGAGGGTGCAGAATAGAAATGCTGTGTCTGAGCTCACTGGGAGGGGCTTGGAAGTGAAGGGCTGTTGATGGGCTGACCCTGACCCAGCTTGAACCTAAAGGATGCTTCCCAATTCCAGAAGGAAAAAGACCAGATGACAGGCCAGCCTTGGCAGCCCCATTACCCCCTTGTATGGTAGCCAAAGTGTCACCAGTGACCAGAACTGAGCCAGATGAGATGCAGATATCTCAAAGCAGCTCCCACTTTCTGCCAATGTCTGTCAATGACCAACTGTGGCAGCAGCCCCTGGGAATGCCCAGGATTCTGTCTCCACTCAGTTTCTCCAGTTGTGGAGCAGATGGGCTGCTCTGAGCTGCCAGGGTCTCCTGGCAGAGGTGGCTGGATGGCACTCTAGCTGTGGTGCTGTGCCTGCAGCTTCTGAAAACTTCCTACACACCAGAAGGAGAGGGGCCCACTCTCCTCAGTTTGCCAAACATGCCACATGATTGTGAAGATGGAGGAGGAGCAGTTTCAAGAACACAAGCGGGAGAGCAAATGTCAGGATGAGCTGAATATTTTCGGGGTATACTCGAAGCAGCAGCCACAGCAGCCTCTTCTAAGATGCAAGCCCAACCTAGACCCTCCCAGGACCGTGTGTGTACAGATAGATCTTGACCTAAACTGAGCTGAGTTCCAAGGAATAAGCAGACTGGTAAGGGCTGTGGGCTCAGGAGCCAGACAGGCTTGGACTCAAATACTTTCGCTATGCAACCTGGAATAACTGCTATGATGAACTATAAAATGGAGTAATAAGCACTACCTATGTAACTAAGAGGATTGTTTGTTGTAGAGATTCAAGGACATGATGCACATACACAAATGGAGGCAGAAGAAGTGCTCATTGAATGTGAACTTCAGTGATCATCTCATTAACTCATGCCATTAAAATGCCACTAAAACTAGTTTTTCATTGATATGGTCTATTATAACATCTGAATGAAGGCACAGAAACTTGGATCCTGGACCTCTTATGGCCACTAACTTGCTGTATTTCCCTGAGCAAGTTGTTTCACATTTCCAGGCCTGATTTTCTATATGTTAATGAAGATTCAGTTCTAGCCCTCTAGGATTGTATGTTTCAACCCAACAGAACAATCCTTGCACTTAAAAAATAGTATTTCAAGCCAAAAGCAAGCACTAGAAAGTCATTTCTATTGAGTTTCTACCCAGAGTGACACAAAGAGTAAGTGGAAGAGAGGAGGAGTGGGGTGATAGGAGGTGACTAACATGAATAAGCATTCTGGGACAGTTCATCCCATCTCCAGTCTCTTCCAGCCCAGTCAAGAGGCAGAAGGGATGATCCATGGGCCCACCCCTAAAACACGTGGGGGAGAGGACAGGAAGAGCAAGACATCCAGAGAGTCTACCATTCCAGGACAAATGCTCACCTACTCCTCAGCTGGGTTCCCAGGCACAGCCTCCCACTCCCTACGCCATTTCTCCCTCCTTCCCCACCCCACCCCCCAATGTGGACTTAGAGGAGCCCACCCTGGAGTCCAAGTTTTGAATTTGGTCTGAGGATCAAAATGATAAATGTTTCCAAAACGTTGACGTATGAAAAGTAAATATTTGGTTGCACAATTGGGGTTAAAACGAGGGTCAATCCACCCCCCTCTCCAAGCGCCTCTCCACTGGCTGCCAAGCCCAGGATCCGAAGCTGAGTGCGGTTTGTAAGATTATAGCGCTCGGTCTCATTTAAAGGGCTGTCAGCATTTCCATTCTCCGACCCGTTTGGGGAGGCATTTATAACCAAGCCATAAAAAATTCACCCGGGCTGCAACTTGGCATCTCCGAGGCTGCGCTCCAACAGGGCGGGTTTTGCGATCACCCACTCTGAATTCGTCCGGTTCTCCAGAACTTAGACCTTCATACACACTCTCAACTTTGCTTGCAAGGGCAGCCAGAGAGCAGCTGGCCCATTTTCGTCTCCAAGGCGGTCACAGCCTTGGGGCCCTCTCCACCGTCTCGGCATCCTGACACCCAGTCACTCTACAGCTTTCTCCTTATCCCAGCTCTGTAAGGAGCGGCAGACCCCTTACCCCACCCCAAGATCTCCAGACTGCAGTGTTCTCTCCTTTCCTCGCCTTGTGCCGGCGTCCTTTTCGCAAGCTGTCAGCGGGCCCTGCTTCTGGGGCCCTCACCCCGGTACATGCACTGCTGTCTGCCCATCGCGGGGGCTTTGAGACTTCTCTCGCCACACCTGCCTCAAGCCACAGCCCCCAACTCAGAGAACGAGGCATCTGATTGAGGAGTCAAGGAGAACAGACTTGCAAACAGCGCAGCGGAGGGGAAAAGGAAGGATCAGGAGCCCAAGGGCCCCTCTGTGCGACCCAGGTGGGTGGCCCGTTCGGGGCGGGGCGGGGCGGGGTACTCACAGGCGCTCGGCGTTGCGGGGGATGCCCCGGGGAACCGCTCGGAGGCCCAGCCCGTGGCAGTCCACGCTGGCGGCGGAGCAGGTACACTTGGTGGGGCAGGCGACGACTGGGGGCCAGCTCAGGACGCTCGCCAGCGCCAAGGCCAGCGCCAAGCGGGCGCGCACGGCTACGCCGACCCCTGAGCGCCCGGGGGCCATGGTGCGCAGGGGCCCGCGCCCAAAGGAGGCTGCCTCGGCGGGGCAGGACGCGGGGAGCTGGAGCAGGCGCGCGGGGAGCGCGGGCGGCCTGGGAGCGGGCGGCGGAGTTGGCGCGGAGGAGGGGCGAGCGCCGCGCTCAGGCGCACGGGGCGCGGGCGGAGCAGGGCGCGCCGGGCGGCGGCGGCAGCAGCTCCATCGGCGGGGCCAGCGCTGCCCCGCTGCGCATCGCTCCAAGTGCCCAGGTGCCGGGCGTCCCTTGGCCCGCGCGCCGGCCGCTCGGGCTGCGCGCCGAGTCGGGCAGCTGGGGCGTGCGCGGTGGGGCACGGCGCCCGGGGAGGTCCAGCTCGGGGCTGGGCTCCGGCGTGCGGCGGCGGCGGCCGGGGTACGGGGCGGCCAGGCGAGCTGGCCGGCGTTCGCTCTCTTCATTCACTGAGCAGGGCAGACACCGGAGACGCGGGGCCCACCCTCCCGCCCCCCCAAAAACGCCAGCTCCGCCTCCTATTGGCTGCGCCGCGCGTCATGTCGACTAAGTTGGGAACTTTGCTGGAGCGACCCGGAGCCAGGAGGGAGGAGGCAGCGGAGAAGCCTGAGGGAAAGAACTGAGGAAGCAAAGGGGCTCGGCCCCGGGAAAGCAACATTGATACTCATTCCCCCTCCGGAGCCAGGGACCGAAGGCTTGTAGCACTTTTTTGTTTTTATTGTTCTAGCACTGAGCTGAACACTAAATCCCAACACTGTCTCAAAAGGGGGCGTCTGAGTCTCCTCGTTTTACCAGTAAAAGTTCAAAGCTAAGAGAAGTGATTTCCCCGACGTCACACCACTCGCGTAGCCAAAATCCTGGCACCTCACCCGCGAAAGCTTCCTCCCGACTTCATCCAGATTCAGCTGCTACCTACAGGATTTATTGACATTAATGCACTCCAGTCACCTGTGTTACTAAAAATGGTGGCCCAAGTTGTTGAGGTCGCTGCTGGAAAATCCCACGCGGAAGAGGCCTGTCCTGCCTTACCCAGATCCAACTAATGCCTGGTATGCTGCTGAGAGTGGCGAGTGCGGAGACTTGGACCCCTGAATTGACAATAGCAGCCTCGGAGTCCTTGGAGCATCTGCCTGTCTCGGTGACTCTGGGTCAATTCTGACACCTGTGACCCTTTGTTTCCTCAATCAGGTGTCCCCAATCCAGTCTGGACCCCGCTCCGAGTTGCCTGGAGCATCAAAGAAGGGAAAGTGTTTTTGCAAAAGAGCCATTCGCACGCAGGACACCCAACTCTTCTCCCCCTTGCCTCGCCTTCATTCTTCCCATGCCCGCTCTAAATTGGCGCGCGGTCTGAGCTTTTCCAGATGCCGCTGGGGAGGGGCGCTTTAGAGGCTCCATAAATACTTGCAGGAATGATTTTGTTTGTTTGTTTGAAGGGAAAGGGCAGGAACTTGAGGAAGTATTGCCCAGACTTCCTTGAGGTCCACTCACACTGGAAAAGTCTGAATGAGCCCTGAGTACACACACAATCACTTTCAAACACCCACCCACATTCACAACACATATACTTGTGCACTTGTGTGTTTGCACATACACTCACGCACAAGGACAGCAACTGTGCTCCTGGGAGCCCCTCCCTTTTCTTTCATATGAATGCCATTCTGATTCCTTCCTCATTTTCCTTCAAGGAAACTTTCAACTACTTGACTACATCCTGTAAATATATAGTAGAGGTGCAGATTTTATTTTATTATCCTTAGCAGATTTTCAGAGTCTTAGCTCCAGGCACCCAAATGTACATACACACATGTGCACACACTCACATACGCACTCCAATCCCTGTGATATTCATTAACATATTAGGTGTAGTTTAACTGCTGTTATTCTTGGGAACCGTTTCTTTCTGCCCACATGCTGTTGTCATCGCCCTCTGGCGGCCAGAGAGGGTCTAGGCTCTGGTCCTCAGGGTGACTTCAGCCTTTAAGAACTCTAAACATCCTTTTTCCCCTTTTCTCTGAAGCTTTCCTACAAACCTTGAACCAATTTAGTACCAGGACTGAGGCAGATGAGAGATCCGGGCAAGGGCCCAAGGGCACAAAAGCATCTCAGACTGTCTGGAGCAGAAAAGGGTAGGGTTTTCTTTGTTTTCCCAAACGCATGCATGCTAAAGCATGTTTGTCAACCCCCTTCAGGCTGGGCCTGGGTCTCTGCTTCCAGCACAGTGGGGGGCTGTTTTCCATTTGAGCTGCTAGAGGGTTTCATGAGCCTGTCTAGATCTTTAAGTGATTTCATAGGCATTCGAATGTGCTGTTTCCTGGGAACAGCTCAGAACAAATCACAGGGGTCCTTCAAAGTCAGTCATCTTTAAAGAAGGGCCAGGTGGGAAAGACAGGAGATGCACAGAGCACCTAGCTACACAGAATTATGGATTGTTTGGGCTGAAACGGCCTCAGAAATCAGCTGCCCAGCATTTCTACAAGTACCTTCTGATGACTACCAGTTCCACATGTCTCTTCATTGGGGGAGGGGATAGAATTTCCCTGGGCAATGATAAAAGTCCTCCTCTTGGAGATTTGCATTACAGATGAGTATGTTTAAGTCCCTGAGAAGTCCTGAAGTAAGGAAGCCTATTTAAGATTTGTTTAAGCTAGTTTCTCAGTATATCTGACTCCTTTTCATATTAACATAAAATTCTCTTGGAACTACTTTAAGAATCCCAAATATAATTCAACCCTCAGAAAATTGAGTTTCAGAGAGAGGTGGGCATGTTTGAAAGGACACCCAGCTAATTAATAAGAGAGCCATAACCAGGACTCAAGGTTCCCAGTGCTAAGAATGGAGCTCTGTCCACTCCCCAGTCTGATTTTGGGCATCCTCAGAAAGTATCAGCTTCCTGGTGGAAGAATTGGCTCTCCTGGACAAGTTTGGGTAAATGCTAAAGAGGTCAGGCTCTTGGGAAGAACTTTCTATGTCCAGTTGCCAAAGATAACTTCATACTCTGTGGTGTGACTTTTAGAGTCCAACAAAGGGCTCCTCAGCCAATTCTTGGATTTTCCCTTTTATTTTCCACAGGCTGCTGAAAAGCAAACCACCACCCATTTCCCCCAAGAAAATCCATCTCAAACTCTCTCCTCCACCTGTTTTCTGTCTCTCTCTGTGAGGTACCACCATTCACATGGCCACCATTATCAATTGAGGTTTTCTTGTTGCAAGTAATAGAAAACAACTGTAGCTCATTGAAACCCAAAAGAAAAAAAAAAAAAAAAAAGGACTTTTGAATAAGGCCTTACCATACAGAATCTAAGGAAAAAACTGAAGGAGGCTTCAAATGACTAGATCTAAGTCAGGATTGAGATATGAGTCACAGATTTCCAAATTCCCAGGAAGAAGCTACCAACCCACTGGCCTGGCTTGGCCATCAGTTTTGTCCACAGAAGACAAGAATTAGTGGGTGACAGTTCCATGGATCTTGCATTCAGTTGTGCAGGTAGGGGTACTGCTGTCAAAGAAAAATGGGATTCTGTTAGCAGAAAAAGTAGGTGGGGGTGTGAAGAAGGCAAACAACTGGAGAATCTTCCCCCTCTCTTAAGGCACAGCCACTCAGGTCCTGCATCCTATGATTTGTTCCCCTGGGGCCTCTCTTGAACCTGGCCCCTCTTTGTCTTTGGTCCTCCTGCTATTTTTCATATCCCCACTTTATGCATGGCTTTTGCTCATGTTGGCCTCCACATTATCTCTCCGACTTCATTTCTGAATTTTTTAGCTCTGTCAAGCTATCATTTGCCCTGATGATCCAGGGATCTTTCTAAAATGAAGATCTGACAACGCAACCTTGAACTTTAGAATACATTTCTGCCTCTTCCAGTTAATCTCTCAGTGCTCTCACGCCCACTCAGTACCTCTCCTACAATGTGCTTTGCCACTCTCCAACCTTCTGACTCTTACCCAGGTTCAGTTCTGCGGTCAATTCCTCCAGGAATCCTTGCTGGTACAAACAATTAGATTCATGAGGACAGTGACTCTGTATAATCCATTTTTCCTAACATCTTATTATAAAAATTTTCAAATGTCTACAACCCATTTTTTCATGCTTGATGCCTAGAGGTGCAAATAAACCTTTGATGATTGATGAATGCATAAATGTACAAATGACCTTCCCAGTCAGCTAGCTTATTTGACATTCTCCCATTGCAGGTTTATTTATTGTGATCAGTGCTAGCTAATCTTTGGAGGAAAGGGGGAAGGTTTATATTCTTCCCAAATGTTCTTGCAAACTCTACACATCCTCCTCATCCTCCGTTCTGATATATCTACTTCCACCTCATTGAGACTATTCATTTGTGCTTGTCATTCTCTGTAGGGTTCTCCAGACCCACCACTGTCAGAAGCAATTCTGCTCCATAGGAAGCTGACCTCTACAGACCATGTCACCTGCAATCCCTTGGGTCTGAACCAAGGGAGGGAACTGACTCAGCCAGAGGAGAGAACAGGGCTTCCCCTGCACAACTGCAGTTTGACAGTGGCTGCCTTCCCTGATGAAGGTCATAGTTCATGTCCAGCAGCCTCTTCTCCAGCTGCCCGTCTCCTTGGTAACTACTCCTATCCTCTCTCCTCTTTAGGGGTAGGAGTAGAAATAATTTTCCATTGTTACTAAACCTTGGGCACTTTCCATGCGGGTTGATTCCTTAATCCCACCTCACTTTTCCTTCAGTCCCTTTGCTAAACTTTTCTCAGTGGCTCCTTCAAATCATGTAACTATTTCCTACGGGAGACTCTGCAACTGACACCACCTCATTGAACCACCTAGACAAGTCTCTGGGGAGTAGGTGAAACACCCACTTATAGACTTAGGCTATGACTCCTATTAAACCCTCCCGGGGGAGAAAATGACTCATGTATGTGACTTCTAGGTCATTCCTAGAGAGCAGAAATCAAGGGAAATTATGTCAGCTGGACCTAGAGGACTATGTTTTCCCCAACTCAAGTGTTTCTCTCCATCTCCTCTGCTAGTCTATTGAACCTTTCCAAGGGGCAGGATCTAGAGAGATAAATATTTGATGAATGAACATGTAATCTTAAAATAACCTATCCCAGGAAAGAAGATAGAACAATGAAAACTTCTAAACTCCAGATCCATCTGTACTGAATAAGTATGAGCTCACCTTCCATCCCAGCCACGTGACTGGGTGTTGGGATTTTCTTCTCATATGATCTTGCCTCCCTTAATATAGGGATTTTCTAGAAGTGGGCACATGACTGAAAGGAACCTATCAAAATCCTTTCCTGGGATTTTCCCAACAGGAACTGGAGAAAGAGATGTAGTCCTCTGT
This sequence comes from Geosciurus inauris, assembly GCA_004024805.1. Taxonomy (NCBI): domain Eukaryota; kingdom Metazoa; phylum Chordata; class Mammalia; order Rodentia; family Sciuridae; genus Geosciurus; species Geosciurus inauris. The sequence goes on from PVHX01002017.1 coordinate 97,982, forward strand.
GGTTATAAAATTGGTTACATGTGAGAAACGGGCGTGTTATGGCTTAGATGTGAGGTGTCCTCCAAAAGCTCCTTTGAGAAAATGCAGGAAGGTTTAGAGGAGAATGATTGCATTAGGAGAGCCTTAACCCAATCAATGAATCAATTCCCTGATGGGATTAACTGGGTGGGGGCTGAAGGCCAGTAGGGTGTGGCTGAAGCAGGTGGGTCATTGGGGGTGTGCCTTTGGGTATATATTTTTTATCGGCAAGTAGAGTCTCTGCTTTCTGATGATCATGTGAGCCACTTCCCTCCACTACACTCTTCTGCCTTGATGTTCTGCCTTACCTTGGGCCACAAGGAATGGAGCCAGCTGTCTATGGACTGAGACCTTTGAAACTAGGAACCCTCAAATAAACTTCCTTCTTTAAAATGGTTCTTGTCAGGTCTTTTAGTCATAGCTGTGAGAAAGCTAACTAAAACAAGTCAGGAGTGGCCATGTTTTCAGTGATGTAGCCCAAGGTGGTGTAAGAAAATGCACTGGACCCATTTTCCCAAAGTCTGAGTGGCAGCCAGCTTAATATAGCAATGAAACAAGTATTCATTGAGAACTGCACATATTCCCAGGAGAAGACACAGGCACAGCTGTCAAAATCCCACTGGGAAGACAAAGTAAGATACATGCAAGAAGAGGAAAGATGTAGTATATAATCAAATGCTAACTGATATAGGTAAGATAAGTTAGAGCTATGGACACTTGAAGAGAAACCAGTTGGAGCTGGGTTGATAGGGCTGAGGAATGCAGTCTGGCTGCTGAAGATGCTGGGGTTTGGTGACATCAATGAGAGAGAGAGAGGAGTCTTGGCATCCAGGGATACAAAGGCAAGGATATAGGAACAGAAGCTTATATGAGGTGGGGAGAGGGCTTTGGAGAAAATTCGACAGAAGAGAGTTTGGGGCACATTTTTGTTGGCCTCAGAGCCAATCTGAAAAAGAGTTTTGGCCTCTGATTTGTCATTATGGCTTGGCCACCTTGCTTTAGAAACTGGAGGCTGTGTACAAAGCCTGACCTTGAGAAGTCATACAGATTGGAATCCCCACAAGGAACCAGAAGTGTGTCCCCAGATCAACTTTGCACTGGTCTGAGAGGAGACCAGATGATCTATCTTATTTCCCTAAGCTATGCAGCAAAAGACAACTCAGCCAGGTATGGGGTCAAACTCAAGGTCCTCAGGGTCACAGTGCTGACATGAGAGGCCTGACAGACAGATGAGCACTGTCACAGGCCTCTTCAAACTGTACCATATAGATTTGTCTCATAACTGGGCAAAGCAAAAACTGTCACTGGGGAAATGGCTCTTCAATTTGAGGAGTATTAATCACCTAATTAACCAGAACACCTGCTCATAAAACTTGTCCCACTCAGGGAACCAAATTAAACAAAGCATGAGGGGTTGCCACACACACTTGGCAATGACATCTGCATCCTTCAGGAGCCTCCTTGGGTACTGGGGCTCATAATACTCTCCAGCCAGCTGTTGGGCTTGACAGAGGCTTCAGAACACCAGCTTTGTTCAGCAAGCAGCAATTGGGGCAAATGCAGAGAAACACCTCTTGCAATTCACCTGGAAAGGTAGATGCTCCTGAAAGTGCTAGGCATGGTTCTGAGAATTTTGCATACATTAATTCTTTCATCTTCTTAACAAAAAAATGAGATCCCCTATTGCGGCTGAGTCTAACTTGATGCTCACAGATTCAGTTTCTTCTTCAGGACACACAGGAAAACTACATTTCCCAGCCTCTTTTGCAGTTAGTTTGAGGCCACACCCCCCGTTCTGACCAATGGGGTGTTGCAGAGGTGACATGCCACAGTTGACCTTGAAATCTCTTCTATAACCATCAAGCCCTCTCTCTTTGTCTATTGGCTGGATACATAGAAGGAATCCCATGAAAAGACTGGATTCCTGATATCCTGAGAGGACAGTGGAGGTATTGGAATCCCTGAATCACTGTGTAGAAGCCAAGTGACCAAAAGCCTATAATGTGTGAAAAAACTGAACCTCCCAGTGAGATTTGGGGGTGGTTTATTATACCAGGTAGCATGATTGGCAGTTATGATCCCTCCACATCACATGGGGCCAACCTGTTGGTTTTATTTTGCTTTTGTGTTTTTGTTTTGTTTTGTGTTTTTTTTGTTTTGTTTGAGGTGGACCTGGCTATGCTGCCCAGGCTTGTCTCAAACTCCTAAGGTCCGGTGATCCTCTGCCTCAGCCTCCTGAGTTCCAGGACTATTATTATTTTTTTCAATTCTCTGGTTGTATATGATGTAGAATCACAACATATATGCAGTCATACATAAAGCTAGGGCTATGATGTCCATCATATTCCACCATCTTTACTGTCCCCATTCCCCCTCCCCCTTCCCACCCCTGTGACCAATGTTCCTCCATTCTTCCCATGTCCTCCCCCACATTATGGATCAGCATCCACTTATCAGCGAGAACATTCGGCATTTGTTTTTTCGAGATTGGCTTACTTCACTTAGCATGATATTCTCCAACTCCATCCATTTACCTGCAAATGCCATAATTTTATTCTCTTTTATTGCTGAGTAATATTCCATTGTGTATATATACCATAGTTTCTTTATCCATTCATCTATCGAAGGGCATCTAGGTTGGTTCCACAGTTTAGCTATTGTGAATTGAGCTGCTATAAACATTGAAGTGGCTATGTCAGGATTATTGACATGCCCACAGCACCTGGCTTGGGATAGTCTTAAGGAAAACAGCTAACTATGTGGTATGGTTTTTTAAAACAATAGGAAGTTCCCTCATTTCAAAATAATACTTCCTCCTATTGATAAATCATAATTTTTTTTTATTGAATACAGAGGTGCTTAACCACTGAGCAACATCCTCAGCCCATTTTATTTTTTATTTAAAGACAAGGACTCCCTGAGTTACTTAGGGCCTTGCTAAGTTGCTGAGGCTGGCTTTGAACACATGATCCTCCTATCTCAGCCTTCTGAGCTGCTGAGATTATAAGCATGTGCCATTATGTCTGGAAATCATGACATACTTTTAAGTAGTAACCTTCATTATCTTCCCTTTGCTTATCTCTTATCCATCCAGCATCTATTTACTGAGTACTTTCTAGGTGCAAGTAGTACTATAAGTGTTATGGTGAAGACAAAGTAATCGTGATTGCTATTCTCATAAAGTCTTGTGTAGGTAACACACAAAAAAATCAATCAGAAAAATCAACATATAAGTTATAAAATGTTGGGAAGGTGTACTAGTCAGCTTTCTATTACTGTAACAAATACCTGGTGCATTCAGCTGTAAAGAGAAAATAATTATTTGGGGTCATGATTTTGGAAGGTCCAGTCCATTATTGGTTGGCCCTGTTGTCTGGGCCTGTGATCATGTATCATGGCAGGGAGCTCATGGTGAAGCAAAGTTGTTTACCTCCTAGAGTCTGGGAAGTAAAGAAAAGCAGAAAGAGACTAGGGGCCCACAATCCCCTTCAGGGTCATACTTCCAATGGGCCTAAAACTTACCACTAGGCCCCACCTGTTATAGGTTCCACCACCTCCCAATAGCATCAAGGTAGGGCCCAAACCTGTGGACATACGGGCTTATGGGAGAACATTTCAGATCTAAATTTTAGCATAAGGGGATCAAGTAGTGTGATAAGAACAAAGAGACTGGCAAAGTTTTGAGGAAGTAGGGAAGGTGACTCAAAGAACAAAAGAAACATAGCTATGAGGTCATAAGGTGTAGAGTGTGCTAGGTCACTATTCTAGAGAGAAAATAGCCCATGAAAAGACCTTAAGGTGGAACTGCAAGAGTTGGAGAAACATAGAAAAATAAGGGACTATAGCCAGATTCTAGAGAGACGAGGAGACCTGCTCTGGGAATATCAGGGTAACTTATCCTTCACTATTGCATTGAGCCTGATACATGTGAAAGACAACCATGAGTGACATTCCTCTTCCATCCATGTGTGGGAAGAGAAGCCTACCTTTTTGCATCACTCTGACCAGACATGGAGCCTACTGTAGTTCCAGGATTATTTGATTACAGGAGGCTGATAAAAGGCAGTAAAATTGGGGCTTTGTATTATAGCTATCATGTATAGGCAGCAGCATATTTTTTCTACAGCTTTTATGTTTTTCGATATGGCTATGGATAGGGAGTGGCTATGGATAGGAAAACCATGAGGGCAGGAGGCTAAACCAAGCCCTTAGAGCCATGCCCTCATTGAAAGCATGCAGATTTCTATAAAGTACTTTATTATATAAATTTCTATTCTCCCATCATCTACTGAGAGGGCTAGGCCAAAAACCTGAATGTCATTTTTTAGCTGTTCCCTTTGGTACATCTTAACCCATCCCATCCATCAGCTCACCAAGACCTTTTGATTCCTTGACTTAAAGCTTTGTAGCCTCCCCCAACACTCCACCATTTAACTAGCTTTCCTGCCCGACTCCTACCCAGTTACATTCCAGAGTCTAAGAGGAGTTTCCATTACTTACAGGATAAAATCCAAAGAGTATACATGGTAAAGAAGGGTGTTTTCCAACTGTTCTTGTCCCTGTCTTTCTCTCCTGCATGATTTCTTCACTAATTCTCATGCTCACCTTAGTCTGTGCTGTGAAGACTTATTTACAGCTTCCTGAAAGCGCTGAGATGTTGGCATCTGTGAACTCCATTCTCTTTCTGCAATCCCCTTGCCCACCTCCTCCTCTGGTGCCTGCTTAGTCCTTCACCCTGCAGGTCCAGCATCACTGCCTCTGTGGAGCATTTCATATTTCCCCCCTGTACTGGAGAATTCTCCATTGGACCTGTAACTATAGAAACTTTTTACTGCACTCCTTGCGCCAGTGTAATTATCTAGTTATACATCTTCCTCTTCCCAGCTGCCTCAGGAGTCCCTTGAGAAATGAAATGCCATTTGCTGAACTCCTTAAGGGAATTGTCTGTTCTCACTCTGTCCAGTTCCCCTCTTATTCTTTCTTGAACCCTGCCTCCCACAATTTCTCCCTAACACACTACAAACAATTTTCTTTTCAGTGACCTCCCATCCTTCTAGTTACTTGGGCCAAAATTCTTAGAGTCATTCTTTATCCTCTCTTCTTTTCTTACTCAACATCCAAACATTCAGCAAATCCTATTTATTTTCCCCTGAAGTCCAGAATCCAATAATTTCCTTTCATGTCTATCATTAATACAAGTGATTCTGTCTTGAATTATAGTGATTGGCTTCTAACTCCTTGCCTCCATTATTGCTTACTTCTACAGTCAACTTTTAACCCAGCAGTCTTGTCATGTTAAAATAAATGTCAGAGCTTGTCATTCTTCTCAGCCAAAGCTTCCAAGGGAGACTGCTGTTTCTAGCTGTGATGGAGTAACAGGAACTGGATTCATTCTCCCATCATAACAAGTAGTAAAATTGAACAAACTTCATGAAAAAAAAGTGATTTTTAAACATTGGAAAATTGGAAGTACATTACTGTGCCCCTGCTATGACAAATGAATGAGGTGTGCTGTATGATCATGCCAGGTGACTGCCCATGAAGAATTTCCAGGATGTGGCACAGGGAGGAGCTTCAGTATTCTCTCACAGTTAACAGGGACCAGAGAAGCCAGTGTGTCTAGAACTGTAAAACCACACACCTGAGAAGTGAAAGCCAAACAGTCAGTTCCAGAGATCTACAGAGAGGTTCCTATGCCAACTATACTGAGTTTGTGGGAGGAAACTATTCGAGGATGGAAACAGAACCACCTAAGATCAGTAGGATAATAATTCCCAGTATTCCCATGACTGAAAATAATGTGTTCCCAGCCACAGTGAAAAGCACTCATAATACATAAGACATTGGGTAGAGACCTCAGAAGAATATTGCCCTTTAGTGGAGCTAAGAATGTCTTGGACTCATGCTAAGGAGTTTAAAAATAAGACTCGAAAGGATCAACTGTTTCCATATAACTTAACTATGTCCCGTGCTCTTTAAAGAAATATTACAAAATCACTCACCAATGCAATTTTCACAATGACTGACATCCAATCAAAAATTATCAGTAGTACAAAGAAACCTAAAAACATGGATTTTTGAAAAGTAAAATAGAATTGAAACAGACCCAGAAATAGTACAGGTAACATTATTTACAGAGAAGGATGTTACAGCAGCTATTATAATACATTTCATCTATTTAGGAGTTAAGAAAGACATAATGAATCCTATCATGTGCTATAACATGGATGAACTTGGAGGACATTATGCTTCATGAAATAAGCCAGACACAGAAGGACAAATGCTGCATGGCTGCATTAATAGAGGAACCTAAAGTAGTCAAACTCATAGAACCAGAAAGTAGAATGTCAGCTGTCAGGGTAAGTGATAGGCAGACCTGGGCACAGCATTTCAGTCCTGCAAAAGTGACAAAGTTCTAGAGGTCTACTGTATAGCATCAGGCATACAGTTAACAATACTATACTGTACATTTAAATTTTGAGGGTAGATTTCATGCCGTGGGTTTTTATACCACAATTTTAAAAATACCTAAATAGAACTTCTACAGATGTATAATATAATATATAAAATGATACTGGATGGGATTAATAGCAGGTAAAGATAAGATCCAGAAAAATCTTTTGTGTCCAGGATTTATTTTCAAAAGAAAAAAAAATCTGTTACAACTCAATTATAGAAAAATCCACAATCAAATTAAAGATGGGTAAAAGAAATTTCTTACTAAGAAGATTTATGAAGAGACAAATAACAACTGAACACTGGGAAAAATACTGAAAATTATTTGTCATGATGGAAATACAAATTAAAATGACATTAAGATATCATTACATAATCCTTAGAATGGGTAAAATAAAAAAGACTGAATTTATCAAGTTTTGGTAAAGATATAGAGAACCTGGGCCACCACCCCTGCATTGATAATAGGAGTACAAATGGTACAACTGAAGTAGGACAGATAGTTAAAGACAGCCATCCTACTTCACAACCACTTTAGAAAAAACAATTTGGCAAGGTACACACATATTTATCACATGACTCAGCAATCTCTAAAATGCCTCACCAAAACAAACAGGGAAATGCATACCTAGCCCATGTATGTCTATGAATAATTATAGGAGCATTATTTATAATAGCCAAGAAATGTCCATTAGCTAAAACTCATCAGATGATTTAAAATGGGTGATTTTTTGTTTGTATGTAAATTTTACATCAATAAAGCTGTTTAAAAAGATAATTCTTTAAAGTAAAATAATAATTTTCTAAGAGTTTATAACAGAAATAAAGTACATGAAAACAATAGCACAAGGAACAGAAGGAAGTTAGTGAAAGTGTTCTCTGTAAGGTTAATATACTAAAGGTAATGTGGCATGATTTTATTTGAAAGCAGACTATGATAAACCAAAGGCACACATTATAAGTCCAGGTTAACCATCAAAAGTAAAACAAAGACAGGTTTAAAAACAAATCAATACATCTCAAACAAGGTAAGAAAATAGGGAAGCAGTAGAAAAATGACAGATGGTATAAATAAAACACATATAGCCCGACCATAGATTTAAACCCATTTAACATAATTACATTAAAGATAAATGGTCTAAACAATCCAATCTTTAGCTAGTGATTTGGCAGATTTTATAAAGAAGCAAGTATAAACTGGGGGATATCTACATGGAATCCACTTTAAAAATAAAAACACATGTAGGTTAAAAGCAAAAAGATGGAAAATAATACAACATGCAAATGGTAGTTAAAAAAACAGTGGCTATATTTTTATTAGATGAAGTAGATTTTAAAATAAGCACTACTTCCGGGGCTGAGGCTGTGGCTCAGTGGTTGAGCGCTTGCCTCGCATACGTGAGGCACTGGGTTCGATCCTCAGCACCACATAAAATAAATAAAGATATTGTGTTCATCTACAACAAAACAAAATATTTAAAAAAAAAAAATAAGCACTACTTCCAAGAATAAAGATGCTAATTTCATGACAAAAGGATCAGTTTACCAAGAGAATATAACAATCTTCAACATGTATGCATCCAATAACAGAGTTTCAAAATACAGAAACAATTAAAAGTAAAAGCAGAAATAGATGAACCCATAATTATAGTGGGAGGTATTGACACTTCTACCTCAATAATGGCTGAAATTAGTAAATAAGAAGTCAGTGAGGATCTATATGAGATACTTGAAAAACATCAGCAATCAAGTAAGCTAATTGACATTTAGAGAACTTTCCACCCAACAACAGCAGAATACAGTTTATTTTCAAATCAACCTGGAACACTCACAAAGATAAATAATAGTTTGAACCACAAGGCAAGGTTCAATAATTTTAAAAGATTTTAATGGTATAAAAAATTCTCTGACCACAACAGAATTAAATTAGAAAACAAAATCACAGAGATTATGCGGAAAATCACCCCAAAATTTGAAAATTAAATTGAGCTCTTATACATAACCCATTGTCAAAGAAGAAATCAAAAGATAAATTTGAAAATATTTTTAATGGAATTAGAAAAGATAATATATGAACTTTATGGAACCAAGCTAAAGCAGCATCTAACAGGAAATTTAAGGCAGTGAATACTTTCATTAGAAAACAAAGAAGGTTTAAAAATCAATAAGCTAAACTTCCACCTTAAGAAAACAGATAAAGAAAAACATGTCAAATCCAAAGCAAAAAAAGCAAAGAAATACTATGGAGCAGAGATCACTGTTTAGGGTATAGGGCAGCTGAAAGCCTTTTACAGACCACCTATGAGAATGCGAAATGGCAACATTTTTGGCAATTCCCAGCAGGTATGCTTTCACCTCTTCGTGACCCAAAAACCCCTCCTGTATTTTAAGAAGTGAAAACCAATGTCCACAGAAGATGTTCACACAGATGTATATGGAAGTTTTATAATTAGCAGACAGCAGAAACAAATGCCTATCAACTGGTAAATGAACAATCAATTTGTGGTATATTAATATAATATAATATAATATGACATAGCAATTAAAACAATGAAGCATTGATTCAGGCAACACAATGGATAGGTCTCACAAGCACTACACTAGGGTAAAATGACAGGAAACTTACATGCTCTGATTACATTCATGGGACACTCTGAAAGACAGCCAGCAGATCAGAAACCATAGCACTGATTGCCAGGGATCGGAGGTGAAAGGTGCTAATTGACTAGCAAAAAATACCAGGAAGAAGCATGGTGCAGGAATGAAAATGTCCTAGAACTTAGTAGTGAATTTAGTCACACAACTATGTATACTTGTCAAAACTGACCATGGTATAATCTTAAAAACGATAGATTTTGCCACTTGTAAATATTTCAAAAGTCTTGAGTAAAAAAGAAAAACAAAACAACAACAAACTCATCTCACCTAAGCCTCAGTTTTCTTTAAAATTATAGTTATTATTAATGCCCTTTTTCCATTGAAATATTATCCTGGCCATGATTCCTCAATCATTGTTTTGATTAACATTTTCCATTGTATATCATTGATAAAGAGAGATAAAACACATTATGACAAGCTTTCATTGTAATGCTTCGTACATTCTGGTAACTTGCACAACACTTAAACGAGTATGACACTTAATAAAAGAGGCAAGAAAAGAGTTAATAATCTTTTCAGAATCCAAGCAGACGCCAGACTCCAGACCATTGTGAGAACAATTAGCTTTTTGAATTCATGCCCTGCCCTCTTTTCTTAGTTTGCAATGGAATGTTTGTTGACTGGGTTGAAAGAAGAATTCCCAAAAAATGTTTCTATTTATTCCTCACAGTTTAGGAGCTACCAGGGTTCTGACATATTGTAGTGTGCCTTGTAAGCACATTTTCACAGTTGGCATAATTACACTGAGTATCAGGTCTGTTTTTCTGATCCCTTCCTTTCTATTTTTCTCTGGAAGTGGGGTTACTCCCTCACTTGGCCTCGGAATCCAACCTGTGTTTACCTCCTATTCCATAGTCTAACAGTAATTCTCACTGCCCAACCTCAGTATCTAAAACCCTCACAAATTTTCATCCTGTGTGCCCAAATTTCCAGTCATTTATTTCAGTTGGAGAAAATTCCTTAAACCTACCCAAATCCGAACTTTCTAAACCAGATCTATTTGCACACTGCTCCATTAATTATATCATCTTGCTTTTTAATATCAATCACAATAACAATAATAATGATGATAATATAGCAGCCACTACCATTAATGGACAGCTAGGCTCAGGACAATGATAAATACAACTATTTCTTGTGACTACCATGTGATGTGGGTTTAGTTTTCATTTTTATAACAAGGAATTGAGTCAGTGTCTCAGTGGCTTTGCCCATACCATATATCCAGTGAAGGGCAGGCCTGGCTTCCAGCTGATGTTCTTTCCCTGGCTGAGAAAAATCAAAAGTTCACCCTGCTCATCAGCAAGGATATATTGGCCCCAGAAATTAACATTGGAAAAGGTTTTTGAAAGAGAAAGAAACGAGACTGAAAATTCCTTTTTGCAAAACTTATTTTTCTCAAGCCAGCCACTGACAAACTTAAGATCTCCTCTTCAATTACAACAAAGCCCACTCTCTAGACAACTGCTTTTCCTTGATGATTGCTTGGGGTGGGGTAAATCCTGGCAAGTGGAGATTATACAAACATGTGACCCTTACTCATGCACAATCATAGCAGACATGGGAAATCAATTATTGCCATCTCTGCCATAGGGTTCCTAGATGGCTTCACAATCATTCCCAGTGTGCTACTGAAGCAGCATCCAGCAATTGATTACCCCTGAAAGACAGGAAACAATCACTTAGCATCCTGTCCTAGCAGGGCATGTTTGGCTTATATTTTGATTCTTCCCTTCTCAAGGCAAAAGGGAAGACAAAGGTGACAGGTATGGTGGAGGGGTGTCATCCAGGGACTACTTGGAAATCTCTCTTCTGGAAGACCCCATCCACAGCTGCTCTAAGGGTCTATCAGTCCCTAGAACACTGAGGTAGTATCTTCTGCAACCTGATTTTTATGTATCTATTTTTACATCTGCAAGAATTCATCTGTACCCCAAAGATAAATTCTAGAGCAGTATCTTTCAACCCTGGATACAAACAGAATCCCTAGGGGAAGGCTTTAAATTGTACAGATTCCTAAAAACCATTCAAGACAAATGACACATACTAAGGAACTGGGCTAGCTCCCATAAGTGCGCACGTGCACAAAGGTACCTGTGAAAAGGTGCTGATTACACCAGTGCTTACAAATGCGGACTACTGGGAAGGCCAAGTGTCCATCAAAACAATACATAAATAAATTATGATTAAGTGTACCTGTTTAAATTAATAGGCTCATAATGTTATCAACATAAATATACTTGGAAAACACAAAGTGAAAAATGAAGTTGAAAACTATGTGCAGTCTGGTGTCATTTATATAAATCTTGAAACAAGCAGATTGAATAACTTTTGTTCTTTATTGACACATTCATATGAAGAAAGTAATTAGAAACTTGATAGAAATGTGAATCCTAAGTTCTGGATTGTAGTCATGTATGGGGAAGAGGGAAGGCAATGGGGCAAGGCACTTCAATCCCATTAGTGCATTTTTATTCCTTAATGAAGTTCTCAAACAAATAGGACTAAATATTAAGACTTAGCAAAATGATCAGTCAGCTCAAGAGCATTTCATATTCTTTTAAAATTTTACATGTGCCAAGATACTTCAACATAAAAATTACTTTTTGTGCCATTAAGATCATCAAATGAGATGTAGGAAAGATCATTAGCACATTGCTCCATACCGGTAGTCAATAATTGGCCATTAAATGGTAGATAGCTTTGCTATGAGCTCATCAATTATGCTTAAATATGCTCAAAGACATCCATCATAATATAGTTTATAAAGCATATTTGAAGAAATGTAAATGTCTAATAATAAATTGTTGTGTAGAATATAGTACATTTATTCACTTGAATGGACACATGAAAAATTATGATGATTTTGAAGAATAGCATTTTGGAAAATGCTTAATATATAATGTTAAAGAAAAGAAACTATTTAATATTGGATGCATGTATGACATCTGATTATGAGGAAACTGGAGGGAAAAAAAACAAATCTCAAAACATCAGGAGAGGTAATAGAATTATAGGCAATTTGTCTTCTCTTCTTGCAACTTTTGTTCTAATATATTATGACTTAAAAATTTGAGAAATCAATTGGAATTTATATTTTTCTAGGTAGCATCCAAAGAAAACAAATAAGTGATTGACACACTCAGAGAACTGAGAGTCTGAGAGACAGAAGATAGACACATGAGCTTCTAGGAGGAGAATGATCACGGAAGTACCTGCACATTGGCTTTTGATTCAGTGACTCCAACCCTTACAAAATCTGTGCAAGTTATGAATTCCTGTCCCTAATATATTAGAGGCTCAAAGGACATTTGTGACTCTCACATTCTTTTTCTCCTCAAGTACCCCAACCAGCCTCTTTCTCTCCCCTCCTCCATCTCTAAACTTGGTTCCTACATGACTGAGAAAACTGAAGCAATCACAGGGAACTTCTACTGCCAGAGATCCCACCAGCACATTAAGCTAGTAGCTTAGGATTTGCACCCACAGACTGTGGCTTCTCACCTGTGTGTGATCTAGCTCTGATCCCAGAGCAAGCTAAACCCTCCACCCATGCACCAGATTCCATCTCCTCCTTTCCATTATCACTCGGGAAATTCTCTGCCCTCTCACAATACACTTTGTTCCACTATACGCTGGTGGTTATTGTTCTTCCTTACTGAATACCCTTGCTTCAGGTCACTTTCTGGTGCATCTTCCTAATTTCCTAACATTTGAGTGCTTTGAGGTGCAGTCCTTGGACCTGTCCTCTTCTTTATCTTTACTAATTCCTTCAGTGATCTCATCAGGTCTCAAGACTTTGAATATCATCTATCTACACTGTTGACTCTCAAATGTCTTTATCTCAATCTTCTGCCCCAGATGCCAGAATTTTATATCCAACTGTCTGTTTGACATCTCCACTTAGATATCTAATAGAAATTTCAGATTGAGCAAATTTAAAACTAAATTCTTGGATTTCCTTCTAAAACTCTTCTTGTAGACTCAGCTGATGGCAACTCCATCCTTCCTATCTCTCAGCCCCAAAACTTCAGCATCATCCCTGGTTTTACATTTCCCTTTCCTTATTGCCACCTCTAATATGTCAGGAAGTCCTGTCAGTTCCATTTAAAAATGCATTCAAATTCTGGCCACATATCACCACTTCCACGATCCTTCTTTAGCCATTGTCCCCTGGATGGCCGACTTCTGTTCTTGCTGCCCTCCGTGCATGTGTGTTTTCTTATGGTACTGGGAATGGCACCCAGGGCCTCGGGCATGCTGCTGAGCTAGTGCTTTGTCACTGAGCTACCTCCCTATTCCCTTGCTGCCTACAGTGGATCCCAAGACTCCTATCTCACTCAAAGCCCAAGGCCTCACCCTGTCTGTCTTAGTCTGCTTGGGCTTTCCCAACAAAATAGCAGACTGAAAGATTTAGCATAAATTTATTTTCTCATGGTCCTATAGGCTAAAAGTTTGAGATCAAGGTGCCTGCATGGCAAGTTTCTGGAGACATTAATTTTTCTGACCTGTAGGGGCTGGCCATCTCACTAATGACCATGTGACCTTTTCTTTGTGCATATATAGGGAGAGAATTTTCTTGAGAGTCTCTTCTTACAAGGACACTAACATTGAATCAGAGCCTCACACTTATGACTTTATTTAACTATATTACTTCTTTTGAGGCTGCATCTCTCAATGTAATCAATCTGAGGATTATAGTTTCATCATATGAATTTGGCGAGGGTGGTAGAGTGACCCAAGCGTTCATTCCATAACATGCCCTTTTACATCTATGACCTCCTTCCTTTTTCTTACCCTCATTCAGTCCACTCCAGTTTCACGGGCCTTCTTGCTGTTCATTGACTATAGCAGGCACCCTCCTGCCCTGCTCTGCTCCAGATTTTTCCCAGAGAAAATGTCCCCTAGACATCTGTTGTCCCACCCTCTCACCACCTTCAAGTATTTGCTCATATTTGACTATTCAATGAATGTTCAATAGTCATAAATGACTATTAGCTGACCACATTACATCATATAACCATCTCTGCCTCCACCTTTACCTGTTTCTCCTGACTCCTCCTTACCTTGTTTTATTTTTTCTTTTTGACAGTCCTTAGCATTTTTGTACTATACATTAACTATTTTTTTTTGTACTGGAGATTGAACTCAGGGGCACTCGACCACTGAGCCACATCCCCAACCCTATTTTGTGTTTTATGTAGAGACAGGGTCTCACTGAGTTGCTTAGCGCCTCGCCATTGCTGAGGCTGGCTTTGAACTCGTGATTCTCCTGTCTCAGCCTCCCTAAGTGCTGGGATTACAGGCATGCGCCACCACACCCGGCTCATTAACTTTTATTTTTTATGTTTATTATTTCTTGACTATCTCTTCTGTTAGAATGCAAGCTTCCAGATGAACAGGCCCTTTTTTTGACTAGTGATATATTAATAGTGCCAAGAGCAAAGCCTGATAGACAGTAGGTATTCAAACCAGTATCACTGAATAACTAAATAATAAACAGATTGCCTAAGTTCACATGATAGGTGGCAGAGGTGGGTCTATCTGGCTCTAGAACTCAAGCTTTTCCACTATGCCCACGATCAGGCAAGTTATTCATATGCTCAGAGGACACCACTTACTGAAATACATTTTAAAGAAAGCATAATAGGCATTTTATATTTCAAAGGACCATTGGGCACTTCTGTTCTCTTTTCAAATGTGCCTTGGAAAATTCTCTTCACATCTTTGTCTTCGAATTTAGGCATCATGATTTTGAAGGTAGTTCTTTACAACTATACCATGTATGTAGAAAGGAGCTTATAATATCATACCTGCCCGCCACCCTTTGAACATCGGTATGTGAGAATCGTTGTCCATGGAATAGGATTTAAGCCAAAAGATGTTTTATGGTGACCAGATTGAGAGAAATGAGAGGAAAACTGAAAGAAACTATTTTAAAGACTAAAGTGATATGCTGACATGATGAATTGACAGACACAATATTCTAATGATGTCAGTTCTTCCCAAAGTTGACATATAAATTTAACATAATCTCAATCAATACTCTGGTACAAATTAACAATTTGTATTTCATATGTAAAGGAAAAAGAATTAGAATAGTCAAAATATGAAAAACAAGAGTAAAGTTTCAGAACAATTCATAAGGATTCTACCTGATTTTAAGACTTGAGATGAGATAGTATTGTTAAAAAAGAAGGCACATAGGCCAGTGGCATATAATTGAGAGTCCAGAATCAAACAAACACACATATGGTTGATTGATTTCAACAAAGATGTAAAGTTAATTAAATAGAGAAGGATAATCTTTTCAATTTTGTGGTGGAACAATTTTATATCCATATGAAAGAGAAAAATCAAAAGCAAAAACCCTCCACTGAAACCTTGCTCCATAGACAACAATAAGCTCAAGGTGAAAAACTAAGATATAAATCCTAAAGCCTTAAAATTGCTGGAAGAAAACATATCAGACAATCTTTGTGGTCTCAGATTAGGCAAAAATTCCTTAGCTAAGAACTGATAAATTAGATTTTCTCCAAATTAAAAACTTCTTCAAAATAAGTTTGAAACAATCTAAAGAGAAAATAAACAGCTCAACTAAAATATGAAAAGATTTGAATAAATCTTAACAATGAAGTATTTCAATGGCAAACAAGCACATGAATATGCAAATCATTACTGCAATGAAACATCACCACACATACTGGGTTGGAAGGAACAGAGGATAACACAAAGTGCTGGTAAGGGTGTGGAGTAACTAGAATCTTCATGTGTTGCTAATAAGAATACAAAAAGGTATAGACACTTTAGAAAAAGTTAGCTTCCCCATAAAGCTAAATAGATATAATCCTGTACTGCTTAATAGTGTTTTGGTCCACAAAAGGCTGTGTGTATACAGTGATGGTCCATAAAATTATATCACAGAATCAATCCCCATCATTAAGTAACACATGACTGAACTTGCCATATGACCCAGAAATCCCATTCCCATGTTATTTACCCAAAAGAAATGAAAATACGTTCACACAAAACCCTGTGGCAGATGTTTATAGCAACTCTTCACAAATACCCAATACTGGAAACAATCCAAATGCTTTCCCACTGGTGAATAGCTGTAAAAATTGTATTATACCTATTCAAAGGTATCCTAGTCAGCAACAAAAATGAACTCCAAATATACACCATAACATAGATAATCTCCACTGTGTTATTTTAAACAAGCCCGTCTAAAAAGGCTGTATTCTATATGATTCCATTTCTGTGATGTTATAGGAAATGAAAATCATAGGGACAGGAAACAGATCAGTAGTCGTCATGGACTGAGGTGGGTGGAAAAGCTGACCACAGTGTGGCATGAGGGACACTCTGGGTGTGATGGACTATTCTATTCATTTATGTATTAGTGTATTGATTTATTTTGGTTCAGGGGATTAAATCCATGGAAGCTTTAACACTGAGCTACAGGTATCCACAGTCCTTTTCATTTGTATTTTTTAATACATAAAGTTTTAAAATGATTTTTTCATTTGCTTTATTTGTATCTTTTTGACACAGGGTATCAAGAAGTTGCTGAGAGCCTCGCTAATTGCCCAGGTGGGCCTCAAACTCGTGATCGTCCTGCCTAAGCTTCCTGAGTTGCTGGGATTACATGCATGTGCCACTATGTCCAGTGGCACTTGTCTATGTCTTGACTGTAGAAGAGACTGCACACCTGTATCCATTTGTTCAACCTCATAAAACCATACACTAAAAAGAGCATTTTACCCTACCTTGTGGAAACTATACCTCAACACACCTGAATAACATTTAAATTCTGCTTAGGTTGTTGACTGCTATGTTTCTTCCTTAACACTTAGAAAATATTCCACTGCCTTCCATTCCCTCTTGTAAATGATTATGGTTTAACTACAATATAGTAAGGTTTGATTTATTTTCATTTTTATTTATCCTGCTTTGCAAATCTGAGGGGTCATTTTTAATTAGGACAGGAAAATTTTCAGCCTTTTCTCTGTGTATTAGCTTCCCATTCACTACAATGAAATACTGGAGGCGACTAACTTGTAAAGAGAAAAGTCCATTATGATTCATGGTTCTGGAGGCTCCAGTCCAAGGTCAGATTGGCCCATTGCTTTGGGCTCTGGTAAGCACATCATCCATGCGGGGAAAGGTGGAGCAAGCTACTTAGATCATGAGCCAGAAAGCAAAGAAATGATGCCCTTTGCTGACATGCCCCCAGAGACCTAAGGACTTCTCAGAGGGCCCAGTCTCCTAATAGCACCACTCTGGGATCAAGCCTTTAACACATGGACCTCTGAGGACATTCTACATCCAAATGTAGCATTTTGAATGTTTTGTTTCATGTTCTTTCGATTCTTTGTTTATGGAGCATCTATTATAGGTGAAATTGGTCCTTCTCATTTTAAAATTTCTTTCATATTTTCTCTCTTTTTATCTTCTATCTGTTGTCTGGAGAATTTCTTCAGATCCATTTCTCAGTTTTCAATTTGCACCTCAGTTGTGTCTGATCTGTTTTTTAACCAATCCATTGCCTTTTTAAAATTTTTATTCACATACAGCATACACACAAATATACATAAATCATAAATGTCAACTCAAATAATTTTCAAAAACCATGCTGTGACCAGGACCTAGATCAAGAAACTGAATATTGCTAGCTCCCTATAGATCCCCACTGCACCTGTCAGTCACTGGACCCCCTGCCAAGGTAACAATTCTGGTTCTAACACCACAGATTAGTTTTACTGTCTTTGAACTTACTATAAATGGAATTTTCAATATGGACTCTTTTGCCACCTTTTCCTCTACCTTATATTTTTGTGAGAGCCATCAAATTGTTGTGTGTGACATTCATCTCTCATTGTGGTTTAATAATTATTTTAAGATGCTACAAATTACCTATTGTACATTTATGGAATATGAGTAGGTTCTTACTTAAGGCAATTATGAATAAGACTATATGCACATTCTTATATGTGTCTTTTGGTGTATATTTATCTTTCAGTTGAATATATATCTAGGAATGAAATAATTGGGTCATATGATAGATTAGTCTGTCATTACTACTGTGATAAATTTCAACTACAAATTCAGTAACTTCAAACACAAATTTAACATCTTAGAGTTGTGTACACCAGAAGTCCAACATGGCTGTCCTGGGCTAAGATCAGGGTTGCATTCCTTTGTGGAGACTCAAGGCACTAGGGAAGACTCTGCTCCTTCCCTCTTCTAACTTGGAGAGGCCACCTTCGTCCGGCAACTTTGTTCTAAATTCTCATCTTTCTGGTTTCCCCTACTGATTCCCTTTTCACTTGTAATTACAAGAACTCTGGTAATTACATTGTGTCCACCCAGATATTCCAGGACAATCTCCCTACTTGATGGCCAGGTGATTAGTAATCTTAATTCCATCTGCAACCTTCCTTCTTCTTTGCCCATCACCTAACATGTAATTGATGATTCTGGTATTGGGACAGCTCAAGAGTCTTTATTCCTCTCTCGCTTGGGGTATCATGTGTTTGGTTTTACTGCATTACACAATAGTTTTCCAGAGTGACTGTACTCACACTCCTGCACCAGAATAGGAGAGTTCCAATTGTTGAGGTTTCTGCCTACTCTTGTTTTACTTTTTCTCATTCATTTTGGTGACATTGTCTAGTATTTTACTGAAGTTTTAATTACTATCTCTATAATGGCTTATGTTGTTGAACATCTTTTTGAATGCTTACTTGTGTTTGAAAATCTTATTTTGTGAAGTGTCTATATGAGTCTTTTGCCCATTTTTCTATTAGGTTTTAGATCTTTGTTATTAATCTGTATGAGTTTCTTAGGGTGTACAGATACTAATCCTTTTTCAGATCCAAGTAATATAAATATCTTCTCCTGCTCTTTGGCTTGTCTTTTATTCTTGTAGTGGTATCTTTTGACAAATAGAAATTCTTAAATTTTAGAGATTCTTATTTTAATACAGTCCAACTTTTGCTTATTTTTAATATTTTATGATTATTACATCTGAGAAGTCTTTACCTAAAGATATTCTTCCATGTTTTCCTTTAGAAATTTTATATTAAAGCCTATTAATGTGGATTTTTTGTATAATTTTAAGTACAAATCAAAATTCAGGGGCTCAGTGGTAGAGGGCTTGCCTAGCATGTGTGAGGCACTGGGTTTGATCCTCAGCACCACATAAAAAATAAATTAATAAACAAAAGATGTTGTGTCCATCTACAACTAAAAATATTTTAAAAATTAAGTTTCCTTATGTAGGTACACAATGAATGAAAAATTAATTCTTTGAAAATACCTTTTACTTCCCACTCTATTCCATTTTTACCTTTTTCATAAAATAAGCAAACATGCATGTGTGTGTGTGTCACTGACTTTTCAATTTGAAATGTAATCTTCTCATTTTAAGTGATCTATTAATTTGTCTTTTAAATAGTATTTTTGTAATAGTACCCTGTGTTTCTGCAAATGGTACTTTAAATATGGAAAATGTACTTTAAAATATAGTCTCTACCATAAAGTTCTACGCTTTCATGCTCCTGAGCCACTAATTTCCAGCTTACCACTGTCCTCATGGTGGATTTACACCCTGTGTGGTTTTACTTCTTTTATGTGTGCTTATTTCCAATGAGCATTGTGTGTGTGTGTGTGTTTGTGTCTAGGAGTCACACACAACATACATTTTGGTTTAACACATGAAAGTTTATTTTACTCTTGTGCAAAGTTTGTAGCTTTCTTCCAAGCAATGATTCAAAAATCCAGATGTTTCCATCTAGTGACTAAACTATCTCAAGATGCAGTTGTCACTGTCACTGAAGAATGAGAAGGGAAAGTAGGAGATTTCATGCCATCTCTTTCCACCTGGAAGTAACTATTTCTTGGCAATGACTTCATGTCCCTCACAGGTCATTGCCCAGATAGTCACATGATTCTGTCCAATTGCACATGGCCAGATATGTGGGAGAAAACATGGATATTTGATGAGAAGGAAGCATCCCTGTTCTTCTATTCACCAAGTATTCTTTTGTCCCTTTCTTCCCAGTTGTAGACCACATTCAAGCCTCTCCTTCTTTCAAGGAAAGAAACCTGAAAGCCCCATCTATTATTTTGCCCAGTTCAAACTCTATCATATCTCGACATGGCTCCTCTTTGCCTTGAGGCCTATGAACCAAAAAGACAATATACCTACCCCTCTATGCAGACACAAATGTCTGCCCCTCTCCTCTACACGGTAGTGAAACTGATATGCATGATCATATTAGTACATACATTCCTTTCAGAAAGGGAAAAGGAAGACATGCAGCCATTGTTGGTCCTTAGTGATTCTGAAGTGACACTGGAGAGGTTTTGTGAGGTCCCTTTTCATGGAATTATATGGTTTCTTTAATAATGTTCTACAGTATCAAATTCTTAGAAAACTAATTCTCCAGTTAGTGGTGTGTGCTGACTCTCACTTATAATGAACTACTTTCTCATGTGTTCTGTAAGTTTTGTTTGTGAGCTGATCATCACTAGAGATTTACATGTGTAAGCGTGCTAGTTAGTCACATGTACCCCAAATAGTGAAAATGTTTCTGTCAAGTGCTTCAGAGGATTCATCAACCCTGGACTGTTTTCTTTTTAAATGTCAATTCTCAGTTGGAGATCTGTATACCATGTAAGTGGTATAAGTTCAGACTTAAATTTACCTAAGTTAGAGTTGGAGATTTAATTTCTCATTAAAAACTTCTGACTTCTCTGAGCTGCAGGGAATTCAATTAAAGCCTCTTTTGTGTTCTTAACAATCTTGTTTCTGAACTTTCTTCTCTGGAATTAACTGAGATTCTGAAGATGGCCTCTATCCTTCCCATATCTGTAGGGAAGTAAAATACTTTTACTATTTATCTATGCATCATTAAAAGTCAAATGTAGTATTTATCTGTACTTTAAAATTTATATCAATGGCAAAATGTTATGGTTATTTTCTATCATGTTTTCCCTTGTAACCATAGTTTCAAGATTTAAATATGCTGATATGTATAAATCCAGCTCATTCATTTTAATTTGCTATATAATATTCTCCTATTAAAAAACTTCACTTTTTTCCATTTCCTTATTAAGGAAAATTCAAGTTGTTTCCATTTTCATTATTACCCATACTGCTGCATGGAGACTCTGTATACATTTGTGGAAGTATATTATGCTACCTTTTTCATTATGCAATTACTATATCATAGGATATTGACATTTTTTATTAAGTATTGACAAATTGTTGTCCTAAATGGTTGTAACAATTTATAGATCTGAGTGTTTTGATAGAAAATGTGATGTTCTCTCTTCAATATTCATGCCACAACTTGGTCTTATTAGATTTTCCAATTTTTTTATAGTTAAGATAGTTATATTATTTCATTGTTATTTTAATTTTCAGTTGGAAGAATACTAAGGTTAAGCTCCTTTCATTATTGGATTTTCAGGTTTCTTCTGTAAATTAATCATTTTCCTGTCATGATTTGGTCTTTCCATTATTGATTTATAAGGAAATTTAGTATCTCTCTGGTGTAGTCTGAAGTCAGTTCTGTGTATTTTAAGTAATTTCCCCCCCCATATTTTCTCTTAAACTGCATCCTTAGGGGCCTAGGAAAACCTTACTTGGTTAAGATATTTTAAGTATGTTTGATAATAATGTATTGCTCATTGTTTTTCCACTTTATTGTAGTGTGGTGTAGATGCTATGGGACTAAGTGCCATTTCCATGTTCTTCTGGGACCTGGGCAGACCTTCCACTTGCAGCTGGATTGGATTTCTTATTAACTTGTGTCTTTGGGACTCCAAATTGTTAGCAGGATACATCATGCATTGGCCTCCCTAGGTTTTCTGGAGCTACTTCACTTGATGCCATCAGAGTGAGAGATAAAACTGCTGGAGACCTAACAAATCACAACATGAGCAACAGCTCACTGGCAGCCCAGAAAAAGAGATTTCCTGTAACTTGTCCTATACTAGAAATGGCATATGGACCACAGGAGAAGATGCATTTTACATAACTTACCAGCCATAAAAATCATCATGATAGGTTTCTACAATAAGTGTGTAAGATTAAATTCTGAGAGAATGTCACAGAAACAATTTCTGTTAGAGCCACTGAGCATATGAGCATACAGGTCTTGGTCTTTTTGTTGTTACTTAAAGAGCACCAGAGAGCTACAGATAAGGACTCTTATATCCACAGGCTATGGCCTTTTTCCCTCTTACAACTTCATTCTCGTTATAGACAAAATCAGGGAAAAGGATTTGATACCTAACATTTGACCATTATCTTATTCTCTGACCCCAGATTAGTCTCTGTTGGTCCCACATAATTTCTACCACTAGGAACACTTCTCTGGTTTATTTGTAGCCTCAAACTTGGGTCTGTGAGTGCTGCAACAGAAGGTTTTTATTGGACTTGGAGGCATAGCTCTAAACATACTATAAAAATGCCAAATATTTGTTAATATTTATTCTTTATCTTAAATTTTCAGGTGAATTTTATAGTCTACTCCATATTATATCTAGATTTATGTTAATAAAAAACATGATATACTTGAAATTTAATTTTCAAGTAAGTTGAAGAGATAGAGATATCATATGTACCTGTGACTTTGAATAGTTTCCAGTTCATGTGTAATAAGAGCCACAAGGCTATGTTTCTGGAGCAAGGGCTTCTTCCAGCCATCATGGGAGCACTAGAATCCTAACACATTTAGTCCTATGGTCTACTTGTTGTCCTTTGAACTTCTATGCTATTTCACACCTAAAGAGCTTTCTTGATGCCATTTTCAAATCTGGAATACTTATCCTCCTCTTCTTAATTTGTCTGAGACCTCGAAAAAGACCTTGCTTTTCTAATAAGATTTTTCAAGCTTGTGGAGCTCATTCCTTCTCTGCTCAAAGCATTCTGTGCTCTTTTGGCTGGGGACCTGGAGCTTACTGACTTTTAGTGCTGGTTCCTGTGTTGTATACCTTGATCACTCACTGGACCATGTGCTCCCCAAGGTCATGCTCATGTCTCAGATCTCTTTGTCTCTGTTGGACTTAATTAGGACATTTTTTTTTTAGTAGAAAGCATCTATTTTTTCAACACTCTGTATTTGTGGACCAAGTGAGAATATATCATAATGAGAAGAAAAAGGAGATCAGGGAGAAAAGCTGACATGAATGGATTACAAATTCTGTGCAGGGCACTGTGCAAACAGCAGTAATGCACTACACACATCACACTGGTCTTCATGACAGACCTGGGAAGTTGGTATTATTATTGTTCATGTTTTATCTATAAAAACACTGAATCCTTGCGTGGTTAAGTAACTACCTCACTGATTACATTTTGTGACAGTTATAACACCAACTTTTAATTTCCTGAGACTGGGGTTTTAAAAAAAATTTTTTTTGGTACCAGTTATTGAACCCAGGAGTGCTTTAACACTGAGCCATATCACAGCCCTTTTTATGTTTTATTTTGAGACAGGGTCTCGCTAAGTTTCTGAGGCTGGCCTTGAACTTGTGATCCTCCTGCCTCAGCCTTGAGTTGCTGGGATTACAGGTGTGTGCCACCAGGCCCAGCTTTGATCTTAAGTTATTAACAATGAAGGAGAAAGAGAGGTGGAAGAATACCACAGGACAGTTTGACCCAGGTGAGAGGCTTGGTGAAAGGAGCTACACAAGGTACTGTCTGTAGTAAGGGATGAGAGAGTGTTCTTTCCAGTAGAAAGAACTTATACTTTCTATTTTAAAATTAAATGCTTTATCCAGGAAAAGATTGTCCTAACTAGGTCCTAGAGAGACAAGGAGATCTGAGATATGAGCCTGACTTGAGGGGCATGTGGTTCAGTGAGTGACCAGTGCTACAATACAGGAACCAGCACTATAAGGCTTGGTTCCAGGCTGCAATGCGCATCACTGAGTAGTAGAAAATCCCAGGGCCTGGGGAGAAGGCAGGGGAAAGGGCACTGTGCTCTGATTTGCCACTTACCACTTGGCCTCTGGCCATTTCAATTTGAGTTTTCTTTCTCCTGTGACTCTTACACAGAGAACATGAATTTCCCCATAACCCACTTTGTTCTTCTAGCCGACCTCTTAAGAACCCAAACCCTCTCCCAGACTGTCAGTCTCATAACACTCCTGGCCGCAGCAATTGAGCGTCCTCAGCATTCCCACAGATGGGTATCATTTTCCAGAATAGAGTGCAGAAAATAATATTTTTCTTCTGCCATCATAACATCCCCAAAATTAGGAGGGAGAAAAAGCTAGGAACTGCTATTTTACAAGGTCAAGCTTCATTTCCTCCAGCTTGATGCAGACCAGGGCTGAAGGTTTGTTTTCTAAGAAGCCAGTGGGATGCTGGGAGCTGAATATCTGGTGGGGTCTTTGTCGGGAGAGTCCGGCTACTCTCATGCAGAGTCTCCCTAAGTGGGAGAAAATAAAATTGTGCAAGAAGTGGTATAATATCCTGCTGGTCCGTGAGGATTTGTCAGATCACCAAAGACCAATTCTGAATGTTCCCTGCTATCTTTCTGATGCCCTGAGACATGCAGCTGAATTATCTACTAAGAATATTTCCCTTCATTTGTGTTAGGTTATAGGCTATAAACTACTTATTGTTGCCTGTCCACCATAAATATAAATTGATCATTTTTAATGCAGCAGTTGTTGGTCTGGCTCCTTCAGGATGCTTTGCCAGGGCCTTGGGTTCTGCTGTTTTTTTCCTTCAACAAGTGCATTTCTGATTGTTTTTCTGCTCCACTGCATACCACACACATGGTGGTAGTGGTGGGAATATAAATTTTCCTTGCAGAGATTTGTTTGGATACAGAGTTTCTAAAAATATCCAAAAGAAATGGAAAGTGCAGGGGGCAAATGAAGTTGTATGAAATCTGAGGACTTGAGCCCTCATCACTGGCTCTATGTTTTTAAAATGACCTTGGAAACACCACTCAATTTCCTTAACTCCAGCAATAAAATATGGTATTGTGAATTATATTTATTGAAAATATATTCATATATTTTATTAAAGATGAATATATATATTTTCACAGATTTGTTGCAAATATATTTGTTGAACTTATATGGTTTTAGATTATATATATTGAAAATTTTAGATCATATATATTACTCAAAAACTCTTTGTTGAAGGTCTACAGGATATTAGGGCAGCAGCTAGATATTGGCATTAAAAAAGTGAAACAGAATTGACTTGGTATGTTCTCCTGTCTCCAGAGACAGACTGATTGAGTATAGATGGTCCCCAACTTCTAATGGTTCAACTTATAATTTTTCAGCTTTATGATGATATGAAAATGATAGCTATTGAGTTAAATTAGAAGTATAGTTTATATACTTCTAATTCTGAACTTTGATCTTCTCTTGGGTTAGTGATATAGGACAATCATTCTGTTTTTCACTTTTAGTATGGTATTCAATAAATTCCATGAGATAGTCAACACTTTATTATATAGACTTTGTTGGGTGAGTTTGCCCAAGTACAGGCTAATGTAGGTGTTCTGAGCCTGTTTAAAACAGATTAGGCTAAACAATAATTTTGAATAGTCCAGGTGTATTAAATGCACTTTTGACAGCAATATTTTCAACTTACAGTGATTTACCTCTCAATAAACCCAACACGTGTCAAGAAGCATCTGTAATTATATAAACTGTGACATGGAATATGAAGGAAAATTAGGCCCAATCAATGGTTCATGGAGACTGCCCAAGAAAAATTTGGGGTGAGACATGAAGGGTCAGTGGAGCTTACTCCCCAAGGGAAAGGAGGAATGAGGAGGAGATTTCCAGGAAGGCATGAAGGCACACACAAAGGCCTGCAGGTGGGAATGAGCGTCATGTACTATGAGAGTGGAAGAGAGGCCAGGGTGCCTGATGCAGAGACAGAGACAGAAATAGCACAGGGGAGGCTAGGAGGCAGGCAACCTCCAGATCTGGCAGGGCTTTGGGGGCCATGTGAAGAGGAACTTGGGCTCCACTCAGACTGATCGGAAGCCACTGAGGCTATAGCAGTTAAGATCTCAGAGAGAAATGACTGTTTTCCTTGAATTAGACTTAAGTGAAATATTTTGGATAATCTAAAGAAGGAATTCTTTTCATGAGTGTGGGAGGAGCTAAAGGAACAAGGAAGGCTGTTGAGGCACCCAAGGAAACCAATAGTGAGAAGCCATTATCACTTGTAGGCCTAAAGAAGCAAGGGGGCAGGGTAGGGACAGGGAGACCTGAAGCAGTACAGTGGGGGCCCTGGAGGAGCTGTGGTCATGGAACTGCGGGATTCAAGTGAGAATCAAGACTCCGTACTTTTTCTATTTTTGCCCTCCAGTGTCCTACTGTATCTTTTGATTGAATAAACACAGTCAGAAGCCAGAAAGTCAGAGGAATCCATTGAGATCCTCAAGGTCTCCCCAACCAAGGACTAAAGCAGGGAAGAGAGGACTGATGTAAGGATTTCTAATATGGGGCAGTTTGGCCAAGATGAAAAGGAACTTGACAGCCTTAAACTCACATCCAGCTATTGCTGTGAGGTAACCAATGTTCAGAAAAGACAAAGGACTTGAGCCAGAAGCAGAGTTCTTCCATCCCATCTACCTCCACCACATGTTCTGCCTGGATTAGATTCTGTTCCTTTGGCTTTATTCACCAGGACAGATTCCTTCGTCTTTGAGTCCCATGTGACCCTGACAATGACCACCCAGAACCCCGGCTTACTTCTTTTTAAAAAAATTTTTTTAAATTTTTTTAGTTGTTGATGGATTTTTATTTTATTCATTTATTATTTATATGTGGTGCTGAGGCTCGAACCCAGTGCCTCAAACATGCTAGGCAAGCGCTCTACCACTGAGCTACAGCCCCAACCCCCTGGCTTACCTTCTTAACTGTACTTTCTGGACCCCATGGTCTCCTTGTTTGGTAGACCCAAGTGTTAACTGTCTTGTAAGCTCACCTCAACAGTGGCTCAGGATAAACAAAAGCTGCTGGAGAAGCAACTGTACAGCCTCTTTCCTCTTTACTTCTATGGGTGAGTATTTACTGAGTGCTTGTTTTTCTCCAGGCAGTGTTTAAATTTTACAACCATTCATGAAGGTATATATGTATATGTATGTGTACACATACATATGCATATACATTACACATATATTATTCCTTTTATAAAGAAATAAACTTAGGTTCAGATAAGTTAAGCAACTTTCCCAAAGTTCACAGCTGGAAAGTGGAAAAGCTCAGACTCAAAGTTAAGTCTTCCTGCCCTAGATGTTCATATTCTTTTCTTTTCTTTTCTCTTCTTTTTTGGTGGGGGGAAGGGAATGTTTATTCAAGGGCTCACAGTTTCAGAGTCCTTAGTTCCCAGAAGATCAGCTCCATTCTTCAGGGCTTGAGGTGAGGCAGAACATCATGGCAGAAGAATGTGGTAGAGGGAAGCAGTTCACATGGTAATCAGCAAGCAGACAGAGTAAGAGACTCCACTTGCCAGGTACAAACATATACCCCAAACCTATGCCCTCAAATCCCCAACCCCCTCTAGCTACACTCTGCCTACCTTCAGTTACCACTCAATTAATCCCATCAGGTGATTGATTCACTAGGTTAAGGCTCTTTAAACCCAATTATTTCTCCTCTGAACTTTTTGCATTGTCTCACATGTGAGCTTTGGGAGGGGGGCACCTCACGTACAAACCATAATATGAACATAAAACTTATGTCTAGTTCATTGTAGTCTTTTTAATTCTCATGCCCCTCCATTTCCTTCTAAATGTTCATATTCTTAATGGCCACACTGCCCTGTCTCAGCTGCTTGGCACAGCACTGCGCTAGGCTTGCTTGTTCAGGGTAGTGAAGTTAGAAATGGAAAATATACAAAAGCAGGAAGTGGGGGTAGTCAAACATGGCAGCCATCAATTTCTGTTCTCTCTGTATGTCCATACTGCTCCTTGTGTTAAGAGAAGGGGTCATTTTCCTCCCCTTGAGTCTGGGCTGGCTTCAGTGAATTTTTTTTTACCCCATCACAGTCTGGGATTTCTTTCCTTTTTGCCCCACTGTACTGGGGAGTGAGCCCAGGTGTGCTGTACCACTGAGCTACATCCCCATCCCTTTTCAACTGTTTTTTTAACTTTTTGTTTTGAGATAGGGTCTTGCTAACTTGTCCAAGCTGGACTCAAACTTGCAATCTTCCTGCATCAGCCTCCTGAGTTTTATTATAGGATACACTACTGGGCCTGGCTGGGATTTCTCTATAGGTTTTTTGTTGTTGTTGTTTGTTTTGTTGTGGGTGATTGTGAGGATTAAACCCAGGGCCTCACAAATGCTCTACCACTGAACTACATCCCTTCCCCAAAGTCTGGGATTTCTGAGGCTGTGCTATAAAAAGCTCCTCTGTCTTGCTGTAAAAAAAACCCAGCCAAGTGGCCACATGCATATGTTCTGGGTGAGAGCCTCAGCTGAGCTCCATGCCAGCAGCCAACAACTGCAACCCATTGTGGATATCCAGGCCACTGAGCCAGAAATGACTGAAGTCCTGGACACTATCTGACAACAACCACAGTAAGAAGTCCAAGTAAGCATCTCCAGATGAGCCCAGCCAACCAAAGAACTAACAATTTTGTTTTAAGACACTTAATCTGTGTGGGTTTTTACACATTAATGTAGAATTTAGAACATGGAGGAATGGCTTCTAACTACCTGGAAGCAATATTTATACAAATGGAGCATATCCATACCATATATATTCCTACTCCCAAGCAATTGTTAATAAGGACCCTCTTTCCTGGAAACTATTTTGCATAATTCTGTCTCCTACCTTTTTTTGGGGGGGAGGGTGTACCGGGATTGAACTCAGGGGTACTCCATCACTGAGCCACATCCCCAGCCCTCTTTTTTTGTATTTTATTTAGAGACAGAGTCTCACTGAGTTGCTTAGTGCCTTGCTTTTGCTGAGGCTGACTTTGAACTCACGATCCTACTGTCTCAGTCTCTGGAGCGCTGGGATTATAGGCGTGCAACGCTGTGCCTGGCTCCTACCTATTCTTGAGCCTGATTTTTAAAATTTAATCTTCAGGGGCTTCCCTTCCTTTGAAAGCCTCATTGTGTAATTCAGAAAACCAGTCAGGGAAAATAGGAGCTCGTTGGTCCACATTTGCTCTGCTTCCCATCCTTCTCAACAGGTGTGGTTTCTAGTTACAGCTCTCTTTGACCTTCCCTGGTGCAAAGATCAGCACAGGGCCCCTCATCTGTCCCTGCCAGACTCCCTATTCCCAACCTTTCCCTAGCAGATGGCTAGGGGAAGGCATTTTCTGGATATCTTCTGATGTTGCAGCCTGAGTCCATTGCACACCCAGGCTAAGGATGACACAGACTAGATTAACGGGTGAGCCACTAGGCAGCTGTCTAGAGCACCAAGCTATGGGGGTAACTAAAATGTCACTGGAATAAAGCTAGAGCATGGAGACAATTAACTCAGGTCTAGGCATGTTGAAAAAACTGGTGAAACCTAAATTGGTTTGGTTGCAATCAAACACTCCCTACTGCTGCCAGCCTATCTCTGATGATATTTTTGTGTTAAGTTCATGCAATTCACATGGTGCCTTATGAAGCCTCACTACTAACTTCCCAAATGACCCTCTGAGAGTTCCTTGTAAGCATTCAGCTTTCTGAAATTCTGAAACTGAAAAATTCACGATGCTGTCTGTGCTCTTTACTAGGAATGATTTATTAGAATGTCTGCATTCAAATAGTTTAATATGCCTCTCAAGAAATTGTCTTGTTCAGAAAATCACATGTAGTATGTACATGGAAAATAAATCTTTATTCTGCACATAAAAATATACTTTTATTATTTTTTTCCATTCCTACTAAATGTTGAGCAGACATGTAAAGAGTAATAGTGTAAAAAAGTCCCCAGTTTATCACTTGACAGGTACATGTCTCCGTCTGACCTGGGTGCATGGAGCGTGCTGATGGGAGGCAGAGGGCAGAAACTCAGAAATTTCACTGGAGAGCTTTTCTTTCTACTCCCATTTATTCCCATGTAAAATCAGATCAAAGTGAATCTTCAAAGTAGCCTTAATGTGGAAATGAAGTAAAACAAAACAAGAAACAGTCTGAAATATAAGTCGGGAAGTGGGGCCCAGCAGATCTTCTATTTGGCCTTGTGGTTTGGAGAGACTGGGCGTTAATGGCATCTGTAAGAACCTCAGGTCTTTTTCAGCTCCATTAGAAAGATCCAGTTCCTCCTGCTCCAATTAATACCTTCTTGATTCACTGGCCAACCACACTCTCCCTTCACACTGTGGAGGGAGCACTTGATAATTGTTGGAGTTGGAGAAGTCTCGCTTCTGCATGTTCCCCACATGCAATCTCAAATGTTACTCCTGGTACCCCAAGAAGCAGAGACCAAAATGAGATTAGGCATACAAGAGGTGTATGGAACAAATGCCTGTAAGGGGAACTGAGGAGGAATTGGAGGGGGCAGGGAGAGCTGTCAGACTGCAATGTAGGTCTGACCCTGTGAAGCAGAGAGCGAAGGAGTGAGGACTGAATAGGCAGAGACTCAGACTGCAGCACAGTGCTACGTCAGTCTTAGTCAGATTGATGGAGGGTTCTAGGGCCGACTTATTTAAGTACCTTCCAAGAATGGGTCTGCCTCAGTGTCCCTCGTGGGTGGACAGAAGCACAAGGGAGGCAAGGCTTCAACAGGAATACCACAATGGACTTGGAGCATGACAGCTGGTGGGGCCCTTTCAGCTACGGTCTCCATGGTGCAGCAGGGAATCTGAGTGGTGCATGTTCATGGCCACCTTAGCTATAAAAGCCTCGGTGCCACAGAAACCCATGGGTGAACAGGACTAGGAAGGAGGGAAGAGAGAGATCAGCTGGGAGAGGGAAGTCAGGGACCAATTTGACCCAATTTTGCCCAGGGCCCAATTTGCACTTAAGATGAACAATGCAGCTATTTGCTAGCTGCTGACTCCTGCATATTCCAGCATCTCAGACCAGCACTGGTATCTGCTTGATCAGCTACTGCAGCTAGGCTGGAAAGAGAGCATTGCATATGAAGCCCTACCTAAAAGAAAATGCAATGCATGTTCCAAACAGCAAATTTGCAACTGGACATTGGGGATGCAGACATGTGAACACAGGCAATTGACAACAGTGAGGTATTTGAGCTCTCATGGTGGGTCACCAACAGAGAAAACCAGAGAGGAGGAGAAGTTATCTTCCTTTACATAACTGATACCTCAATGTGGCTGAGAAGATGCAGTTAATTCTTTTCAGAAATATCTATTTTGTGGCCTATGTGTTGTGGGGAATTGTCTAGGATGCTAGAACAATAGGTAGATTTATTTGGGGCTGTTCAAGAATGAAGAACTAAGAATGTGTGGGGAAGAGTCATAGAAGCATACTTTGATTTGAATAAAGAATTTCTTAAACATTTTTAAGGATTCTGTCCTCAGACTGAACATATAACCTTCTATGGTGCTTCTCAGCCTCTCTCCCAAATGATTGTTGTTTGTGAATAACACCATATTTCAATTAGTTATTTAAGGATTTATTTCCCTTGATAGTTTGCAAAATTCCCCAAGCACTAGGAGCATATGTATTAATTAACTAAATAATTAACTCATCATTCTTATATTTATTCAACAAAAGCTTTCCAAGTGTTTTGTCTGTGCCCACTGTCAGTATCTGGGGAGACCAAGATAAATAAGATATAAAACCTGTCCTCCAAGAGCTCACAGTAAATTAGGAAGAAAGACAAGCAGACATCAATACAATCTGAAATGGTGTGCCTGTCTACTGGGGAAAAAACAAGAACGTGATGGAAGGAATAACTAGCATTGCTTAGGGGACGACAATGAAGGGATTCCAAGAAGGGATGCCCCTGAGCTGCACTGTGAGGAAGGGAGTATCCAGGATTCTGTCTCTAGATTTTAATGCAAAATGTATCCTCAATTCATCTCTACCAAGTGGATGAATTAGTGAAAATGAATAAATAGAGCAAAACTGAGAGTAGTTTTCCTAACCAGCATTTATTTCTATTAACAGCACCTCACCCCTGGCTGCAGAATTGGGCCCATGACCCAGGCCTTGCCAGGCAGACATGTGAAACGCTCATGTTTACTGGGACCAATGACACTCATTCTGGGACTTTCTGGAGAGGCGGAGGGAACAGTCTCACTTTTGATTGGACCTGGAGCTGTGAGAAGGATGTCTGGGGTATATGGAAGCCATAGGACCTGGATCTGGAGAAAATCTGCCCTGGGACAGAGTGATATAGAAGTGAGTCTGAGAACTGGAAAGGGAAATAAATTGTGTCCTAATGACATTTGTTTTAGCTTCTGGATCCAGCAATACAAAAAGTATGTCTATCCCTTGTTTATTCTTTATGCAATCATTAAATTACCTTTGGGGGAAAGGAGCAGTGTTTAAGCCATTTGGAGGTGGGTTTTCTATTATTTGCAACCCAAAATGTCTTGACTATGAGATGAGATGCTTCACAAAATAAGTTCTCCATTTCCAGAATGAGTCACACAGAATTACAAGTTCATCAGAGAAGAAAGGGCTGTGTTATTGGGGGAACATGAGTCCTTTTAGCCTTGCTGATTGAGGCTGGACATATCGTTTATTATCTGCAGCAGAGAGTGCACATGAAGGAAGGAGAAAGGCGGGCCTGAGGGAGGGATGCTGTACCATGACATCCCCTGGTCTGCTCCAAAGGCTTTTACTACGCTTGAGATGTTCATTCTGCAGTATCACTTCAGAATGCATTTCAGTGAGACAAGCTTGGCCCAAACCAGAGATATCTCTATCTCAGTCTCTGTCTCTCTCTCTCTCTCTCTCACACACACACACATACACACACAGTGTTAAAGAGAACCAACAAGTATACAGGTTTGTGGAGAGAAATGTGGATGCCAAGATGTAGCAGCTGAAAAAGCTATTTTCCCCTTTCCTCCCTTCCTTAAGCCCACCATCTAGAGTGACTGCCAAAATTCAAAGTCCTCCCAACTTTTTGATAAGCATTTAAACATCCTTCCCACAATGCCAACCTTGGCAGGGACAGAGGAGAAAGTGCCCAATGTCCCTGCCCTGAAGATTTGAGGCCAGGAAATGTGTACAACACATCTGGGATGGGAAAGCCCCAAACTGGGGAAGACGCATTGTATGAAACGGAGACACAAACAGACAATTCTTGCCAGAAGACACGGCGTCTCCAGGCTGTTTAGAAACCACTGAACTCTGGTTCTATTTATAAAGACACCATGTCCTGCAAAATTAGTTTTCCCTGTTCCTAATGGAGACCAAATCACCAAGATATTCCAGGCACACATGGAGAGGGACTGACATGTTAGTCCAAGGCTCTGACCTCCTTAGTGAATTCATTCTGGTTGTGGGTCGGGGCTTGCACAGAGCATGTACACAGTGCTTTTGTTTTTAACTGGAGGAGACATGGATGCTCTGCCTTTCTCTGGGTTTCTAGTCTTCCCCACCTTCCTGTCTGTGTCCTCTTCCTTCTGTCTGCCTGCCTCCTACGCCTCTTTTCATCCCCTTTATTAAAATATTTTTATTTTTGATTAACATGTGTCCATGGCACATATTTCAGGGATTCAGTGTGATATTTCCACATGTGCATACAGCATGTGCTGATCAAATCCAACCTGCCTTCAGCCACTGTACCTCCCACACCTTTTCCAACCTCTTTTAACCACTGTTCTATATTCAGATCAACTTTAGACTCTTGGCTAGTCAAGACATAGATTCTGGTTCAAGCTTTACCAATAACTGATAATTCAACCTTAGACAAGTTATTTCATCTCTCTGGAGCTGTTTCTTTTTTGGTAAAAATGGGCTTTGCTATGTCACTTGCTCAACTAATGTTCCCAAAATCTGAACTGGAGTACATATATAGATATGAAAGACCTTTAAATACATTGCACTGAAGAAGCATATATAACTTTGTTTTATTTTATTTATTTTTTTTAAATATTTTTTTAGTTGTAGATGGACACAATGTCTTTATTTTATTGCTTTGTATGTGGTGCTGAGGATCGAACCCAGAGCCTCACGCATGCAAGGCAAGCGCTCTACCACTGAGCTACAATCCCAGCCCCAACTTTGTTTTATTAAGCATGGCTCAAATTCATTTGAGAACAATAATTCTTTTTTAAAAATGACATCTAGTCCAATCTTACCATTCTACGGTATACAGGCTAAGAAATGCTGTTTGTGGCAAATATTGGATTGGCTTAGAGAGGTTGGAGGGAAAAACTAGTTTTCAGGCGTTCTTACAGGCAGGATTTGCTTTGGGTTACATTCTACCAGTTAGAAGGAATCATGTGAGATGAGGGAGAGGTTTCTATTTCCTGCTCAGTCCTGATGGATACAATGGTCTCAATGATCTCTAGTTTTAATGCAATCAGGGACATCTAGTTTTCTCTGTTGGCCACGTCTTCTCTTAGGATACCCATTTCTTAGATAAATTGTCATACATCCCAAGAAATAGATAAATCAGGAAAGTGCTAGTTGGGATTCATCTTTCTGAAGTCCTCATTGTCTTTTAAAGTTCATTTTCGATTCAATAGGGCACGGTTCATCTTCTTGGGGTCTTGCAGCAATTGCAAAGGGAGACTTGCAAAAGAATTGAAACTGACCATAACACCCCATAGTTCAGGAAGCCATCATGTAACTGAATTGAGCTGGGCATGCAGAGACCCCCGCCTCAGAATCTCCTGTCATTAATTTTAGAGGGGTGATTGTAATTCTCATCACATTACAAGACCATCTTAAATGGTACTACAGTTTACAAGTTTAGCTCTGCAAGGGGAGGGCTGTTGTTCTGACTTTAGCAGGCAACCTTGGTCAGAACCGATAACCACTCTGTCCCTCCGACACTGGGTCTAAAACAGACAAAGCACATTTCCCTTGGCCACCATACAGGTTCACAAATAGGAGACCCTGTAGTGAGATGAGTTTTAAAATGGAGCTTCTAAAGTGTGTACCAGATATTATGGTAAATCTGTACTTGGACTACATGAAGGTTAAACATTGGAAGTTCAACTCTCCAAAACATTGGATGGAGGGAACCTGTGGATGGTCCATTCTTTGGCAACATTATAAGGTAGATTATATTTTTATTTCCTCTGTAGAGGGAAAAACTTGATTTTCCAATTTGCAGCACCAGAAACCTTTCCTCATTCTCCCTCTTACCCCTAGTATTGTGTGGTTTTCAGCTCTGTTCTCCGTAGCTCATTTGTCCTGAGGCTGTGCTTTCTATGCTGGCTGCTCATCAGCCCTGGAGAACTGTAGAGAGCACAGATGCCAGGGCCTCACACCTAGAAACCCTACTCATTTAGTCTTGGACAGAGGCCAGGTAGACAAACTATTCAAAAATTCCCACAGATTGAGAACCACCAGAGTACTGTTACCTACAAACACTTTTCAAATAAGACCATGGAAGGAGTTCCAAGGATGAACTCATCTTGCCCCGCTCCTACTCAAGACTTCTATAAAACAGGTTACTGCCTTTCACTTTCAAGGTAGCCAAACTCAGAATGTGGCTCTTACCATAAACAAGAAGCTTATAAAAACATGCAGTAATGCCAATGTTAATTCAATATGGTGCTTCTGTCTCTTCTCTAGTGCCCTATTCCTGACACTCCATGCCCATTCTGACTCCTTGCTTAATCCTGTTCAGTTATATCATATTTGAAAACCCACAGAATCTGATTCTCATCCGCTGCCTGATGTCCTGTTCCTCATCTGATCCTTCAGCACTAATCTGAAAGCATTGGTTAATGACAAACACATGGCCTTTCAGTTAGACCTTATTCAAGTCTTGACCTCATTGTTCTGTAACTCAGGATACCTTAGGCAAGTTATTCAGAGTTTTGATTTCTTTATCTGTAGGGTAGGAACCATAACACCGTTTCTATTCTGTTTGGGGATTTACACATGGTAAATACTCAATAAATGTTAGGCCTCCTTCCTCCGACCTCATTGTTGACCTCGTATTCATTTCCACCTACTGTCTGTGTCTCCCAGACATCAAGAATTTGATGAGTGACCCAAAAGATTTCTAACATAGGATTTGGAGTATCAGTAGGAAGACATTTTGGGGATAGCAAGACCCTTTTGTTGCAATTGCAGTTATAGCCTATTGGTTCACAATAACCCCATCTCAATTCCTATCATAAGGAATCTGACTATGCATTCAGGACGCTAATGGGATGGGATGGGGAAGTGGAAAATGGGTGTGGCAGGAGGAATGAGCTGAAGAAACCCTCAAATAGTCATTTGGAAGACTTGGAAAGGACAGGTCACCAAATGTCTAACTAGGAAGCAGAAATCCTAGCTGGATTCTGCTACAAACCACAAGATCTGAATTTTTGAAAGAAAACATAAATAAATAAATAAATAACCTCAAATGACAAATTTAGGATTCAACAATCTCCAACTGTAACAGCTCGGGCACTTGTAAAAGAGAAATATTCCGGATGGCAAAGTAGAGGGATGACTTGTAGAGAACGAAGTGGCTAAAATCCTTTGCAAGACTTTGAAGCAATGCAGAGAGAGATTCTGGCTAGAAAGAGCAGGTTGGCAAAGCCTGGTGTTTCTAAGAGGTAGAAATGGGGAGTCATTTGATCAGGATCAGCTATCCCTGCGGGACAGCCTCAGCTGCTAGGGGATCAGGAAGATTCCAAATTGCTTCCTGTCTTCCAAGAGGTTCTGGAGCAAACAGCTTAGGTAGCTGCTTTCAGGAAGGATCTGAAGTGACCACTTAAAACTTCCAGGACTGGTTTGACGTAGTCCAGTTGGCCTCACTGCTTAGTTCAGGGTTCCATGGGTCTAGGTATGATTTCAGTTGGTTTCTGATCCCTTTTATCTTCTACCTTAATTTATATAAGTTTACTGTAGCCCTGGAATCAGAGGGATTGGATCTGAACAGATGAACCTCAGGCAGTATCAGGATCTTGGGAACATCCTGGTCAAAAGGGACTTGGTTTCTGGCATCTCAAAATAAGGTCCTCAGACTAACAGCCTCTTCATCATCTGGGAGATGACTGAAAGTGCAGCACCCTAGATTTATTATATCGGAATCTTCATTTTCACAAGAAGGTTTTTTTGTATGCATGTTTGAGCAGCAATGTTCTAGCAGATTTTATGGGCAAAAAGGGATATAGGCCCACAAAGATCCCTGTATCCATTAGGAAGGCCATTGCCCACTGAGGTTATCTAAACTTTCAACAATTCTGCACTCCAGGGAGTCTACAAGTGTTCTAATAGCACGGCCATGATTTTGACAATAGCACTACTAAGAAACACCTCTCGGTCTCAAGTTCAGTCCATAAGCAAAAGGTAACTCAGTATCAATCTCAGGCTCAGTTATTCTTCTCTATAGTTTGCCCTTCTCTCATGGGGCAATCTATTCTAACTGAAGGAGAGCTAAGGGATGGACAAAAGTTGCACAAAGCTCTTCCTTAATTTGGCCATTAAAGTCATTACTGATCTGACACCTGAGTGTATCCTAGATACTATATCTTGCTTATCTCAGTTCATTGTGGCTACTCTGACCTTCTTTCTTCCTTGAACGTACCAAGCGATGAATGTTCTAAGCCCAGAGAATTTCTAGCCATTGTTTCCTGCATGGATGGCTCTTCCTTTTCTTATATTTTATTAAAGACTCCTTATCATGAAGGTCTCAGCACAAAGGCAGTGTTCCTAAAAACCCCACCCCACCTCATCCATCCATACCACAACATTTCACTAAACATTACTTAATATCCTGTATTTATATTTACTGATTTATTTTCTCCTCCCTTGTTATGTAAGTTTTATAAAAAAGCATGGAAGAGTTTTCTCTTATTGATTGCTTAGCCCAAGTGCCTAAAACAGTGTTTAACAGAGTAGTTATTCAATGGATGTTTACAGAATTTGAAGGAATGACAAGCTGGGGTGAAATTATTGATGTTTGGATTATCTGTACATCCTTATTGGTGCTCATACTTATCTGCTACAGATAACTCAAAAGGGCTCCATGGCAGAGTCTGAGTTCAAGATGACTTAGGTCAGACTTATAAGACTGAGATAGACCACCATGTAGTTACTTCTGTCTAGGATATTTCTGTAAACTCTAATTGACTGACTGCCCACATACAAGATTCTGTAAAGTAGGAGGAAGAATGTTACAAGCTTCCTGACCTCCAGGGAAGTCAGGCAGATAGGCCCATCATTGCCATGCACTGTGAAAAGAAGTTCAAATTGTAGTGTAGAAAGGAAGGACCCGAGTTTAACTCCAAATGGAGAGGATTACAGATACTTTCCCCAAAGTAGTGAAGTCTGTTTTGGGTTTTAAAGCACAGATAGAAGTTGACCAGAGGCTCATAAAGGTTTATCAGAGAGATAAAATATTATGTACAAAGGTATAGAAGCAAGAAAGAGCCAGAGGG
This sequence comes from Geosciurus inauris, assembly GCA_004024805.1. Classification (NCBI taxonomy): domain Eukaryota; kingdom Metazoa; phylum Chordata; class Mammalia; order Rodentia; family Sciuridae; genus Geosciurus; species Geosciurus inauris. The sequence goes on from PVHX01002017.1 coordinate 136,597, forward strand.
AACTGTAAATAATTTAATAATGTCAGAATGCAAAATGCACAGTATGGACTGGCAGAAGGAAAAAACCTAGAGAAGGAACTAAGGGACTTGTAATAATACATCTCTTTGAGATTCTAGACTCACTTTGTATTTGAGGTCAGATAGGAATATCTCAAATTCTTTTCAGTGCAAACGAGCCAGCAGTGAGTTTAGCTGAGAGCATGCTGCAATCTCCAACCCTCCCCTGTGTTCCCCCTGGGTGCCATGAGCACCAGGCCTAGATATCTCAGAAGCCCTCACATGCTGGACCTATTAGGCATTGCATGCTCCATTGTCTGAGTCATCCCCCACATCCTCACCCTGTGCCAATGGTGCCTGAACTAGAAGAGCTCTCTACTAATTGAATTCTAGATGACTCATTCTTAACCAGAGACTTAAAACTCAAAAACCTCAGCAAGGCCACCTTGGCAGTAAGAATACAGGTTCAAATTGTCCAGTTCATTGTCTCGGGAGCCAGTGTGGGGGTGAGCTCTATCTGTGGGGGAGGGAGATTAGAGGCAGGGACTCTGGGTTTTCCCAGAGTGTGAGAATGGATAACAACAGCCACTGCATGGCATTGCTTGCTTGGGCTCCAGCTGGTAACCAAGAGCTAAAAAGTGACATTCAAACTGTTTTGCTTGGTTCACCTAGTTTTGTTTATAATACTTGGTGCAATATTTAAAATATAAGGCATTCTTGCATTAAATTATAGATTTCTGGATTCTAGTAGAGATTGTAAAGACCTGGCAATAACCCAGTGTAAGTAAAGACTAGGTGCCCCTAATGCAGGCTATGTTGCCCAGGTTCCAAAAGTCCTCACTCCAAGTTTTATACTCTGTTGTCCCCTTATATCCAGAATGGCTTACTGAACCATCTTGGTTTCTGTAGGCATTTGAGTTTAATATTCTGGATCCTTCAATAAGGGGACAAACTCTGATTGCATTTTCAGTGACAGAGGAATGAACCTCAAAATATTATCTCTGGTGAACTTCATCTGCTCAATGCTCAGGGATTTATTAGAAAATAATATAATAAAAGGGCATGAAAATCACCAGTCTCTATCCCCTACACACACATACACACACACACACACACACACGCGCGCGCACACACACACACACACACACACACATACACACACTGTTTGTTTTCCTCTCCTGGTAGAATACATAGTATTCTGGTTGAGGCTGGAGTTGTAGTTATTGTTTTATCTTATATTTCCCATGGTATTATTGCATCATGATGTATTTTTAACAGATGAACAATCAATGCATAGGAAATGAAGTGTGGGGCAGCAGAATTATTGAGCCCAGAGGTTCAAGGCCAGCCTGAGCAACATTGCAAAAACTCTACCTCTAAAAGAAAAAAGAATAGGGTCTTTGTATATGATCAAGTTAAGATGAGAATATTAGGGTAGAGTCTACTGCATATGACTGGGGCTCTTATAAAAGGAAAAATTTGAACAAAGTCAGATATGTGCAGAAGGAATAGATACGAAGATGCAGGAGGTGCTTTGTATAAGCCAGGAATGCCTGAGGCCACCAGCAGGTAGAAGAGAGCATGAAACAGATATTTCCTCAAGGTCCTTACAAGGATCCAACTATACCGACACCTTGATCTTGGATTTCTACCCTCCAGAAGTGTGAGACAATGAACTTCGGTTGTTTAAGCCACCTAGTTTGTGGTACTTTGTTTTGGTAGCCCCAGGAAACTAACATAGGCTGTTACCTGAAAAAAAAAAATTGTGTTCCTGCAGGAACTTAGAATCTTCCTTTTCTTCTAAGCAAGTAACAGACCATTACAGGCCAGAGGTGTGAAATGCATGAAATTGTTAAGAGGGTAAAATTTGCCCTTAGTAACCTCCCACATCTGCTTCCTGCACTGAACAGTCTCTTCCCATGCCTCTGGCCTGGAGCATTCGCATCCCATTCTAACTTCCTGAGCCCAAGGAGACCTCCAGGGCCCTGCAAGTCTTAATAGCTGGATCTTAACTTCACTCTACATCCTGACTCTCCTTTGCCTTCATCTCTGGTATGTTTTTTAAACATTAATATTTTTCACAGGAAAGGGACAGGGATTTTTTGTGCAGCGGAAGTGAAAAATATTGCAGGTTTCCAACATGTCAGTAACCAACCAGTAGGTAAAGCACCCATCAGTGAGCAAGACATTAGTGTCAAGAGCCGCTGGAGGGCTGAGAGGACACATGGCAGTTGATTCAGTGGTTCAGTCAATAGTGGATTTTCTGTATCCAAAATCTACTCCTCCCTTCGTCAGCATTTCTTTTCCATCTAAATCATTAACAGGTTATGTGTACATTGCAGCCTTCTGGGGATGCCCAGCCCCAGTCACATCCATGTAGAGCACATCATCCATTGTTTCATAAATTGTTGCTCCCCAAGACCAATACTCTGCCCCAAAGCTATCCTTTCCTCTCCAGCTCTATAGGAATGAGGGATTGTTCTAGAAGGGACTTAAGGTCCCCACCAGCTATAAGACAGGATCTCATTCTTGATACTCAATTCTGCTCATGGCCCCCATTTCCTCTACAGTCCATTTTATTTCTACCTTCCAAGGTTTTCTCATTTTATACCTGCTTTTGAGGAGTGCCTGGACATGGGAACAAGATTGAAATTTAAATTTCATGTAGTGTTCAACGTGGAAGAAGAGAATATAGTCATGCATTGGTAAGTGACAGGGATATGTTCTGAGAAATGCATCCTCAGGCAATTTCATCATCGTGTGAAAATCATAGAGTGCACTGGCACAATCTAAGATAGCTACCAAGACAATATAATCCATGGGACCACTATTGTACATGCAGCCTATCATTGTCAGAAATGTTATGTGGTATGTGACTGTACTAATAATTATGGTTAGAATCTTCATTTGGTGAGAGTTCAGTGTGTGTCTGAATGTTGTTTTATAAACCCTTTGTTTTTATCCTGCTCTACAAGCCTAGCAAGTATGTATGAATGAATATGAGCCCAGGTTTATAATTAAGGCTGAGACTCACATAGATTAAGAAGCTGTGAAGACCAAGGCCCATGTAGATTAGGAAATTTTCTTAAAGTTGAACAGGAAGAAGTTGAATTGGGAGTCAAAATTAGAGGTGAGGAGCCAGGATATTAATCACTTTGCTATACTGACTTCCTACGTCTGGAAACTAGAATGGGTTTGCTAATGGTTTCAGGGCAATTATGCAATTTTAACACTATATCATCTGAGAGGTTTTCTTATCCTTGTTCCACTTTTATAAATAAAATATCTTGAGGACTTTGGGGCAAAACAAACTAAGGATACTCACCTGTAGACAAAGCTTTTCACTACATCAAGATCCTCAGGATCCTAAGCCATGGAGCAAAGGAGGAATAGAACATGTTCCATTCCTTGTGCCAGCGGTTCTCAAATTGGAGCAAGCATCAGAATTGCGGTAGAGGGCTGCTAAAACCCAGATGACTAGGCCCCATCTCAGGGTTTCTGAAGGATCCAAAGCCAGGATTGAAGCCTGAGAACTTCCATTTTTAAAGTTCTCATGATATGTTTCTGAGGACCAACTTCTGAAAGCCATTGTCTTTACACCCAGCAAGTGCTGTAATAACCAGGTGAGCAGGCTCCTGACGCTGCTCACTGAGAAGAACTGGCTGCACTTTAATATAATGACTCTTATTTGTGGCTGCCCATTGCAAACACCCAGGGAGAGTTAAAAATCTACCACTGAGTCTGGTTTAATTGGTTTGAGGGACAGGGTGCGCATAGCGTGTCTCAAAGGCTCTAGAGGTGATCTTAACATGCAATCAGGACTAGAAACCACTTTCTCCACGTTCCCAACTCTCTATGTGTACATTATGTAAACACAGTCTTCAGTTTTCTCCTCTACATAATGAGATAATCATGATGATTATTGTTTGGTGAGTCTCAAGTAAGTTAATAAATGTAAAACATTTAGCAATGCACCAAGCATCCAGTAAATGTTGTTGGCTGTATTGTCATGATTGCCGTTGTAGTTAGTGTCTTTCCTCTTTCCATTTTTTTTTTCTGTGTGTTCTCATTATCATGGACTCTTTTACATATAGGCAAGATTTTAGGTCTTTTCTACAATGGACTATATTAAAACTTCCCAAATTGAATAGTGCCATCTGTCCCCTTCAGCCCCATCTAGTGCATATTCCTTTCTCTCAACGCAGAAGAGGCTACTCTCTCCTTTCAGTCAATGTTGTTTAGTGTAAAGAGCACTGTACTGGAGTCAGAAGATGTGGAATCTTCTTTAGGAGCTAAATTCCAAAGCACTCTTTTTAAAAATCAATTGACCATAAATGTGATAGTTTTATTTGGGGACTCTCAATCCTATTCCTTTGAGTTATATATCTATCCTTATGTCAGTGCCCCATTTTCTTGAGTAATGTAGCTTAGAGTAAGTTATAAAATAAAAAGTGTGAGTCTTCCAACATTCTTTTTCAAGACTGTTTTGGCTAGTCTAGTTCCTTTATATGTCCATATAATTTTTAGAATCAGCTTGTCAATTTCTGGAAAGATGCATCCTTGGATTTTGACAGTGATTGCGTTGAATCTGTGGATCAATTTGGGAAGTCAGTAAATGTACTTCCCTAATCATCCCATGGCTGTTATGAAGAGCTGTCTGAAAGGCTACAGAAGTATGAAACTTATCTTTTTCATCTCTCTCCCCAGTCCTGCCCCATTCCTCTTGACTTAGCTTTTTCATAGCCAATCATGGTTGCCCTACACTACCTAACTTTATGTTTTCACAATGAAAAACCTTATATATTCTGCAAGGATGTTTCAATCTCAAAATATCTGGATATTATCTGATTGGTTCCAACTAACTATGTCCATTAAGACAACGTGGTGGGTTACACAGTACAAACATGCCCACCTCTGGATCAAGTAGGGGAGTTCTTAGAGAAGTACGTGGGTTGGTTAGATAGATGCAACAAAATATGTTATGGTCTGCACCACCAGGTCAGCTATGGTTTTAAACTCCCATTTTTATGCACTGAAGAATTAACTCTCCCACCCCTCAAATGAGTTTTACACTCATATAGGACTGCCAATTGGACTGCCCTTAGAAGTCCTAGATCTCAACACATCAAAGGTTGAACTCATCATCTTACCTTCCAAACCTGATCCTCCCTTATTATGCCGCACTGCAGTGAAAGGAAACTTAATCATTCAGTGAACCAATTGAAAAATGTGAGAATTGCCCTAGACTCCTCCCTCCACCGAAATCCCTTTCTTCCCATCTTATCACTTTTGTCATGAAGGCCACTAATTCAACCACCTTTAGTATCATTTGCCTTCATCCCCTCTGCTCCATTTTCACTAATAGCCACTGTTTTAGACAGTATCCACCCCTTCCAGACTTCATTACTGCCACAGCCTCCTAACTGGTCTCTCCAGGTTTCAGAATGCATCTTTTGCAATTTATCCTCCACGCCTCTCATGAGAGTGCTCTTTCTAAAACAGTTATCATCATTTTACTTGGCTGATTAAAATCTTTCAATGAGTCACTCTAGCTTTCAGGATAAGAGTTCAGACTCCCTATCTTAGCAATTGCAATTTTTCACCATCTGGCTGCTGCCCACCTCTCCAACTTAGCCCCATCTCTCTCTCTCACAGTCAGCATATTATCTGGTCATCCAAAGGCATTTGCAGTTTCCCAAATTTGACAAGTTATTTCATGCTTCTCTGCCTCCTTTCCCACTGCTCTTTCCACTATCTGGCATGCTTTATTTGCCCTTGTCTGTCTTTTTCTTCCAACCAATATCTAGTGCTGCTTCAAAACTCTACTCAGCACCACCACCTGTAAAACATTTCCTAGGAACATGTTGAGCTTCCTTTTGTAGCTCCAGCTTAGACCCAGTGCCTGGAATAGAATAAGTGCTCAATATATGCTTATAATACACACAAAATGAAGACCCAATTAGGTCTTTGGGCAAAAGTGCCTGGGTTTATTGCAGCTGAAATTTGTAGACATACTTCACAATGCAACCCATCTGCTCCTCAGTCATTATAGGATTCCCCACAGGCTTCTCTGAGGGTTTCTCTTAGCTCATTGTGTGTCAGTGCAATGACCACAGGCTGGCAAGAGTGAACCGGGTAGCCCCAGGATCAACTGGCTGCTGGGCACCAATGGAAACAGAAAGGAGATTGGGCAGGAATGGGTGAGGGAAGACAGACTCCCAGGAGCACCGAGAGTATCTCCTTGCTCAGTTATGGGAAGTTCACAATCAGAGACTTTATCTCTTAGGGTTTGGAATTAACAATCCTTATGATGGGGCATTCATTGATATCTGCAGACTACATTGACCACGTTTGTTTGTGTCTGCCATTCATTTTAATACCTGACTACACTTTATACAGTTGTCTAGTTATTGTCTACTTTGTCTCAGTCTCACATAAGCATTTTATAGGTAAAAAAACCAAGCCATCTTTCTTAATGGAGGAAGTGCCAGAAATCAAGGAAAGGATAAATACTCTGACTTTTTTTGAAGGAAAAAAAAAGATGATTCTAGATACAAACTTACCATGTTTGAAGTTAAAAACCGGCAAACAGATTGAAAGGTAACTTGTTAAGTGTATTGAAACAAAAGGTGAATCTGTAGTTACTAAGAGGCCAGTGGGTTCACTGAGGACAAATCACATACATAATGAACCTAATTTCCTTTTTTCAGTAGAATTTCTAAGTGGTAAACTAAATCATAATAACAGTTCATAGCAATCCAAATTTCTACGATACAAAGTGTTTTTCTCATACATTATCTCAGCAAGGTAATCTATGTTTTGGTCTAGTTGCTGAAATACAACAATATTTTTATCTATTATAATTATTACCATTCTGAACCTTCACTGTAAATGAGGAGGAATGTACTATTATTGTCTTTTGAACTTGAGCAAAGAGGTAATTTTCCACAAAGCATATAGCAAGTGCATTAAAGAACAAAGATTCAAGCTGGGCGAGGTGGCACATGTCTGTCTATAATCTCAGCACTTTGGGAGGCTGAGATAGAAGAATCATGAGTTCAAAGGCAGCCTCAGCGATGGCAAGGCGCTAAGCAACTCAGTGAGACCCTCTCTCTACATAAAACACAAAATAGGGCTGGGGATGTGGCTCAGTGGTCAAGTACCTCTGTGTTCAATCCCTGGTACAAAAAAAAAAAAAAAAAGAAGAACAGATTCAAATCCCTGTTCTCTGCTATATTCTTTCCCTGTGTCATGGTGGAATGAAATCACCTCCTCGTTTCCTGGTTGTTCAAGCAGTGAGTATGTGAAATTGTAAAGAATTGTGAACTGGATGGTATTTGGTATTTCAGTGTGGAGTTTGCAGCCATCTGACCAGACCCTATAATGTTGGTAAAAATCCACTTGGATTTCACCCCATGAAGCTCTGGCTTGGTCAGTTCTCTTTGATAAGTTATTTAATTTAATAAGTTAATTTCTGTGAACAGAGATAGTAACAGATCGTATGCTGGATATCAAAATATAGATTTTTAAAGGAATTAGACAAAAATGGGTCAAAATTAATAAGAATGATTTTTATTAGAGGAAAAGAAGCACAGTGTACAGCACAGTGATTGCAGTTAACAACATACTATCCACCTGACATTTGTGAAAGCAGTGCATCTTAAGTATTCTTAGCACACACAAAGGCAACCATGTGAGGTGATAGATGTTAATTAGCTTGATTGTGGTGATCAGTCCATAATGTGTGCATATCAAAATACCATGTTGTATATTTTGAATGCACACAATTTTATTTGTCATTTATATTTTGTTAATTTTATTTGTCATTTATTCATTTATTCAATAAAGCTGAAAATAAAACAAGGAAAAAAGAAAAAAAATGTCCTATGTACATGATTTCAATGTCCTGTGTTCATGAGTCTGGAGTTGGTGAGACATGGCTTAACAGCAGTAAATGTGAAAACGGCTGCCGGAGTCAAGATGATTACAGGTACGATATGAATAAACAACAAGGCAAGGCTCCCACTCAATCTTTGGCTGCTTTCAAAAGGTCTCAGCATCACATACCAGGGGAGTGATAGTCTCAAGGCACTCTGCAGACCAATTTTCACATAGAGTTGCAAATTTAAATCTGACCACCACGTTCTCAAAGGAACATTGAGAACCTGAAGTCCAGCTAGGAAACATTCCCAGGATGGGAAAAAGTCTTCAAAGCCCTGTGTGAGAAATGCCTTGGATATAGGGACAGGTCCACACCAAAGGAGGGAAGACCTATAGGAGATGTTGTAATGAAGGATCTACCTGAAAGAAAGACTTGACTTTGTAGATCTAAAAGGTGGACACAATTCTTTGCAAGGGAGGCCTCCAACAAAGTTACCATTTACCCAGCTTAGGCACAGAGCCAGGCTCTGAAATCATATGTATCTTATATATTTAATCCTTGCAACAACCTTTTAAGAAGCAACCACCACCCACCCAATAATGATATAGGCATTATTTCCATTATTTTATTTCCAAAATAGCCTGAAGCTACTAAATTTGATAAAGGTGAAAGGAGACTCCATGGTGGAATTGGCTTAACAATCACTAAGTTTGTGCTAGTACATGGACAATAAATTTCAAAAGCATACTTTTAATACAGCAATCATTTGTGATGGGTTTAATTATTCCTTTCATATGAATAAAAAAACTGAGACAGAGATAGATAAAGCAGCAACCTCAAGATTATATGTATAGTGACTGAGATAGGATTAAAACCCAGGGCTGTGTGGCTTAACCACTGTGCTATGCTATTTCAGAGGAGCAAAAAGAATTTTGTACTAATAAAAGTTTCTTAAAAGTGCCTCAGGAGGTGTCAACTCTTCATCATTGTAGTGATCCAAGTAGAGGCTGGATGTCCTTGCAGGAGGGTACAATCTTAAACCAAGATGCTTGCAAATTCCAAGTCTGTGTGATTCTGGCAATTAGCTTTTCAGAATTCATTCTACATGGGTGTACTAAGCACCAAGTAGATGCTTAGGGAGTAGCGTGTTGACTGAATGGAAGAGCAGTCCACATTCTAGAAGGAGACCAACTCAGTACCCTGCTGTGAGAGTGTGGGCTCTGCAAGTGAGCTTTCTAGCTATTTGTGTCGAAGCTGAATTAGAGGGAGGCCAGCAGCCCAGTAAAACTAGCAATTGAAGTCCAAGCCACAAATTCACACACCAGACTGGCTTCTGGTGAGGGAAAGACAGGGAAGGAGGCGCCCTCAAGGGGCAGTGGAATAAAGTAAGGGCAGCCAATGGGCAAGCAGCGGTGGGAGCAGTGGCCACAAGAACAGCCTCAGTCTTGATTTGGATTACGATGTTTATTCTGCTCTGCCTCCCAGGCCTCTCCCTTCCTGCCCTAAGGGCTGTCCACTCAGGTGACTGGCAAGGTGATTAACTGGATACAGATTCTTAGACTCAGCCATGAAGTCTTCTTGGGCTGAGATTCACACTGGGGGTTAGAGGTACCCTTCCTGCAGTGCTATGTAGAGATCCCCACCCCTGCCAGTGCCCATTCATATAGACTAAAGGTCATGATCTTTGAAATCATCTGACTCAAATGCACACTGCACTGAGCTGATGCTTGAACACAAAATGAACTGAGGCAGTGAAAATGGTGACACAGAGAGGATACATAACTCAATTGACTGCAGGCTTCCTGGAAGCAAATGTTCCCAGAGGAAAAGGCATAGGTTGTTCATTTGCTTTTTGAAAGGAGCATATAAAGTCCTCTTGGTCAATGCCCACACCACTGGTTTATAAAAAACACCTAAATAATCACTTCCTGCAATAAAAGCAGTGGTTTCAAATATCTGGGCCTCAAATCCCCTTTACAATAATCAAAGACCCCAAAGAGACTGTGTATGTGACTTGCATCTCTCAATATTGCCCTCTTTAAAATTAAGGCCAACAATATTTTAAAATAATAATTTTTTAATTCCTTTAAATAATTCATCATTATATGTAAACATGGGTTCTTTTTTCAGAACAATAAACATTTTCAAAACAATATTTGGTGAGAAGGGCATTGTTTTACATCTTTGAAAAGCTCTTTAATGTCTGTTTTAATACAAAGCAGCTGGATTCTAGCATCTGCCTCTGCTTTCAGTCTGTTGAGATATGTTGTTTGGGTTGAAGGTGATGAAGAAAGTCCAGCCTCACACAGGATGGAACTGGAAGGGGGAGGAGTGCTCCAATAGTCTTTTTTTTTTTTTAATGTTTATTTTTTAGTTGTAGGTGACAGAATATCTTTTTTATTTTTATGTGGTGCTGAGGATCGAACCCAGTGCCTTATGTGTGCTAGGCGAACACGCTACCACTGCGCCATAATCCCAGCCTCTCCAATAGTCTTTTAAGATAACTGTGGAGGCCTTTTTTTTTTTTTTTTTTTTTAACTTTTTAACAACACTGAAGCAGATTAGTTGTGCTGTGGAATCTGTATCTACATCTGTGAACTTTTCATACTCTATTTCTTTAAAATCCATTTAACAGTCTTGAACTTTGAATGGATCATTTTACTCATGCACGATTTTCTAACATCACACTTGATCATTTAGAAAATATGATTTATGCAGATATTCTGAATGTTGACATATTTTATTATGCAAAATAAAAAATATTACATCCATTGATATCATCACTGAACCCATCAGAAAAAAATCTTGAAGTACTGGGAAACTACCAAGCTTACAGTGGCAGATACAAATTTTTTGATATTCTGATTTTTGCTCCAACATTCAAATTTCATCATTGACATCAAGTTCTGTCAGTTGTTTTCCTTGAAGTGACAGGCTTACTTTGTTCATTTTTTTTTTTTTTTTGAGAAAATGTCTGCCAATTCTGAATAACCAGTTTGTCTGTCAGTCACTTTTTTCAAGAGGAAAAAAAAAATGTGTTCCATGACAAAAGTGGCTGGTTCAACTTACAGCTCAAACAATTGCACAAATGCCTTTCCTGGGAGAAATCAATATGCTGCAGAAGTGATTTATGTGTGGTTCCCATTTCATCACAGAAAATATTTTACAAGTCTGTACACATGGTTCAAAATTCAACAAAATTAACAATACTGACTACTTCTTCACAAATAAGCTTAAGAAAACCTCCCCATGAGTGCAGGGTTGAAGTATGCAGTGACAGCTGAGTACTATTGCCTTAATTTATTCTAAAGTGCTCACAGTTAGATCCACCATTGCTTTTGCAGCATCAGTGCAAATGTTAACTTAGTGAAAATGGCAAATAACATCCTAGTATTATTATGAAGATGGTTTTGACTTTGAAGACCTCCTGAAAGGTTCGTAGGGCCCCAGAGGCCCATGGACTATGCTCGGAGAAACATTGAGCTAAAGTGTTAAAGGATCTTATTAAAATGCAAATGTCATCAGGGAAGGATGGGTAAAAAAAAAAAAAAAAAAAAAAAAAGGCTCTTGGCAGTCATCATCAGCTTTCTGAGAAGCAAGAGGGCCCAGCACTGTGACTCTCACCTTTAGAAGTAAGATGAATCTGGACTGGAAATGCCAGATCCCACACCCAACTAGCTCTATCAGTCATGTTATTCTTGAGAACTTGTTTCTTTTCATCTGTAAATGAAACCTTTAAATTTTCTATAAAGATTTAATGTAATAAGTAAGTACTTAATGAATCATATATACTCAAAAATTAACTGGCTTTATAATTTACATTCCTATAATCTAGTAAGAGTGGAATGGAAGGTGGCTAAATTTCTATGGTTTGGGACATCGGAAGTTGTCTGGAGGCCACAGAGTAGGTGAGCTATTTTCTGAGTATCAACCAATACTAGTCATCTTGGGGGTAAATAGAAAAACAGATTAAAAGGAGACTAGAAACAGCCTTCACTTTTCCAATCATTCATTCAAAAACCATTTGATTATCACCTATTGCATGTCAGACTTCAATTTTGTACTATGAAAGCCACAAGGCAATGACAGTACACAGTACCACAGACAGGATGTGGGATTCCAATTAGGGCATCTAGATTTTGGTTCCAATTTTGTAGTGGTTATGTCACCTGGGACATGCCCTTTAAATCTTCTGAAATTTGGTTTCCTTTTTTGTAAAATGGGAAAAATAGTAAATACTTTACTGTGATATTTAAAAAAAATAAATATAAAAATGTGGTTGAAGTAGTATTTAATTATTTTGGTGCCTGTAGCCCTTGAAAGAACTCCCTTCTTAATGTTTTAGAAGGTGGCAATACATAGAGGGAGGAATTTCTTCTGACTTTTGATCTCTTGGACTCTAAATTAGAATTACACCTGCCTTTAGAGTTTTAGGATATACTGTATCACTATAGTTAGTAATCAACATAGTAGGTGCTCAACAAAAGACAGCTATGATTTAGGATTTTGTTGTGGAGTGGATATACTTCCCATAAAAGCTTGAGGAATACTACATCACATGCTGAGGAAATGAATGGGAAGGAAGGCCTTTTAGCACACCAGAAGACTATACCTATACCCCAGGCCTGGTAGAGGAACCAAAGCTGGTGAGCAAGCAGGGAGGACTTCTCCACTCTGCCACAGGGTAGAGGATGCAGAAGATGGAAAATGCTACCAGACTTGAAGATACAACATTTTCCTGGTTTCCTTACAGGCACATGATGGGCTGGCACATAATTCATTTGGTTCTTGGCTTTATTTTATGACATTTTAAAGCAAATATGCATATAATATATTAAATTCCACGAGATACTTAATTCCCTTACATATTGATGATTTTAATCCCCTAGCAGCCCTGTGACATGATGATGTACCCATTTTATAGAAAAACTAATGTAAACTAACTGATGAAAGTCATTTCAATCATAAGGGCAGAGATTTTCAGGAGCCAGGAAATCAATCTCCTGCATTCAAATGCCTGACCATTTGGTTCTACCATCACAAAAGGAGCAAATGGCTATGGTGCTGTTAACCATGATTGGTGAGGATGTGTTGATGCTAAGGGAGAAGATGGTGTCATTGTCAAGGTAATCTTTCAACAAAGTAGGACTCATGACTGAAAACACTACTGTGGTTCCCATTCTTCAAAATGAAAAACAGTGCATTTCAACTCCCAGTTTCATGTGCTGAGGGACAAAGGGCCACTCGTGAAATAAGAAAGTGAGAGAACTTATTAACATCCCCTTCTCCTATTCAGTTCTTATCCTTAACTCCTCATCCTCTTCCCCAAATCCCAGGACATAATGAGGCTTAAAAAGTTGCTGCCAAAGAGGTCTGTAGGGTCTGATGGGGTCTCAACCTTCAAGAACCACTCATGTCCTATTAAAGAAGAAATTGCTGAGGGTTGGAGAATGAGAGCTGTGGACTGCATTTACCTGGGGGCTGCTCAGCACAAAATGGAATAGATCTGAAACTATCATTCACATGATCCCATGCAAGCAAACAGCCTCCAGAAAACCTTCCTTATTGTGGCTGCCTCTCAAAATAGTCTCTCATCCAAGTGACCATTCAAATTCCAGTCAGCCAGCACGGAAACTTTTGCTCATCTGACCTGGGGGTTTAAGAAGAAAGAAAAAGCCCAAGAGGATCCCCTTTACCTGAGACAGTGCATCTTTCCAATCCTTGGAAAAGAGAATCACTTGGAACATATTTAAAAATCTACACCAGTACACCAGGAGCCGATTTTACCACAGTCCAATTCAATGAGATTCCCTAGGGGTAGGACTTCACAGGTATTCTTTTCTGAAGACTCTCCCTGTGATTCTTTTATGATGCCAGGGTCAAGAGTCACTGCTATACAAATTCAAAACTTCTCCTGCATGGCCAGGACCTTCCTGTAGCTTTCAGTAAAAGGGGATTATATCATCCCACAGTAGCATAAAAAGAGCCAGGCTTTGGAGTTCTGAGTTCAAATTATCATTATTTGAATAGTTCCTGATACTGTGTTACTTAAGGTAGCATGTGTGTCAGGTACTGAGAAGCATGGCAGACATAAATCCCACAGGGAGTCTGCCTTGAAGTGAAGGAGGTTGTGGTGGGTGACCCTACACCTGTATCTTTCCATCTGCAGAATGGGCCTAATAACGCCTCCTGTGCAGGAGGGTGTGGTTTGAGATGACAAAACCTGTCACTAAACACCACATAGTACAGGGCCGGGCACATTATTATCATAAGAACCTCAGGATCCCTTATATATACTCCCCACCACAGCCTGATACCAATATTAAGTTAAAGTGCCTGTGAGGGCTGCATTTCCTTAGAGGTTGGGCTAGGCAAGGGCTAGATGTGAGATAGATTGAGTAGATCACTGAAATTACTGTGAACATGATGCTAATTTATGAAAATGGATAATAGTCCAATTTATCCTTTAGAAAGACCACTGAGGCTGCTGTGTGAAGAGCAGGCTGGACTTAAAAAGAGTGGGAGCCAGGAGACTCTTTAGAAAACCAATGTAGTGCTGAGGAAAGATGATAAGGTTGAGAGGAAAGGAGTGGCAGGACTGGAGAGTGACCAGAAAAACAAAACTCAGATTCTCCTACTATGCTCTGCAGCACAAAATGCTTCTGTGACCCCAAACTTTGTGGAGATTTCTCACCTCCAACAAATAAGCAATCTATTCTGCATGGGACTCCAGGTGGTCATTCTTTAATAGAGATCAATTCTGACACTACATACCAGGAGATAACATCAGATCCCACTGGTTGAGGGATCAGTCCCACAACAATGAGCCCCAGGGATGATGCCACTCACAAGCCACAGGTTTTTTACCTGTGCTTTTGATTGAAAGGCTATGAATCAGGATTCTTCACACCCTTCCTCAGGTTGAATTAATTTGTTAGAGTGGTTCAAAGAACTCACAGAAACATTTATTTATTTTTTCTGGTTTATTATAAAAGATATTAAAACAGATGAACGAAGATCTGGTGAAAAGATACAGGGCAATGTATGGGGGAAGGATGTGGACCTCACCCTCTCTGGGTGAGCCATCCTCCAGGAGCCTCCATGTGATCAGTTATCTGGAAGTTCTCAGAATCCTCTTCATTTGCTTTTCTTAATGGATACTTCATTACATAGACACGGTTGATTAAATTATCAACCATTAGTGATCAACTTAACCTTCAGACCCTGGTGGTTGGAAGATTGGGTTACAAGTCCCAATCTTGTAATCCTGTCTTAGACTTTCCAGCGACCAGCCCTCAACCTAAAGCTACCTAGGGACTGTCAAGTATCAGTCAACTCATTTCTTACACAAAGACACTTATTGCTTTGAAGATTCTAAGGATTTTAGGAGTAGTATTAAAGGAAATGGGAGTGGGAATGAAGGACAAGGACAAAATATGTATTTCACAATATCACAGAGACATAATTCAATGAAATGATCTCTGAAAGTAGCATGGGGAGAGCTTGTGGATTTATTGTAGGTAAGAAGGAAAAAGGAGTTCAGTATCCTGGGTTTCTTATTTGGATTCCCAGGTAAATGAAATATGGGCCCATTTATAAAAATTGGAGAAAGATTTGGGAGAACAAGTGAGAGATGAGTTTTGGACATGTGAACATGGTGATTCATGGTGAATCATTCAAGTTGAGAAAACATTATAGACAGTTAGGCATATGGGTATGAAATTCTGAAGAGAAGAACTGGACAGGTGATAGGTATTTGAGAATCATATTCATAGAAGTGGTGTAAATCCATGAGACGGGCCAGGTTCACATATGTGAGAATGTGAACAGAAAATAGAAGGAGAGGTAAAAGGACTCTGTGCAGAACACTAAAGGAATTTCCTAGCAGCATGTCAATTTTCCATGGACGAGGACTATGTCTTACATACTCCTGGGATCTTCATGCCTGACACACATTAGGCATTTGCTAGATGTTGAATGAATAAATCAGTTAATGTAGCAATGAAGCAGGTGAAATCCCAAGTATCTCTGATTTAGATAATCCATGCTGTGAATGTATATGTGTGTGTTTGTACTTTGGGTGACATGGGAGTGTAGTATATGTGTTTATTTGTACTTTGGGTGACATGGGAGTACAGTGTGGAAGGAAGACTCAGTCTTGGGGATATATGAGGACTCTCAGTCATTCAGAGAATTTTTACTACTACAGCTCCACTGCTCTTGCTGTCTTTTGCCTAAGGAAGTTATTTGATGGTCAGGCCTCCACACAAATAGGTATTTAAGGCATTAAGGAGAACAAAAATGGTTTAGCTTAATTACATGCTTTCAACCATTGGTACTATTTAATGAGGTTCATCTCCTGAGACATTTTAATCAAGATGCAAAATTATCCTGTTTGAAATGGATTGACATTTCTGCAGAGACCAAGATGGAAGTCAGTTCATTTCTGATAGCTCTGACCTCCTACATCTCCCTGGGAACCTCTTTATGCCCTCTCTGAGCCATGGCCTCTCTTCTCTTTAAAATTCAGTGAACTCTGCTATGACTCTTGTGCAGCCCTGGCTCCCACATGGGAAAAACAAAGAAGGAATTTCCCTTCCATATGCTCTTTAAAAAACTGACCAGCCAACTGGTTCTGATTTGCCAATAATGCTATGTTAGAGACCCAAAAGGAGGCTATTCAGGCACCCTGCACAAAAATAAAAATAAAAATTATAAGGAAGAATTTCCCAGCTGGTTTCTTCCCTCCTGCCTCTCTGGGTGGGACGGGTGGAAGGATATTGCAGTGGTTATGAATGCTGACTTCCAAGTCATACTGGGTTGGCTCTATGCTCTCCTGTTTCTTAGATGTGGTACCTTGAGCACATTGTTTCATCTTCCTACGTCCAAGTTTCCTCATCTATAAAATGGGGAGAATAAAGTAACCTCTAACTTTAGGCTTTAGGGAAGAGGAAATGAGATAATGCTCATAATGTATTTAATATAGTACCTGGCCTTAAATGAGTACTTAGAAAATATACACTGGTGTGACTTAAAGTATCTCAGATTCCTTTATCCTTTAAGCCACAAGATTTGAATACAAACTCAGCTTAGCATTCCAGGTATCTCCAAAGCTGTTTATAGACATGGTGACCTAAGGACCCAAACTGGGCTTTTACCAACTGGTTATTATCGCTCTAGATCTCTCTGATTGCTTTCCTATGCAATCAAGCATATATTAAAAAGTATGCATTCAACATTAATAGAACTCACCCCAGCTACATGCACATTGAAAAAAATACGTTCATCACCCGGAATGGGAATCATGCACCCAAGGTGTCTGCATTCTGTCCCTGGTGCAGAATATTTGTAACAACTAAGATGCCTCCTAGTGCATGCATATTAAATTAAACCTCTAGCTGCCTGAAACATCTTGTGGGAGAAGAAATCCCAGACACCACGTTACTGATGTCTGGCATTTATATTACATGCAGAGTCCTATCTGGGCACCATTTTGAAACTATCAGGTACATTTTACATTACTAAAGCTGTTTTCTCAGACTTCAGTATGTTCCTTCTGGGAGATGTATGCCAAGAGAGATATTAGCAACAATTTTAAAAAGACATATTTAATAAGGACATCTAGAGGAAAGAAGAATTAAAATCACATTATAAGTATGTGGCAGGGGGCCTGTTAGAAAAATAATTTTGTTGTTTAGGAAAATATTTTGATAAGTAGTTTTGCCATGGAAGAAAAGACCCTGTGAGCATGGCTTTGCAGAAGAGAAATCCATGCAAGGAATGAGCAGGTATTTGAATGTCATTAGAGAAAAGAGTAGGAAGTGGGTAGATCAATGAAGAGAAAAAGTGGGGACAACATGCTAGAAGACATCATCTAAGGAGAAAGAGGACAACATATTCCTGGTCGCAGAATGGATAGTATTAAATATTTTATTTTCAATATATTTGTGTATGGTAGGAGAAATTGCCTCTGTTACCACCATTGGTAAACTCTGCCGTCCGTGTACCCCAATGTTATGTGCATGCGGTTTAGAGGATTCAAGGCAATGAGTACCATATTAAGATGGTCATGTGAGAGTCAAAAAGATTCAAGGCAAAAGAGCATGTGTGTAGCAGGGTTCTGCAGAATTAGGAACCCAAAGCCAAAGGTCACCTTAAAACATAAATTCCTAGGAATTCACAGAAACCTTGGGTTGGGCATTGGATTTCCCACAGGATGTGGGATAAGAGGCTCTAACCAATTTTATTTAAATCTCAAAGAGCAGAGTGTCCTCAGCTGACATCTGGTTTATATGAGTAGTAATAGAAGTTGCTGAGCATATCTAGCCTGAAAAGGACGGTGCTAAGTGGAGCTATGGGCTGTAGTGCAATATATGAAGGAAGACTCGGAAGGAAGGAAGGAAGGAAGGAAGGAAGGAAGGAAGGAAGGAAGGGAGGAGGGAGGGAGGGAGGGAGGGAGGAAGGAAGGAAGGAAGGAAGGAAGAAGTTAGTTATTTTATTTCATGCACTTCCAGAGGACAAAATCAGAGCTAATACCCTCAACTTACAGATCATTTGTATGAATATAAAGGATGATTTTTCTAAGATTAGAATTCTTTATCAAAAATGGGTTGCTGTTATGATGTGGAGGTAGAATGTCCCCCAAAGGCTCATGTGTTGCAAGCATAATCCCCAATGCAGCAAGATTCAGAGGCAAGGCTTTTAGGCAAAGCTTGGATCACGAAGGCTCTGACCTCATCAGTGGATTACTCCCAGTGGACTCCCAGTGGAGGTGGGCCCTGGCTGGAAGAGGCAGGTCACTGGAGGTTGGCCCTGGAAGGGTTTACTTCTCCCCACTCTGCTACTTGGCTGCCATGTGCTGAGCAGCTTTCCTCTGTCATGCCCTCCCAACATGAAGTTTCTGCCTTAGAGCCAGCCGACCATGGGCTGAATCCTCTGAAACCATGATCTGAAATAATTCTTTCCTTCTCTAAGTCATTCGTGTCACAGGTATTTTGGTCACAGTGATGGAATATTGACTAACAGAACTGCCTTGTGAAAATGATGTATTTAGTTGCCCTCCCTCTTCAGAGATTCCCTGAAAAAAGATTCCTTCACTAAATCATGTTGTATTCAGTATCTTCTAAGGTCCTTATTTTACGCTAAGATTTAGATGATTACATTTGTCAAATACTATTGGGCACCAGTGCTTTCTCTGGGACTGTTTTAAGCACTGAGATACTACGATAATCAAGATAGCGCACCTAAAGAAGAGACATTCTAGTGCACTCTATAATTCTGTGACATGTCTGACTGTGTAGGCAACCAAAAATACTGAATGCCAATTACATGCCAGGCATATTACATAATTACCTTATCCAATCATCCCATCAAAGATAATCACTATTTACCATTTTACAGGTGGAAAATATAAATTTAGAAAGGTGAGAACTTACTAAATGTGTGAATTTGGATAATTGATTAAAATTTTGTTGCATTCATTTCATATGTATAATCATAATTTCCAAAGTCTAGATTTTTAAAATGATGATCACAGTGAGTTAAAATATGCAACGTGCTTAGTCATTGATGCCAGTGATTATAATAATAATTTTATTACTGTCATTACTGCACAGCTTTCAGTACAGGATCTGGAAGAGGAAAACAAGTCTATTCCTTTCATAATGTCTTGGCCCCACACTGAATGTGGCAGCATTTCACTGAAGGGAGCATAGTGCCCTTTATTTCTCTTGAACAGGAAAGCAAAAGCCATTAGAGCTATTGGTTATGGGAGGAGAGGTACCTAAATCTCCAAACTGATATAGTCTCCTTTCAAGTGTCACTAAACTTGGCAGTCACTCCTGCCAGAAGGGAACTCTCAAAAGAAAGACAGAGGAGGAAATTAAAGTACCCCATGGACTTAATGACCTTTTCTTCACTCCATATTTTAGGAAATTAATGCACTGTGTTGCTTCTCCTATAGGCCATATAATCTGGGAAAATGTTAAGTAGATGGAGACTAAAAAGGACAATGGTATTTATTTTCCAGCAAGACATAGAAATTAAAATACAAACATGATTTAAATAAAACAGATATCCATCCATTCCTTTGATAATTAATGGATAATTGGCTGAAACTTCTAAGAAGATGAGTTCTAACCATCTTTTGTCGCCTACTCCCATCCCTTCCTAATTGTTTTAGTAACAGAAGTATGCTTAAGTGGGAAATGTTTTCTATCCATTTATATACCTTGAAATTCTCAATGAGGTGCTAATTATATAATTAGGGAGATTTAACAGTTGCTGCACAGATATAATAATTGGTAAGACACAGTCCTTTCTAAAAAATAAATAATAATAATAATAATTGCTATTTTTAGTTAAGAATTCACTATGTACTATGCATTTTTTGTTTATATATTTGAGTATCACAACAAACAAGATTAATTTTTATGAATGCTACTTTACCAGTGAAGAAAGCAAGACTTGGACGACAGTAGATTAGGTGATCATCCTGTTGAGAATCAAAGGTACAAAAACTATCCTGATTCATTATCCTTCCCAAAAGTTCAGTACCTGGGTATGGTGGCATATACGTGTAATCCAGGCAGCTTGGGAGTATGAGGCAGGAGTGTCACAAGTTGAAGGCCAGCCTCAGTAACTTAGCTAAACCCTAACCAGCTTAGCAAGACCCTGTCTCAAAATAAGAAATGAAAAAGGCTTAGCAAGACCCTGTTTTTGAATAAGAAAAAAAAAGGGCTGGGGATGTGACTTAGTGGTTGAGTGCCCCTGTGTTCAATCCCTGGCACCAAATGGTACCCCCCCCCCAAAAAAAAAAAAAAACAGTGGTAGGGGAGAAAAAAGCAAAAAAGTTCAGTTACACTAACTTAAAAATTCTAGAATTATGGGAAGTATTACCCTCTGAAAGCATTAAAGAGCAATCAAGTTAAGATGGAATTTTTAGGCAAATAACTAAGAGAAAATAGACATCCAGAAGATTGAGTCTATATACGGATATTTACTAATGCAACAGAAGGGGCCAAGAGGTTGAGAAGAACTTTTTATATATCAAATAGCTTTGGGAAGACAATGGTTAAAGTCTAAGGCTTGCCTAATTTAGGGTTTTAAGAAAACATACTACACTAGTGTTGGGGTGGAGGCTCAGGAAACAGATTCAGGATCCCAGCAGGTGAAGGACACTGTGAGGCACAGTTGGAGTAGTGCAGAGGCAGCAGCATCCCCTACCCTCCAGTTTCAGCCCCATTTTTACCCCCGTCAGTTCCATTTAGCCCCCAACCAGTTTCATTTAGCCCCTTGAGCCATTTCCATAGGGCTTTTTTATACGCAGGCCAGACAAAGAAAGCACATTGCCAATAGGTTGCATAAGCAGGCACATGCTCACTAGCAAATATTTATGACCTTGAGTACATATGCTGAATCAGAGTGTTCATGATCTTGGTTACATACTAAAAACATAGACTGCCGGAAGCCTCAG
The DNA here is from genome assembly GCA_004024805.1 of Geosciurus inauris. NCBI lineage: Eukaryota > Metazoa > Chordata > Mammalia > Rodentia > Sciuridae > Geosciurus > Geosciurus inauris. The sequence continues at coordinate 157,950 of PVHX01002017.1, forward strand.
TGAAACAACCTAAATATAGCCATCTTGGGCCTGTTCTACAGCTAGATATTGGCACCTGGAAAGACTAGATATTAGAATTAATGATGAGATCACATGAATAAGGAATGTAGTTTTTTTATATAACTTTATTTTTATTTTTTAATTTGTATGTGGTGCTGAGGATCAAACCCAGTGCCTCACCTGCACAGGTGAGCACTCTACCACTGAGCCACAACCCCAACCCATGTAGTTTGTTTTTTAAGTCCTCTGAATGACCTAGAAATTCTCCAGCCCTAAAGTTAGATTGAGATAATCTTACATTGCTAGCATCCCCAGGTACCTGGAAAGGGCAATTGAGAATCCTCTTAGGATAAAAATAACAGCACAGTAGTCATCCAATTATTTTCACAAATTAATTCCCACATACAAAGCCAACACACGATCAATAATAATTAAATAAAGGGGAGATTTAAGACAACATAAAAGAAAACCAGGAAACAAATAAAATAGATCACAAGTACTTTGAATAGTGCAATTTTCAGGCATAGATTGTAAAAACAATTAGCCTACTATTTCCATAGGTATAAAAGTCAGGCTTAATATTTTCAGCAAAGAACTATGAATTATAATTGTTGGCTTTGCAGATTTGGAAAATAACTAGAAATTATAGGATTTTTAATAAGTTTGAGTTAGTTGGATTCAACAGTCCATTAAGTACAGCTGGAGAGAGAAAAGTAAAATGGAAAAGGGATTTGAAGAAACTATTCAGAAAATAGCATGAGGAGAAAGACATATAAATGAAAGAAAAGCAGGTAGGATCCCAGAGGATATAGTAAGGAGGTCTAATATACTGAAACTGAAGACCCAAAGGGATTTCAAAAGAGAAAAGAGAGAAAATGGGAGGAAGAGATGATGGTTGAGAATAGGCCAAAAGGCTTTAGATACCCCAACAGATTTTAAGTATAATATAATAATTTGTAAACACCAAATCACATCACATTGGACTTTTTAAAAAGTAAATGTTCTTTAAAGTAGCCAAAAGAATATGCAGCTAACCTTAAGGAATAGAAGTAAGTGATGGTAATTTTCATCAGTGATTGTGCTAGGTAGCAATGAGTAGAATGAGAGGCCTTTATTTGCTTTAAGAAAACAATTACCATCAAAGAAATATATAACCAGCTCAAGTATTTTTCAAGAATAAAGGTCAGAGAGGAATTCTGGGAAGGCAGCTACAGCAGGGGCAGTGGGTGTTTTTGTCTTAGAATCATCTTGTACACATACACAAAGCAAGACTGGAAAACTAAGAACAATACTGAAAACAAAAATAAAGAATAAGATACCCCCATATACCCAAATCACAAGTGCTTTCAATGAATGGCTACTGGACATACAAAGTGCCAGCACATATGTGAGAAAAAGCAGAAGGAAGCAATAGGGTGTTGGGTAGTCTTTTAAAAATAGACACGAAATCTCCAATAGTTATTCTCTGAAAAATAGTAAAATTTGAAACTTAGGGACTAAGTCCCTAATTTGAAACTTAGGGACTTCACTGGGAGGGATTTCTCACAAGATGATTAACAGCTGAGGGCAAAGAATCTGTGGTAAGTTTTGATTGGCCGGAGGAGCATGGGCCTGAAAGAGCATGGGCTCTACAAATTCTCAAAACCAACGAGCTCAACTTTCCTTCCAGGATGAAACCCCACAATGGAGGGGAACTTCTAGAAAAATAATTCAAGTTGAGTAGGACAGGGTCCGTGGGTAGAGAAAAGAGAAGAAACGGATTAAAGTAGAGAAGAGGGGAAAAGCTAAGAGTTCTCAGAAAAATGAAGCAATATTTTTTTAATACTTTACAAAAACAGAAGGAGGAGCTCTTGAGAAGCAAAGGTAGGAAAACTAGACTGTTCTAAAAGTTTAATCAGACTAATTTCATATAAAAAGAAAAGAGATAGAAGAGATCTTCACCACTATCCACATAAGGTTGTGATTTATAAAGAAGAAACAAAGAGCAGATACACTGAACTTTTACCAGAAAAATATGGCCACACACACAGATTATAACCTAATTCAATAAACCAAATTAAAAGGCCTTTCTTAAAAAGATATAAAAAATAACATACATAACACATTGAAAAATTCAGAAATAAGTGATATAATTCAAAAAAGAAAAGGAAAACAAAAGAATTTCAGAAATAAAAATTAAACTAAAGAGAATGAAAAAGTAAACAAAATAGATAATGCCTTATAAGAGCTAGAAGGAGAAGAGTAAAATAATAAAAATTACACTGAAATGAAAAGACTAAAATATTTGAGAGAAAATAAAAGATAGAAAAGGTAGGTAAGGAACCATGAATGTATATTAAGAGTCTCTAAAAAGAAAAATGAAAATTCAAGCAATTAACAAAACAAATATTTTTTTCTTTTGGTAGCAGGGATTGAACTCAGGGCCACTCGACCACTGAGCCACATCCCCAGGCCTATTTTGTGTTTTATTTAGAGATGGGCCTCAGTGAGTTGCTTAGCGCCTTGCTGTTGCTAAGGGTGGCTTTGAACTCGTGATTCTCCTGTCTCAGCCTCCCTAAGTGCTGGGATTACAGGCGCCTGGCAAAACAAATATTAAACAATACTTAGCTGAAATAATCAACCTGGAACAACTAATAACAAATATATTCTAGAGAAATTTATTTTATAAATATAAATTTATAAAAGTAGCAAAAATCCTTTGAACAACCAGAAAAAATTACTAAGTCATATATTATAAAGAAAAAATTATATAGTTATCTGGCTTTTAAATAACTGAATTATGCCAGAAGACAACGATGTAACATAAATATCAAAAGATTTCCAAGGAGGAAAATATGAGCTGATTACTTATTCAGTTAAACTATCTTTCAAGGATAAAGGCTGCAAACAAACCATAAACATGCAGGACTATTATTTTTCTCACCACTTCTTGAAGAAAGTATAGATGAAAAACTTCAGACAACCAAACTGAATAGAGAGCAATTGATATAAAAAGGATAGAGTTGATTATCAATAACTGTTATCATAAGAAAAAAGAGGCAGTCAGATATTATGTGGAGAACTCAATATCACATCTGAATCCTTTTACCAAATAACTGAATCTCCATCCAATAAATCCTTCAGCTATCAATTTGTAAAAAATACAGAAGAGAGAGAAGCACTTTAAGAGATACTCTAAAGGGGCTGGGATTGTAGCTCAGCGGTAGAGCGCTTGCCTCGCATGCGTGAGGCCCTGGGTTCGATCCTCAGCACCACATACAAAGCAATAAAATAAAGACATTGTGTCCATCTACAACTAAAAAAATATTAAAAAAAAAAAAAAAGAGATACTCTAAAGATGACATCAGCAAAACTAAGCTTATGGGAAACTCCACAGGACAATTGGTAATAGCTGCAAAACAATATATTATTAAAAAAAGGAAAAAATGAAGAGAAAGTTATTAGTTAAGAGTTAAAAATCTTCTCAAAAATGGGTAGACTTTATCAGATCCTGATTCAAACAAATGAGTTGGTAAAAGTGCAGACAAAACACAGACATTGTCACAACAACAAAAGCCAAGAGAATTTGCTGCCATTGGAGTTGGACTAAATGAAATGCAAAAGGAAAAAACAAAAATAAAAATAGTTAATATGTGAGATGACCTAAATGTAATAACTAAACAAAATAAAACTAACAATGTCACTATATAGAAACCAATTGTATTTCTAAATTCAAGTGGCAGTTTGAAAATGAATTTTATAAAAGAATATCATTCACAATAGATTAAAAAATATCATGTTTCTAAAAATGAATCTAACAAAACCTGTGCAAAACCCACTCACACAAAATTATAAAATATAATGAGAGAAAAGTTTTAAAGTTCTAAATAAAGGTATATGCCTTGGTAATAAATTAGAAGACTCATTACTGCAAAAGTATTTAATTCTTCCCAGATTGATTTTGCTTTAAAATAAATCCCAAAATGTTTTTTGTAGGAATTTCCAATATGACTTTAAAACAGAAATAGAAATTCCAAGAAATATGAATAAAAAATACAACTTAAAGAAAAAAACAAGGTGAGAACACTTTTTATTGGACATCAAAATTTATTTAAAAGGCACAGTTATTAAGATGATAATTTATTAGCACCAGTTTAGGCAAATAGACCAATGAGTCATAATAGAAACATATCTACACAATGTGAGGACATTTGATTCATACTAAGTGTCATTACCAAGCAATGGGAAAATGATGGCATTTTCATTAAGCAGTGTTGTGATAATCAGGTACACATATGGCAAAAATGAATTTGACTCCTATCTTAACACTGTAAACAAACAAATATACAAAACAAAACAATTCTAGGTGGATCATGTATCTTAAATATGAAAAAGAAGCAATCACATTTTAGAACAAAATAGAAGAGATTATGACTTTGGTTTAAGATAAAATTTTGTAAACATGACAATAAAAAGCACTAGGTTGATAAATCGACCATATTAAGAACTTCATTTCCCTAAGATGTACCATTAAGCAAATGAAAAGGCATGCAACAGAGTGTGAATAGATATTAACAAAACATAACTTACAAAGGGCTCATACCTAGGACATACAAAGAATTCTTACAAATCAATACAAATAAGACAGATAATTCAGCAGAAAAAGAGCCAAGGAAACAAAAGTAAATTAGAAAAGAAAAATGCAGTAGAGACTTTAACAGTTCCTCTGCAAAAGGAAAGCCCAGATAATCTGTAAACATATGGAAAGGCACATAACTTATCAGTAATCAGGATAAGGCAAATTTAAATCTACCAACCAGAATGTCTTAAAGTTAAAAGATGGACAATATGAAGGGTCATGAGAATGAAAATTATGAGAAATTCTTACATACTGTTGGTAGAATTATAAAGTGGCACACTTTGGGAACACTTATATTTTCTATACATTTGAAAATAATTCACGGCTATGGCTAAACACTTCCATGCACAGGAAATCCGTGCTCCAGGAGAAAAATCCATGCCCTCAAACTGGGAACAACCTCAATATCCATAACCAGTAGACTAAAGATATAAATTGTGGTATGTTTATGCAATGAAATACTATACAATAATGAAGGTGAATGAATTACAACTACATACAACAAAGTGCCTGAATCACACAAATATAAAATTGAAGAAAAGAACCCATGCAAAAAAAGAATGCGTACTACAGAATTGCATGGTAACAATATTCTAAAAAGGCAAACTAAACTGCAATATTTAAGGATATTTAAGTGAGAAAACAAAAACAATTAAAACAACAATTGCCATA
>PVHX01002017.1:163339-181853 GCA_004024805.1 Geosciurus inauris
AAGAAGAAGAAGAAGAAGAAGAAGAAGAAATAATAATGAAAGGGGAAGAGAGAAACTCAAACCAAAGAGCAGATATGCCCATCCTGATTGTGCAGCAGGCTTTATGGAAGTGATATAACCTGAATTAAGTCCAAAAGACTATGACTTTGGGGATTATCAAAGCTTCCAGGCCTAAGCATGTGGTCATCCTGGTTTAGAAGGGCAAATAAGGTGCAGTATCCTATCTGGTACCTGGAGACACAGCCAATCAGCCTTCCCTGAGATGGAGACAAACTTCAGTTCTGGAACAAGATGCCTGAAGAACAATTCATTTTGGACCTGAGTGCCCAGGTTCTATATAAACAGGAAATGGTGGCTGTCAGGACTGAACTCTGGAGGATTTACAGCCACAAAGTTATTCTCCTTAAATAATAGCCTAATGAGTTGAATGAATGAGCCCATATGGATTCCATTTCCCTTGAAATCTATGGATGGGCTCAAAGAGCTAAGAGGGAAAGCATAAGAATAAGCATTGCTAGAGAACTGGTCAAACCTTGTGGGACTAGAGAGAGAGATCGAAACCTTAATTCTATTTAAAAACTAATATATGTCCCCAGACCAGCTTTCTTCCCCTCCTCACTCTCAGCTAATGCCCCACCCAGCTTCACGTTTCTTCACAGGCAGCCAGGAGCCTCTGTATCTTCCATCTGGTGTACAGAGAAGTGACTCAGGGCAATAAATACCAAGAAAAAAGGAGCCCTTCATAAATAAAAGGGAATGAACATAACTGACATAAAGCACCCAATTCTTCTTTCACTAAAGCAAATAAATAAAGCAATGCCAGCAACTTAAAAGATATGTGCCTTCCTTCCATGCTCCCTGTCATATGCCCAAGTGTCTTCACTGCATCTGACAACATAACAAGGCAGGGAAACTCACTACTTCCTGTCATTCTGGGCAGGCAGAGATGTGGTGTAATTTGCAGAAATCTCCTTAAGTGCCCTAAACCCAGGATAGTTGGCCCAGCTTCTATGAAAATAAACACTGTCAATAACTAGCAGAGTGAAGCTGGATTGGATGATTCTAGCTTGATTTTCTTCTAGTAATTAGACCTTTGGGTCCTTCCAGGTTCTGTTTATCTGGTAGGCAGCCTTTGCAGTTCTTTTCAAACTGTAGATCATTTTAAAAGGGCCAGTTCTGTCAGATTGTCTGATAGGTGGTATAGAAAAGATGTAGACCCTTTGTGTACACTCTCAGTAAGCTCAGTGTAGCAGGACAGATGAGCACTTTAACATATGAATGCCACTTAGAGGGACTAGTATTACAATAGAAAAAGACTTAAAAAGTACTAGAGGGATAATACATTCTATCTGGGAGAACAGCGGAGGTATCCTGGAAGAAATTTAATTTGAACTGGGTATTGAAGGATGATTTAGTGTCAACCAAATATATAAAAGGAAGGGCCAGTACAGATGTTGACTGAATGTGTAAAGATGTGGGCATCAATATTGACATTCATCCTAATTTTAATCCCAGTTCCAAAAGGAAATGCTCATGCTAATATGAATAGTTGCTTTTTTAAAGGATTATTGTGAGTTAGGTGATGTACCAAGCTCTTTATACTACTTGCTCTGTTTAAATCCCATAAAGATCTTCCAATATAGAAAATGTTATCGCCTTCCCCATTGGAGAAGTTGTACTGCTGATAGTTGAGTAAACCTGGACAGGGAGATGCTGAAGCACACATTTGTGCATGAGGTCATACTATCCCTAGGGATGCAGGCATCCCCACTGAGGGCCAGTCAGGAAGACAATCTAACGTGAAGGAGGCTTTCCACTTCTCAGAGAGCACTGAAAAGATTAGAAGAGAGGGAATGTGTGAGTAGCTCTTTAAACAAGCATCTGTAATTTTGAAGAAATTTTTCCTTGTTGGAAGTGAACAAAGACCAGTGTATAAAATCATGCTGGGTATGGACAGATTAAACAGAGAGAAGTTCATACAGTTTTAGAGAAGGGGACCTCCAGATCAGCAGCCATTGAAATGCTACTGTATAAAGCAGGCAGGAATCTCCCTGGATTCCTTCACTTCTGAAAATAGAAATCACTCTAGAAACCATTTAAGTAAACTTCTGGATGAAAATCAGCATGTTTGGGATCCAGAGATAAAAGCACTAACATTCATTTCTATTTAGACCCCAGGTAGCCTGGTTCCTACCAGCCTGTCTTATAGCCATGAAAAAATGAGAGACTACACAAGGCAGGCTCCAGAGAATTTCAAAGGATGAAATTGTGTCTTTGATTTAGGATATTTATAAGCACCACTTGTTAACACTTAATGACCATAATGATAGTAATAATACTAGCAGTTGCTTATTGGGAGCTGACAACATACTGAGCCCAGCCCTTAACCTCATCACTCACTGATCCTCAGCAATGTTAAGGGGTTTCTGCCCAAGGGTACACTGCCAATGTAAGTGGAGGATAGGGAGGTCAAGCCCCTGAGTCCAAGGCCCTCTCTCTTAATGTTGGTGTTAATGGAAAGTGTGAGAACAGAAAGTGGGTCCGGGACATAATCAACTGCATTGGCCTGCATGGATTCCAGGAAGCAGAGTGGACCCGATGGAGGCCCTCCACAGATGCAAACCACATCTGTCACATCAGAACAGAAAACATTTTTTTTTTTCAGTATACAGTCCATGGAGAGAGTTGAATGAAATTCCTCAGAGCATTCCCACTGCATCTCCAAAGCATCTTGAAACAAGGAAAGATGTTCCAGAGTGCTCTGTAGGCCCAAGATCTCCCAAGGGTATGGAACTGATCTATTCAGATTGGATCCAGTCAGACTGAGCATCTGCAGCAGGCAGATGCTCACACATTGGTCATTAGTCAGGGAGCAGCCGGAATCACTCATGAAACTCTGTTTTTTGTAACCAAGGCTGGCAAAAAGAGAAGATATAATTTTGGACAATTAACAAAGGGACATTGAATTACACCCAGAAATGTTTTGAAGTAAGAAGCACTGGTCTTCTGGCCCTGTTTCTTGGCCAATCTCAAGAATAAGGAGAGTGAGAATAAGGCCAAGGGTCTTAGAGGACAACCAGATCCCCTGGATCTTGTGGCAGGATGAAGGAAAGACTGTACTCCATGGTGACTAGCTCCTGCTCCTCCTAAACAGAGGCTTAGGGCAGGTTGTGCCCCTGGGATCCTCTGAAAGGATTTCCTGAACTCTTGTGGTCTGCACACCCAGAGATAGCAACACCGATCTCTATGTCTATATTTATCAGCAGCTAGGCCATTAATCAGACAGTTGGGTTCAAATCCGAGCTCTGACATTGCTGACTGTGATACCCTGGAGAAGGTGTTTAGTCATTCTGTGTCTCATGTTCCTCATCTGTAAAATGGAGACACTAAAAGCATGCACTTTTGAAGGGCTGCTGAAAGAATTAGATCAGACAATACATGTAAAGTGCTTTTATCAGCATGTAGCACATCGATGCTCAGTGAACATCCGCTGCTGATATTTCTTACCACTTGTTACTCTGTGTTTAGGTACCTCTCTTTCCTATTAGTCTTTGGCCACCTCAAGACAGAGTCTCTGTCTTCTAGTCCTGTGTCACCACCTAGCACAGCATGGAGCTTATGACAGACATTCAGTAAGGTTTGTTGAATTGAGGAAGCCTTCATGTGTGTCTGTTTTTATGCATGCATAGATATATTCATTCATTCATTCTTAGTGAAATACAATGATGCCAACTTATTCAAGAGTTGTCCAAGATATGGGACCTCAATTGTATGGCCGCTAAATGATAACAAGACAGAAACCCAGGGTACAAGGCATTTCCCCTTCCCTATTTCTCCACAGAAGGACTGGAATGGAGAGAAATTATTTCACTAGACAACATCAAAAATATTATACCATTACCAACCTATAATCAACCCAGATCCAGGTTTTTAAAAAATTTTTTTTTAGTTGTAGATGGACACAGTACCTTTATTTATTTTTATGTGGTGCTGAGGATCGCACCCAGTGCCTCATGCATTCTAGGCAAGCGCTCTACCACTGAGCCACAACCCCATCCCCCAGATCCAGGTTTTGATTCTATAAGATTGTTTCTATGCAGAAGAAATCCTCTTTGTAGAACTTTCCTATTCCTAGTACTCTTACACTGCTCCATACATTAGAAATCCCTCCCTTTTCTAAATTATTCAGAAGACATCTTTGTGACTTCTCAAATCCACTTACCAAGGATAAAGGACTCTGACTTTTGAGATGGAAAAACCAGATCAGAACATGCAGCCTGGGACCATCAGGTTTATCCTCTGGGACCTGCCCACAAAGTGTGAATGTTCTTTCTCTCCTCCTTTTGTAGACCTGTGGAAGGTAAAATCACCTAGGCAGGGCTTCTCCATCTTCCATACAGGTAGGAACATTACTCTAATTTTAGGTGGAAAGGGGGAAACCACACTAAATACCGAATAAGATTGAAACCATGGTGTGTCACAGCTCTATGTATCTATTAGCCAATTGCTTGCAGACTTAATGGGGGGAACTTCAGACCAACTTTTCCAAAGTGCTAACATACTCCCTTGGGGAGATCTCATGTCCACCATTTGGTAATCTAAAGATGATGGCTGGGAAAAGACAAGGAATACTAGAGGTTCTTAATGCAAGAAAAGCACGATTCCAAGGTAAATCTTTGAAAAGTAAATAGTAACATAATGCACAAAAATCAGCCTTCTACTAACACTAATTTTTCACCAACTGTCCCTGGAGCACACTAAAAGGAGCTTAATTTTTTAAAAAAATTTTTTTTAGTGTCAATGGGTCTTTATTTTTATTTATTTGTATGTGGTGCTGAGAATCGAACCCAGTGCCTCACGCATGCTAGGCAAGCGCTCTACCACTGAGCCACAACCCCAGCCCAGGAGCTTAATTTAAGAAGGTCTTATTGACAAAGAAATTATGGTCACCCATTGCTTAGAGGTGGAATATATTCACACACAAAAAGAATGTCATCAGGCCATTTCCTCATTGTGAAAGCACTGTGGAGTGTACTTTCACAAACCAAGATGGTGCACACCAGTCATGCCATGTGGCCTCTTGATGTTGTCAAGAGACACAGTAAACACGAGATGATGAGGCTGCAGCTGGCACAACACTGCATACTAGTTAAACATGAGTCTTTCATTTTTATAACTAGAAGGAGAATGCTCTAAAATAACAATAAAAAGTAAAGTGTAAATGCACAAGCTAGTTACACAGTCATTCATTATCATTATCAAGTATCATGTACTCTACATAATCATATATGCTACATTTTTATATGACTAGTAGTGCAGTGGGTTTGTTTATACGAGTGTTACCACAAACTCATGACAAATGCATTGGGCTATGATGTCACTAGTTGATAGGAGTTTTTCAGCTCCATTATAACTCATGGGACCATGGTTGTATATTCAGTTCATCCTCGACTGAAACATCTTTTGTAATTGTAAAGCTGTGGGTGGAGTGTAGGGGAGTGACCCTATGCCACCCCCTTCTCATATTTCACTTTTCTCTCCCACAATCTGGGACAAATCTGGTAAACAGTACTAGAAAATGTATCATAGGCAGCTTGTTCCTTTAATAGAGATGTTTAGATCTGGAAAACAGACCCTGAATTCATTTACCTGACTTTAAAATCTGTATAGCTAAGGGCATCAAGCTTCAAAAAGCCTGATGCTCTGTGAGGAGTATAAGGAAGCCAACTGAAGGAAAATAGATCCTGGGGCCTGATGCAGGTAACAGGCCACCAGCACCAGGAGGCCAATAAATGCTTCCCCTTTGAGTTGGCAACACTTTCTGAGGGAATGTGCAGAGTGCAGTAGTAATGGAAGTACAAGATTTCCTTCCCTCTAGACTTTGGCGGAATTTGGGGAAGAAAGGAACGAAATTTCCTTCTCGGACTAGAGGGCTTTCCTCAGATTAGGAGGTCCTGAACAAGCATCCTCCATCTGAGAATGATCTAATCTGGAAATTATCTTCACCGAAATGAAGACTGAGCCTGGGCTCTGTATAGATGAAGGAGTGTTTATCCATAGGCACACCTGCACCCACACAGCTGGAAAGAATCCTGTCAGAGAGAGTCTAGTCTTCATTCCCTGTACTCACAGAAGCATGTGGTGGGAAGCATGTGAAGGAAGGGAGAAACTTCGAGCCCAGTCATTACAATGGCATACATCTCAGCAATTCCCTCCTGCCCCACGAGGAAAGAACTTTAAGTCCATCTCAGTCATGTATCCCTTCATCTGGATCTTTGGGGGAAACAACACCACAGCATAATTACAAACTCCCTTCAACATCCTAAAAGGAATTTCCTCAGTTGTCCTCCTGCAAATGGGAACCCATTTCTTTTCTATAGGTCTTTGCTAGAAAGAGTGGGCAGGTTTTATTTAGGCATTCTTCAGCTTTGACTTTGGTCACGAGGTAATCAAAGTTCAGTCAGCATTTCTTCACATCCTGCCAGTGAATCATTAATCCACCCCTCTTTAGCTTAAGTGACACTGTGCAGAGTCTATCCCATACAATGGACAAGTCTGAGACTGGTCTAGACTCCTTCGCATCTTGAGAAGCTGCCCCTACAGAAGTATACAGAGGTGAACTAGACTTTCTCACTAAATATATCAAGAAACCCACATTTTAGACTGATTATTTCCTCTGCTACCCTGGCTCTGACTTGCTAACTTGTAGAACCATTCGTGACTGAAGACAAGTTGGGTCCTTCCATCTGACCATATAGAGGGATGTTCATATCACTTACGTGGAGTCTTGTGGCAATTTGGCTTTTGCGAACAAAATATTGACTCACTACCATACACCCAGACATCATATCACAATTTGAAAATGGCATAGTGCATTTGATGTAGGAGACAGACTCCTACAAAACTGGAGATGTAGAGAATTTTAGAAACTAGAATTAGCTTCACATAAGGAATGACGACCACATTTTAGAGATCCTTAATTCTGAGTCACTGTAGTAAATTTTGGCTTTTTCCTCCAAATTCCTACCTTATCCTGTCCCTGGATAAATAGCTAATTTAATGGAAAACAGAAATGAAAACCCAAACTTTATAGAACTGATGGTAACCTCTATTAAAAGAAGATTATTTTCATAAAAGAGACTTTAGGCATAAGAGATGAAAATAGGTACCTCCTATTACAGTAATATCCACACTTTCAAATTTTATGAGTAGTAAAATGGCCCCAAATATTTTAGGAATGAGAGAATTGTCAACATTTTTATCTTACCAAGTTAGGGCATTATTTTTAAAATGTATAAATAAATAAATACTATTTGAAATCATCACTTTTTCAAAAGAGATATTTCAACACTAAAATACAAGAAGTCTATAATCTCACAATGAATTAACAAATGACAGTTGGCATTAGTGTACTGCTTTTAAATAGAGATTCAAGAACTTTTAAATGTTAAAAAAAATGCAAGACATCTTTTAATTTATTATCTTATTTTTCATGTAACATTTATTTTTTTGTATAAGTTTGATAAAGTTAGGGATACACATTCATTATAAGTATACAAATAGGAACTCAAACATTTAATATTGTTTTTATCTTGTACTTTATTTTATTTTAAATTTTATTTATTTATTTTTTTTAGTTGTGGGTGGACAGAATATCTTTATTTTATTTTTATGTGGTGCTGAGGCTCGAACCCAGTGCCTCACGCATGCTAGGCGAGCACGCTACCACTGCGCCATAATCCCAGCCCCTCTTGTACTTTATTTTAAATACAAGTTTTCATAGGTATATGGACCTAAATGGAAGCAATAAATCTAATAATACTGCTACTTCAACAAAGTTGAGAGTTGAATGGTATCTCCCAAATAGACATGTTTAAGTCCCTCCCCCTAGTACCTACAAATGGGATCTTGTCTGGAAGTAGAGTCCTTGCCGTTGTAATCAGGTCAAGATGAGACCAGATGGGATTAGAGTATGCCCTGGTGTGTTTATAAGAGAAAGGAGCAGTACACAGAGACAAATGCAGGCAGAAGACACTATATGAAGATGGAGGCAAACAGGGGACTGAGCTTAGCAGGCTAGGAATGCCAATCTCTCCAGGCAACCCCCAGAAGCTCAGAGGCTAGGAAAGATGTTTCCATGGAGGCTTCAAAGGTAGCTTAGTCCTGTTGACACTTTGATTTTAGACGTTTTCCCTCCAGAAATGAGACAAGAAAATGCTGTTTTAGCCACCTAGTTTACTATATTCTTCCTTCCTTATCTGCAGGGAATTTATTCTAAGAATCCTGGTGAATGCTGGAAACTGCATGTGAAACCCTATATATACAATGTCTTTTCCTATACATACATGCATATGATAAAGTTTATAAATTAGGCAGTGTAAGAGATTAGCAATAATAAATGATAATGAAATAGAACAATTACAACATTATAATGCAATAAATGTTATGTGTCTGAGGTCTCTCTCTCTCTCTTTCTGGAATTTTCCACTTAATATTTTCACACCTTGATTGACCATGAGTGCCTGAAACCACAAAAAGTGAAACTTTTGATAAAGGAACTTCTGTACTCTGTCACAGCAGCCCTAGGAAATGAAAGCCAAGTGGAGTAGACTGAAAGAAGTCAAGACCATTTGGCCTCTGGGCTATGTCCCTTGCTACATGACTAAGGAAACAACAGGGCAGGCAAACCAGGACTCTCAACATCGGAGGTTGAGGAAAGTGGAGAATGTACCCCATTTGGCAGTGGCTCATGTGAGGGCAGGGATTCTCAGGGCCCTGGTCTAACAAGACATAGAAATTGACATAAAAGAATTCCCACAAATTTTGTTCCAGATCAGCACTGATCATCAGAGTTTCCCAATTGATGAAAAAAATAACTAACAAGCACCTATGACAAAATAGCAAGAATGCTGGGCATTTGTAAAAGTTCTCATTTTCACATAATACCTTCTCCAGAAGCAAGGTGCCCTTGAACTCAAACATCTCATGGATTAGAAAGCCTTCTTTGGAAACCTAGACCCAATTGGCCAAAACCAATAAGAAAACTCTAGGACCTGTGGTCTGAGTAAAGAATCACCTTCTTCTGCTTTAGCTCTTCATCCTCTAAGTCCATGAATCCAGAGCTCCCACAGGTCCCTATCATCCTGGGGTGGGGGGCATAGGGCAGTGGTCGCTAGTGGAAGAACTGTTCAGTTCACCTGGTGCACTTGGACCTGTCAGAGCGGCTCCTAACCCAAACAGCTCCCATCTGTGTTTGCATTCCTCTACTCTTGTGTTTAAGCCTGGGGAGGGTGGCATCTTTCCAGTGGCTCCTGGGCTATGGAATGTATTTAAATGCCTGGTTCCGAACCCTTGTCCACCCCTCTCAAATTTGACAATTGTTTTAGCGTTATTGCTTGAATGGATGCAGATGTTAAGCTCATCTCTTACTGGGAGGAGCACTTCTTTAGAAGAAGGAGAAAAACTGGCTTTTTTCTTCTTTCTTTTTTTTTTTTAGACACATATTTTATCTTTATATTTGTATCAAGAGCTGCCAAGCGATGCATCTGGTCCCCAAATCAAGAATCTCACACTCCTCCTCCCAACTCACAGCTTTCCAAGCGCCTCTCTTTGTGATCTCTGCCCAAACAAGCTGTCAGCAGAGCTCAACGGACAGATGACCAACACCTCGTGGAGGAAAAGGGTCCTTTTCTCATGGATGCCAGAAAGAATGGCACCAATGGCATTTTTATCATCATCTGCTGCCTTTTACTTTTTTCCATACAGCTCATTTTCTGATTAATATTTTCAGCAGCTAGAGCAAATGCCAGTTTAATTAAATTTCCACACCATCCCCCCTTTATCCAATTAGCGGGTTCACTGGCTCCTCAACAACCTCCAGCGTCTGCATTTGCAGTGAATGCTCAGTTGCTTCTGGCTTTGCCAAAAAAATCTGTTACATATTAAGTTATAATAAGATATAGGCAATTATAGTAGCAGCAGGACAAATAGATTTGTATGGTTCATTACAACGAATTTCTGGAACATACATAGTGTAAATAACCAGTTTCCAGGGTAGAGTGTAGTTTGAAGAAATGTTTTTAAAAGTGGGGGGTGGGATGGGAAGAGGCCATGATCAGTTGCTATAAGGAAGGAAACCCTACCACCTCATAGTTCTCTGTTATTTAGATGAACAACATTTCAACATGTGAAAGATGAAAGGACATTCCGTGGAAAATGGGTGGCAACCTGTTTTTCATTTTTAGAATGAAAGGAATACCAGTGTCATTATATTTGGAAAAACTGGGTAAGTGAGAGAAGGAACAAACCATAAAAAAGTCTTTGATACTTGACCAGTCATGTACATACCCTCTGCACACTGTCCATAATATCTCACTTAAACCTCATGACACTGGACTGAGATACTAAAATGACAATGTCACAGAGTTCACCCTAATAGCTACTGTTTCCCAAGGGAAAAAAATGAGGCTCAAGAAATTGATAACTCTTCAAGGTCACCCAGCTAGGAAGTGCCGGGGTCAGAAACAGTGTAGATATTTCCAACTCTAAAAATTGTACGCTTTCCATGGATGCTAAGTCATAAGCATTGTTGTTTTTATCTTAAAAACCTTCCAGGAAGGTGGTTCTCCAGCACTCTTCTATGTTCCATATGGAGAACTATTTTTTACCCAATACCACTCTGCAGAATCCATTTTATGACTCCCAGGATAAATTCAAGGCATTTTGCCTAATTCTTCAGCCCAGATTGGAAGTAGAGTTGAAAAATTCCATATAAGTAAATACTCTATGAGTTTACACAGGCTGAAGTTACTGAACCCAGAATATTATCAAGTTCCCCAGAGAACCTACAGCAGCATGTGAAAATGGCCTTAGAGAGAGATGCCAAGATGCTCACCTCGCCCCCTCTGAGCAATACGGGTAGGAAGGGAAGATTTTGAGCCAGCAGCTCCTTGGAATGGGTGCAGGGTAGGGTGAGAAGATCCGACAGAGTGAGGGTCCCATGTAGAAACCAGCAGCCAAACAAGGAAGAGAAACTTGATTGCTAAACTGGGAGAACAGGAGTAGCATTTCTGTTTGAATGAGGTTTGGTGGTGTCCATAAGGGCCTATCTGCTACCTTCTGTGGTCTGTGTATCCACTTTTGTGGGCCCCAAGTTGCCTGAGTTGAAGTGGAAGTGCAGGATTTGAAGTCCTGGGAAATGAGTTTGGTCTGTCTCTGTCTTTATGGACTTATGGAATTTTTAATCAATCCAATTCTAAAGTCTCTGTATCCTTATATCTGAAATGAGGGGTCTAAAATTCATGACCCATGCTCTTTCCAAGTACTAAGACACATGAGTCTTGAACAACAAAGATCAAAGTTGAATTAATTGGGTATCTCCTAGTGAAATATGCAGCAGAATTTAAAACCTATAATGAAATATCAAACATGATAAGATCAAGGGGTTGAAACTGACCTCTCTGGACTCTTAGTCCCTTTAATAGGTAAAGCTCATTATCAAATCCCATGAACAACAACAAAGTCAAAATAATTTGTATCAGACATATCTTCCAGAGGGACAACCCCACCCATTTAACCCTAATGACAGGGGTCAGAACACCCAGTCTGGGGGCACCGTTCAGTGCTCTTGGGCCCCACCCAAATCTGGCAGCACTGAAAGAACCAGGATTTAACAAGTAGTGTCCACAGGAACTTTGAACCAAGCAGAGTCCTCTGTGTAGAACCTGAAATTTGTGAATTGAATGATGAAGCCTTTATGAGGGGACAGAAACTGAAAGCGTGTTACACAGGTGTCTAGAGAGGCCAAGGACTGCAGTCAGGGTGGACCACAAGCAAACGAAAGCCACAGGGGAGCAGAAACCAAGAGTGAATGAGGAACGGTCCTACGGTGCATGTTCTCTAGCAAAGGTCCTCCTTGTCTATCTATTCACCTGCTACACATACCTTTAGTAGTCCTCTCCTCCTAAATCAGGACTGATACTGTGACCAGTTAAATATGTTTGAAGTTGCAGTATGGCATCCAAGGACAGGCCATGAGGAGCTTTGCAGGTTCCACTGGGCCTCTTGGCATGTTCTCTCTTACAACTCAGCTGCTGTGCCAAGAGAAATCCATGACACACGGAGAGGCCACATATAGTGACTACAGTCAAAGCCCCCGCTGAGCTCTCTGTCCACAGAGTCAAATGCTGGCGACAGGAGCGACCCACTTCAGAAGTCCAGCCCAGGTGAGCCTCGAGATGGCTCTGGCTCTAGCTGCCATCTCCCTGTACCTCCATGAAACACCTTGAGTAGGTATGGAGTGTGGTCAACCCACAGAACCATGACAGTTAGTGATCATTTATATTTTAGGGCACTATGTTCTGGAGTAGTTTGATGTGTACTAATAGATAACCAGAACAGGTTCATAGAGAAGGGAGCAGATGGACAGAGAGAATCATCATCTACAAGACAGATACTGGTTCCTGAGAAAGAGTGAACTCAACAGAACTTCATCTATCTTCAAAATGCCATTCTTTCATTTGGATAAACTTAAGGAAGTCTCTTCTCATAATATAAAAAACAAATTAAAATCCAACTAGAAAAAGAGTAAAATAGACAGATATCTAGTGGTAGGCCAGGACTGTAGATTTCCAGAAGCTATCTCAGGTAAACATTTGAACTGACAAGGTTTTCACACCTCTGTTATGTAATGAAAAACACAAAAACTATGTTAGAATTTTTGTTCATGAATCCAAATTTATTAAGCTGATGAAGACAGCTTGTGAAATTATCTACTCTCAGAATTTCAAATGTGAAGCAGAATAGTATTGAACCCCTACTACCCAAGTGTTAGTCATTGAACTTTAGGTCATCAGGAGATGGGGCATTCATGTCTCCCCTGCCTCTCCTCTCCTGCCTTATTCTCTCAGAAGCCCCAGGGCTGAAATGGTTGGTAATTGCTATTACTTCCCCTTCCTGGTTAGCCTGTCCTTCCTATATGGAAGAACTCCCACTTTCTCTGTGTCCTATTCTTTTCTTCCTTACCCTGGAATGGGGGTGAGCTTCAGTGACAGAGAGCATAAAAGGGGCTATTGGAAGTAAAAACATTTGGAAAGTGGGAGATTCGGGGTAGCTTTCAACAGATTCAATAAAAGAAGACCCTACAACAGGAAAAAGGCCCATTATTTCTCAATGCCTTGACTTTGCTCTAAACTTAGCTACTTAACCTATGTTTGAGCAAAACCAAGTAAATAAACTATTTTTTAAATTATTTTTTAGTTGTAGATGGACACAATATCTTTATTTATTTTTATGTGGTGCTGAGGATCGAACCCAGTACCTCACGCATGCAAGGCAAGCACTCTCTCACTGAGCCACAATCCCAGCCCCCATAAATAAACTATTTTAAGCAAGACGACCTTTCCTCCATAGCCCCTCCCGTGCTCCCATGGTGTAAATTATTAGCTCTCAGTTTAATAACTGCTGCTACAAGTCGAAGAGAAGGAAAACTCTCTCCCAGGCTCCTTGCCCAAAGTCACAGAGAATCAGTGGGTGAGCAGGGGCCAGGGTCCTGCATTCCCTACCAACCTTCTTTGAGCCAGGAGATCAAAGCCTGTGTAGAGAGCCTGCTGGCCCTGATTTGCTTTGTGAAAGTCACCTGTCTAGCTCCACCCACCCCAGAGGGAAAGAGATCAAAGCTGAGAGGGTAGCCTGTAGCAGGGAAGAAATAAAAGTATTGAAGCCATGACATGCATAGTAATTCTCCTCCTTCCACCTTTTCAATAATGAAAGTGAGCCTGGGTAGTGACCAGTAACCATCTCCTTCCATGAGCTAACTTTATGGCTCCTACTGGTCTGCCAGATAAGCCTCATGCAGTTTTGCTCAGAAAGGAAAAGCAAGAGGGAAAGGGAGATACACCCAGCAATGTTGTCAACTCAGAGGGGTTCTTAGGCTCCTCTTCCACCTCTGTGGAAGCACTCTGTGAGGAGATGGGTTTTAAACTCTTTCAGTCACAGTTCTGGAATAATTACATTCAATCACTCAAAATCTAAAATAGTTAAAATCTAAAAGAGTATCCATGGTCCTTAAAAAGAGGTAGGGGACAGTTAGAAAAAATGCTAAAAATAGCAAATACTGGTGAGGATGTAGAGAAAGGGGGCCTGTTCACTGCTGGTGGGAATGTAAATGAGTACACACCATTAGGGAGAAGAGTAATAGTGGTTCCACCAAATGCTAAAAATAGATCTACCATATAATCCAGCTACCCCACTTCTGAGCATATATATCCAAACAAAATGCAATCAGCATACCAAACACATACCTGCATACCAATGTTTATTATATAACTATTCTTAATAGCAAAGATATGGAATCAGCCTAGGTGCTGAACAACAGATGATAAAGAAAATGTAGTACATACATAATGGAATAATATTCAGACATAAAGAAGAATAAAATCTTGTCATTTGCAGCAAAATGGATGATACTGAAGGACATTATGTTAAATAAAATCAGTCAGGCAAAGAGAGACAAAGCCACATGTTCTCTTTCACATGTGGAAGCTTAAAAAGAATCAATTTGAACGTGGAATAGTGATTAGTACGGGTTGGAAAGGGTGTAGGGGCAGAAAAAGAGAAGTTGGATTTGATACGTATATGCTATACGCATGTATGGAAATATCACACTGAAAACCCCATTATACAGACAATTAATATGTGTTCATTAAAAACAATATTGGGAGAGGTGTAGAGCCCTGGTATTTGAGGAACCCACAGGGAATAGATGGAAAGTAACTTCTCACTGTGGGGATGTGTGTCGCTGGGATGCCCTGATGACCACCATGCTGAGATGAGCTTCCATGAAAAGGAGAGGAGGCTGTGAAGCATATAAGAAGAGGGAGGAATGTCAAGTTTGGTGGCAAGCTAAGATATCAAAGCCACACATAAAACCCAAGGAATGAACATATTTTATATTAGGAAAGACAACAGGGGCAAAAGACATATTGACTTTGAGGTCCTTGGGGATTTCTCTGCCTGAAACTCCTGCTGAAGATGACATCACTAACCCTCATCAGAGGCCAGGCTCCTGGGAGCTACAGCTCACCACATAAGCAGCTTGTGTTTCTGTGTAAGAGAAGCCCAGGCCCCTATGGCCCTGGATGCAGAGTGTGGACAGTGAAGGAAGATTTAAGGATTAAATGGTGAAAATACTAAGTGAACATGAGTTCCTTCTATGTGATCTGGATATTAAACATTTTCAGCTTCCACATTCTAAATGTTCAAGAAGGATCATTTATATATTTGTTCCCTGTATTTCTAAAAATATGACAAAAGTTGTTTTATTTAAAAAAAAAAAAAAGCTGGTCCCTCTCCCCATGGTAAGCATTCATGGCTGCTATTTGCAACCTGGTTAATATGGTTTTCAGTTGAGTCTTCCCATTTGCCTCAGCCACAATGAGCTTCTACCTCCTCCCAGCCATGCCCTATCCTTCACATTTTGGACCTGAGCATGCATATTGCTCCTCCTCCCAGAAGGCAACTTTCTATTGTTTCCACAGATAAGTCCTGTCACCAGGAGCATGGAAATTTAGCATTCTGTGTTCAAATGCTGACTCTCCGACTTACTGTTTATGTGACTTTGGGCAAGTCATGGAAACTTTCTGAGGCTTGCTTCTACATTTGCCAAAAAAGGCAAAGATGAAAAGAAATAACGGATACACAACACTCTCTATGCATGGCATACAGCAGGTACTCCTGGACAGCTGCTCTATTTACCTGTCAACTCTACCTCCATTCCTCCATATGTCACTCTGGGGAGGCAAGATTGACCAGGAGCTGGCCAGGTGCAGTAGCACTCACATGTAATCCCAGCGGCTTAGGAGGCTGTGGCAAGAGGATCATGAGTTCAAAGGCAGCCTCAGCAAAAGTGAGGTGCTAAGCAACTCAGTGAGACCCTGTCCCCAAATAAAATACAAAATAGGGCTGAGGATGTGGCTCAGTGACTGAGTGCCCCTGAGTTCAATCCCCAGTATCCCCACCAAAGAAAGAAAGATTAACCAGGAGCAGACTTTTGCTCATGAAAGCTTCTATATTACAGACAGGTTTCCATTGTATTGCAGCAAAACTTACTTCCACCAGCAGACATTGAAGAATGAGCCATTTCCACTTGAAGCCAAGAAAAATGTCCTGTGTACCTCACTCTGTATTGACAAGGGAAAGAATCCACTGCCTTAATGTGCCTGACTCCCTCCCTGCTAATGGAATCAAGGTAGAGCCCTGAGGATGAATGTGCCTCTTCTGGGTCCCATGTGGGTCCAAGTAGAGGAAGAGAAAGTCTCCAAATAGAGGAAGAGAAAGTCTCCCTTCCCCCTGTCTCTGAATCAACCTGTTCATCTCCACTAACATATCAGCCCAATGATTTTCAATTCCAGTTATATCTAACATCTTTAACATAGGCCCCAATGTCCTTTCTTTGCCAACAACCTACCCAAAGCATCAGAACCTCTGGTTGTAAATGAAGTATATCACAAGTAGAATCTCATTTAAAAGGATGGGGAAGGGCTGGAGTTGTAGCTCAGTGGTAGAGTGCTTGCCTAGCATGTGTGAGGCACTGGGTTCAATTCTCAGCACCGCGTATAAATAAAATATAATACAGGTCCATCAACAACTAAGAAAATATTTTTAAAAAAAAGGATGGGGAAAATAGCCCTAAGATACACTGAAGATAGGCTGAGATGCACAGCCTTAAAGAGCTATAATTGTAGGACCTCAGGTAATGGGGTAGAAAGTTCCAGCGTCTAAGAAATGGACAGATGGAGAGGTGGGATCTGCAACATTGAAGGCATCTGTCCACAAACCAAATTCAATATAAGGGGAAGAGCTGGAATCTCCATGGAATGAGGCCAGACAAGGAAAGAGATTCAATGTGAGATGGCTCTACAACTATTTCTCAGTACAAGGACTTTTCTTAGCTACTGCTGCTGCTCTTGAGAGCCCCCTACTGGACTGAAGGCTCACTCAACATTTTCAGCAAGGCATCAGCCTGAGGACACCTGGACCACACAGAGACATCATTCATTCTTTCAAAAGTACATATGGCAAGTCTAGTACTTTGCATACTGTTCTAAGTGCTGCAGATACAGCTAAGAAGAAGGCTAACTGCTGCCTTTGTGGAGTTTATATGCTAGTGATGTGTTCTTGTCTGGTTAACACACAATACAAGATGGACACTCAAAGCCAAGATTCATATGTCCAATATGTCCCTGGGCCAGACATAATAGCAATGAGCAGAATGACCCTGTTGCAAAACAGTACAGAGTAGTGGGGACTGTGGAGACTAGAGATCTCATGCCACACCCAAAGAAGGAAGCCATTTATTGGTTCCAGACAAATGTTTCCACACAAGACTATAATTTCATTGTTTCCAGATCTTCTGGTTTGTCAGTAAAAGCCAGAAATCTGGATTTTTATGAAAGTGTACAACTTTTAAACCTAAAAACAATCAAACTAAACTCATCTGATGGCTAGGTCCTGTCTGAGAGACATCTCTTTGTGATTCCTGCTTCTGATGTTCAGTGGAGATTAACAGAAATTGAGGGGTCAAGTAGATTAACAATTCTAATGTTCTAGCACAATAGAATAACTATTGCTGACCACAATTAGCTATAGCTCTTAAAAGAGCTGATAGAAAGGATTTTGAATGTTTCTAACACAAAGAAATGATAAACATTTGAGGTGATGGATCTGCTAATTACCACAATCTGATCACTATACATTGAATACATGTTTTGAAATATCACATCATATCCCATAAGTATGTACAATTATTATATGTTAATTAAATTATACACATATATTTTAAACTAAGAATCAGAAAGACCATAATCTCAAACTGGCTTCATTATTTGCTAACAGTGCAGTAAGGTCACTTTTTAAAGGCAGATTACATCTGCAAAACAGGAACAAAATCATAGAACATTGACATTAATCAACAAATGACAAATGTATAGAACCTCCACCTGACACATGGATAAAGCATGTGTGTTCACACACACACACACACACACACACACACACACACAGAGTCAATTGTTATAACTGTTGGGTGTTAGAATCCTGGCAGGAAATATGCACATTGAAAGATTTTAACTGAAGGGATTTAGTTGTTCTACTTACAGAGGCATGCACAGGGCACAGCGGTTGGTGGGGAATGCATAACAGAGGATGAGGCACCAAGGACAAGAAATAGCAGGGCGTTGTTACCATCCCCTGTCTGAAGGAGCAAAGGGAGGAAGAGTTCTGAGATCCTGAGGGAGGTGAAGCTGTGGAGGAAGGATACCTGGCAGGTGCGATGGTCCTAAAGGAAAACTGACCCAACAGATTGAGAGAATAATACTTCTACACCGCAGGCTCTCCTAATCTCCTGCTGCCGCCTCCCATTGCCCAAACCAATCTAGAAGCCAGATGGCAAGACAGCCTGGTGGCAAAATCTGCAGAGATCTGTCTCACAGGGCAAGGCGAGGGTGAAAAAGAATAG
>PVHX01002018.1:0-181735 GCA_004024805.1 Geosciurus inauris
TATATACTGTTCATTGAAAGTGCATATAAAGGTGTTTAATATGAAGAATTTAATCTGCTTATAATTTTGTGCAAAGTTAGAAAAATTATGATTATAACAATTTTTTCTATTTGCCTCAACAAATGTTTTCAGTGAACAGTGTGTACAGCTTCTGAAAATTTGTTTTTTTCTGTTATGTTTGATAACATGTATTAAAATGTAATTTTTGAGAAAAAAAATTTTTATTAAGGCAGAACAACTTTAAATAAATGCTACATATAAAAACAAAGGAAGAACAAACAAAAAATCAAAAAACTAGCCTTCAGCATGGACATGGTTAGAAGTTTGTTAGTTTTCCATTACTAACAACACAATGAAAGGAAACATTTTAGTAATCCATCTATTATTCTTATTAAAAACAATTAAAATATGTTTTTAATAAGTTGAATATTAGTGTTATGCTTGTATGATCGGCCATCAAACTTCCTGTCATGTTAGTTCTTTTCTAGGCTTTGAAAACAATAGCCTTTCCCCTTTTTAAGCATCCAAGCTATTATCTATCCTTCAATATTCCTCCAAGTAAGTTATGACATTTAAATCACTGTTTATTTTGAAAGTTTATTTTGATGAATTTATTTATTTTTAGTATACATTACTTTATTATTATTTCTTTTTATGTCTATTTATGTACAGCAAAGAAATACATTATTTGTGAATAAAATAGAGTGTTTTACTTTTGATATTTTTAGTACTTACAATGGGGATACCAAAATATCTACATAGCCTGGCATCTTCATAATTCCAATTTTTAAATGGCCTAAGCTAAATTTTGTTATTCTTGATTGATAAGAAATGGAAAAAATATATAAGGGAATTTTCAACAAGAAATATTGATGAAGTAAGATAGTCTGTGGCTAATATTCGGATGTGTGTGTATGTCTACTTATATCACGTGCTTATATCTTTATCTGGTATGGTATAAATGCTCATTTTAAATGTTTCCATGAAAAACTGAATGGATGATTTGTATATAAATGAAAGTTATCCTCATATTTTGATAGTGGATAATGATTAATTCATGAAATATTTATAGAAACTGCTGTGGGTCAGAAACCATGCTATTTAACTCTGCTGTGGCACCAGAGGAGAGAAATGAAAGAGAAACTCTAACCATATAAAAGTAGCATCCATTCATCCATTCAGTTTTTCATGGAAACATTTAAAATTTTTTTTCTGATCATAGACCAGCTCAACTTTTTTTTGATATATTTTCAAATTGATTAAGTGTTTACATATATACAGATATAGATATATATATGTAGATATATCTCTCCTCTCTCTCTCATATATATATATATATCATGCACCTATTGTTTTTATATGCACAAATTGTGGAATGTCTAAATTGAGCTAAATTTTGATTGCCATAGTAGGCAAAGTATTAAGAACCATAAATACAAAAATATATAAATTTCTTAACCTACAATCAAAATTTGATATTGAAAATAGTAATGTATTTAAAGGTGGAGCTATTTTATTGTCAATCATACATTTAGTGTT
This sequence comes from Geosciurus inauris, assembly GCA_004024805.1. Taxonomy (NCBI): domain Eukaryota; kingdom Metazoa; phylum Chordata; class Mammalia; order Rodentia; family Sciuridae; genus Geosciurus; species Geosciurus inauris. Next base: position 1,540 of record PVHX01002018.1, read on the forward strand.
TGTATTATTAATAAATCGATCTTTCTATTTTAAATAAAAATTTTAAAATGTTTTCCCCAGGAACATAAAACACAGACAAACACCATACTCTTAGTTGTAAGGCCAAAATTACCAATATAAAGATTATACTTGTCAAATACTCATGAAACATTTTGACTACTGAATTATCTGAAGGCACATCATTATCAATCTGTGTGTATAAGTGTTCATTGGGTACTGTTATCCTTAAACAATAATAAAATGACACCTCATATGCTATCTAATATTTTATGGCTAAATATAATGTCAATAATGCAGAGTAAAGCAACACTGATATAATACCAATGCTTGAATTCTTCATAATGCTGCTAAAGATCAATACTTGTTTGTTATTCTATAAAGCACCTGCACTCTGTTCACAGAAAGTGCCAATGAATATATACTCTTTCCACAATTGAGAAAGGAATATTCAGTTATATTTAATAAAAAATTGATATAATTCTACTATCCTCAGAAAACAAATATGCTTTAATTTTCCATGGGGTATGTATTGATAGCATATCATATGTGAGATAAAGAGCAATCAGATTGATGTAGAAAAAAATTTAAAAAGATAATAAAAGTTCTTAAGGTAGATTTCCTGTATTTATCTTAGATATATAATATAATTAAAAGTACAAGTCTTTGTGAGTATCAGTTTGTATCAGAAATATGTGCTGTATTCCATATCATGGGATGAGATACCCAGTTTATACCACTGTTTTCTGATTGTAATTCCACTTATAAAAGCAAACAAAACATGTCCTTAATGAAATATAGTACTGTTTACTGTTGTGAATTTCAAGTTAGAGAATCAACTTATGTCTCTTAGCAGATAAGTGAGTAAAGAATATGTGGTATACATATGCTCGAAGGAATACTATTTAACTTTAAAAAAGAAATTGTATCGTTTGTGACAAAAAGGACAGAACTGAAGAAGATTACGCTATATGGAGTAAGTCAGGCACAGAGAGGCAAATATGCAATGTTCTCATTTATGTGTGGAATTTAAAACAATAAAACTTATAAAGCCAAGAGCAGAATGATGGATATCAGAGGTTGGATGATGGGAATAGGGAAAGAGCAGTAAAAGGATAAATGGCCTCGATTAGAAAGAATAAGTTGTTGATTTTTTTCTTTTGAATAGCTATTGCATAGATAATATAGGGCATATAGTAAATAACAATGTATAAAAAATGTTGAAAGAATAAATGTAAAGTGTTCTTACCATAAAATTTGTATTTTTATGTATTTCAGGTGTTTATGTTAATTAGCTTGATTATGTTGTATTCCTAAATGTGAATGTCACTTTTTACACCATAACTATGTACAATGTAGTCTGTCAAGTTACAACAATTGTTTTTAAATGCAATGATCTCTTTACAAGCATCTCTATACAAAGGTAGGAAGGAGAGGAGGGAATGATGGAGGTAAACAATATGTAATTTTATCATTTTAGGTTTAGGTACAATTTCAGAGTCTTTAGGTGATAATTATTTCTGCTAGGGTTTTATTTCTGGTACCATGATGATATTCTTCAGCTTATAGATAAGGATGTTATGAGAACAGATTAAAAAGTAAATTACCTTAAATACCTAAGCTTTCATCTTCAGCAAGTATAAGCTTTTAATTACTGAACCTGTGTAGAATTAAGAAGTTAACTTTCATTAACATTTTGCTGTGGACATGGAGTACATAAAATATCTCAGGAATATATCTATATTCAACTTATTTTCTTACTTGACTGTATGCATAGAAACAAACTTATTTACTTTAAATGGTCAATCTCCCTAGTCAAAGACTATAACTTCATTCATTTCTGCTGACTCAGAGGTAGAACAGAAACTCAGAGTTTGGGAGCAGGCTCAATTTCCATTTAAAAAGAACCATCTTATGATTCTTCACCTTTGAGTATTACATCTTTAAAAATAAAAAATCCAGAGTTTTAGAGAAAAGAAACAGTGTTCCAGAGTTCAGTGGATGTGGCAGTGACAAGTGTCAATCTAGTTTTCCATCCCTTGAAATGTGTACACATACACCCACATTATTTAAGGAAGTTCACCATCTAGTGATAAATGTGTCATAAACCATTTATTGAGGAGTATAATCTCATTTTGAAAGATATTTTGTCTTTCCGAAACCATAACTGTGTCTTTAAAAAATCACTCCTCATTTCAATAAGTTTAACTTTTGAATATTTTGTATTTATTACAATAATATCTTTGTCAGCAAACAATTGTATGGGATTACACTATGTTGAATATCATAATATTGTTGGCAGAAAAATACTGGCTGCAGAATGTCATCTTGCAGATGACCACAATTTCTTCCTTTTAGACATATTGATTCTGTTTTACCATTGAAATATAGCATCTTTTTTCTTCTTCTCCACTTATCCATAATGACTGGATTGTCTAACAGCATCAACTATAATAATATATTAGAGTCTTTATACTTATTCATAATCAGCCTGTGGCTGTTACTTAGACATTTTGGAGTATATACTTCTGGAGCACTGAAGCAATTGACCTAGACACAAGTGAAGAAGATCAAATACTAAGGAACTATTAGACTGTGAAGAAGCCAAAGCATGTAGAAAGGATCTAGAAAATAGATAATAGAGAGAAAGATAAGCTAAGGGACAATGAAGAATCAAATGTATGATGAAGAAGCCCACTTAGAAGTTGATACTCCAGTGAGGCTCAAACAGATTGATGCAGTAAGACAGAAATGTACTACCCAATTTGAGGGGATTTTGTTATGTAGATAACTAGAATAGTTATAGACAAAAATAAAATCCAAGTGTTTCTGAGAATAGACCCTTCTCTGAAAGAAAGTTTCAATATAATCTACTTGCTATCAAGTGGTTTCTTTTTCCACTCTTATCTATGGAACCATATCAGGTGTTCAAGTTTTTCTCTGCCCCTGGTGAGAAATTCTGGTAACTAGACTGATCTCTGTATACAGAATCTATAATTTTCATTCCATGAACAGTGTCTATTTTTATCAGTTTTGTTACTTCATTCATGGGCCTATTACACAAACTGGGAGATGAAGATGATTGGTATTACATTTATACTTGATCAATTTTCATAGTGGAGTTCAACAGAGAGAAATCAACTACATCAAAAATAGTTTTACAAATCAAACGTCTTTTGAGTATTTCTCTCTCAAAATATTCTACATGTTCTTATTATCAGTCCTCTAATCTCTTTCAAATTATTGTTTACAAGCTATAACCATTTTTTATTCATTAATGTATATGTTCATCTTTATCTTTCCTCTAGAGCAATCAATAATACTATGCTCAAATTTATATTTTTCACTTATACATCACCTTTGAACTGAATTGAATCAAAACAACACTCATTTTACAACTGTTTTCAGCATGCCATGAAAATAATATGTGAAGCTGATATTAGTCTTTTTAACATTTTAAAAAGTAATTTAAATTTTAAATTATTATTTAAAATTTTTAATGATGAGTCATAAGACTACTTTTGAAATAACATTTGTAAAAGTAAGTATGTAGTTTATGTGATTTACTGTGCATCAACCATTAGATGCAGGAAGGTGCATCCAGATACAGTAGATATATCATGTACTACCCAAGTAAGTCAAATGATAAGACCCCTAGTATTGTGTGATTAGTCACAGTCTTTAAATTCAATTATTAAACCAAGACCTATGTTTCAAAAGAAAAGAAGTTACTTTCTAAATGACTTGGCTCCAAAACTTGGTAAACTCCATTTTAATTTTGTTACTAGGGATTTCTACAGCCTCTTCATATCTATGACCATCACAAATATTTTCCTATTATGAATTGCAAGTTCTGAGTCTCAATACTTCTTACAGTGCAGCCCAAACCAAATGAAAATTTTTTCTCACTAAAACATACTCAAAGTTGCCAGTCTATATTTCATTAAGACAATGAGATCACCATAAATATTTTCAGAAGTCAGAAAAAGTCACCTATATTCCAATATTTTAGTGGTACAGGGTGCTGTTAATTGCTTCACTACTTCAGAAGCATATACTCCAAAATGTCCTTTTGAGGAGGATAACTGGCTTTATCAAGATGCAGGGCATAAGTTTTAAAACAGGCCTTCAGCGTGAAAATATTTCATCAAAACAATTAGGAACTGATCTCCATGTCCAAATAGCATTATTTATCCTAAATGTTTATAGTTTATAGTAATGCTTTGTGAAACTTTGACATGACAAAAGTACCTGGAATTTACAATAGTACTGAGCCACGTGAACACTGAAGCAATATAGGAATTGTGCATTGCTATGTATTCCAAATAAAGCTAGCAGGTTGTTCTTTGGACTAAAAGTGTTTTTCACTTTAATAACTACAAACTGATTGTGAGGGACTGTTCAATTTGTTCAAACAATTAGTTGTCACCTCACAAATAAAAGATATAATTACACTTGCAAATAATTCATCTTAAAACAACATACTTCCATTCTCAAACGTAATATATCCCTTTTAGTAGAGACTAGAAATGTGGTTGTGATAAGAATAAATATTCTTAATCCCTAGAATCCTTTATTATAATATAATTATTGTAATTCCTTTAAAGTTATATAATTGGAAGTGATTTGCTATTTATTATTTTGGTAAGAAGTGGGAGTTCCAAATCCTTCCAATTGACATTGTGAGTGTTCTTCTAGTTGGTGATAGTATTTGCTGTAATAATATGCCCAAAGTTTAAGCAAAAATAAAATATAGGTGACAGATATGGTCTAACTACCATATAGGTAGGCTTAGGTAAAAATGCCATTGTTTGATTTCATTAAGCTTACTCTAACCCATAAATTATAGCTATATTTTAGAATCTCCAAGAGTTGGTATTATTTTCAAATGAGTGTTCAATAATGTCTCTGGGATCTTGGTGTCATTGAATCTATGTAGTGTAAACTGTGGCTCTGAAAATTTGTGAGGTGGAGCAATATTATTTGTAGATGGCCAGAGAATTTTTATTGTTATATCTTCACTCTGAGGCTGAGACAAAATGCACCCCTAAGCATAAATTTCTTTCCATATTAATCTTGGGAATACAATTCTGTTGATAATATCATCTTAAAATTTTTCCATGTACTAATCTAAGTAAAGATGTCTATTAAAAATAAACTATGAATTAAACATTTAAAGCTAAATGATATCAGTATTAAAACTACATATTTCAATTAATTATTTTGTTGTTGTTGTTTTTTGAATGAGAACGTTTTCAAAATGTGGTACAAGCTGGGTATAGTAGCACTCACCTGTCATCCCAGCAGCTTGGGAGGCTGAAATAGGACGATCACAGGTTCAGGCCAACTTCAGCAACTTAGTGAAATGCTACTCAAAATAAAAAATAAATAAATAAAAAGGGCTGGGGATGTAGCTCAATGGTAAAGCATCCCTGGGTTCAATCCCTGATACCAACAACAAACTTAAAAAATTATATGTGTGTGTGCGTATATATATATACATATGTATATATATGCATGAAACATGTAGAAGATAACTTGATGAGAATATGGGTTATTTATTGCTGCAAACTCTCAATTTAAAAAGCATACTAGCCCTAATAGAAGTCAACATCATCTTGCTCAAAACAAACACACAAAATACAACAATGAGTATTTTCATTATATTTAAATTTTTTCATATTATTCATTTCATGTTCATTTTCTTTAGTAGCTACAAAACTCAGGAACAACCTTGATGATTCAGAAGACACTGAAATTCATTACTGAAATACTTCAGGACAGTTCATGCAAAGTATTTTTTTGTTTGTTTTTGTTGTTTCAGTGCCTACATTTTACAGTATCCACATTAATATTTTTTAAATAATTTTGCCTCTCATACACATTTTCTCTCCTGGAACATAAGTATAAGTGTAAAATGGATTCTCTAGAGTAATTGCAATTAGTGCTTGATAGGGGCTTAATTAACAACAAAGAAAACATTAATGATACTGGCTGCTTTTGATTAATAGCTTATTTAAATTAATATTATATTAATATTCACTATGTATTATTTAAAAATATGACTAGAATTTCAAAAGTGATAGAAATTATTGTGTTACACTTTACATAACTTAGTGTTAAAAAACAAAAATAAACTATGAATTAAACATTTAAAGCTAAATGGTATCAATATTAACAGTATATATTTCAATTAATTATTTTTGCTTCTTCTCATTTGTATTACAGTATATTATATTTGATAAATAGCTGTGTCATCAAAGAAGCCGTTCTGATATAAACTATTAAGTGACATTTGATCTCTGAAATATGCAGTGACTGGCTTAAGGGAAGAGTTATTAACTTCTAAAAGAAGACAGGGACTTAACTGCCCCATAATTTCTTAGTTTATTAAATATTTCAAACAAAATAAATGCTGAGGCTGTCTTCTTTTCTTGGCTTCTTAAGTGAACAAGTATTTAATATGTTTTAACTTTATTTTTGTGATAGGTATTAGGTACACATATTGTACCAGTTTCTGCAGAGGAGTTTACTGTAAATTTATTTCTCTGACTCCTAATTAAACCCAGTTTACTCTTTAATTGCCTTGTTGTTGTACTATACTTTTCTCCTCTCACAAGTCAGTTTAAATATTGATCTCACTGAATTTGTTAGAAACACTTCTTATGAAATATATGTAACACATTAACATTCTCACAGGTATTTGATGACTATGAATTTGACCTTGTGGAAAACCCTCTTGTGCATTTTGAAAATTGTTTCAATCCATGGTTTTTCAATTCCTAGACATCATTGTAGAAGATGTGTTTTTTTCTCTTTGTTCCTTTTCCTCCACTTGCCTCTTAAATGATTGTGTAGTTTCACAAGACTTTTCTAAAACTTTCCACTCTTTCCTTGGTTATATGTGCATCCTCCTACTTCATAACTTCAAAAAGGGAGAAAATTCAGGAAAACAGAAAAGCACATACACCATTTTGATGTCTAGTCATGGACTTTTCATAGACTTTGCCAATAATAAGGCTGCTTCTCCTGCTGATTTCTCAATGGAAATGATTCTAGTGTGTAACTGCAACTCAGATACAAGGATGAGAACAACAAAGGCAATGTGTGCACATTTACCCTGAAGCCTCTTGGAACCCAATGAAAAGGTTTATACCGAGAAACAAGCAGGCGAAGAACTGGACAGAAGTGACCACATGCAATGTTGGCTGAGGGCAGTTTTGTGGTTATGAAGGGGTAGGTGAAGCTCTAAGTGAAGGAACAAAACAGTAACACACTAGGGGTAAAGACTTCGGTGCAATATCTGTATAGGCTGTTTACTTACAAAATTATCAGTAGATCTAAAAATGTTTTTATGAACTTAATGTTCATATGTGGCTACTGTTTTTAAATTTGTGAGTCATCTGTATTTTACCTATTATTAAAAGTAAAGAACTGGGAATAAGGGTCTGTTATTCTTCAAACCTTAAAAGAATTGCCAGCGTGCTCTTTCCCTAATTCCCATTCTCTTGTGCTCTCGTTAACCATGGGGACCACTTGTACCCATCCTGGTTCATGTTCACTACTCTTTTCACAGCTTGAACTGATTTCTATTTGCCAAATACAAATAGTGTTCTCTTTGTAGTCCTTATCTCACCTGCCTTTTCAACTTTAGCTAATATTCTACCATTCTTTCTTTTCTCTTGGAAACATTTTTGTAGCCATGCTTCCAGGAGTAATCCACATTCTCTTTGTCTTTCATTCCCTCCCTGCCTCTTTCCCTCCCTCCCTCCCTCCCTTCTTTCCTCCTTCCTTCCTTCCTTCCTCTTCTCCTTCCCTCACTTTTCTTTCTTCCCTCTCCTCCCTCTTTCCTTACTCTTTCTTTTTCTCTCTCCTTCATTCCTCCTTTCTTTCTCTCCCTCTCTCTTTTTTTCTTCCTTCCTTTTCTTTTTTCCTTCTGTAATACTTCTTAAAATTCATTCTTTTTACTTATACATGACAGTAGAATCAATTTTGATACATTAGCACACACATGGAGTATATTTTATTCTAATTAGGGCCCAAGTCTTATGGATATAAATGATGCTGGGATTCACAGTGATGTAGTCATACATGTACATAGGAAAATAATGTCGGATCCATTCAACTGTCTTTCCTATTCCTATCCTCCTTCCCTTCCCTCTATTCCCCTTTGTCTAATCCAGTGAACTTCTATTCTGCCCCCCTGTGTTAGCATCCCCATATCAGAGAGAATATTTGATTTTTGGTTTTGGGGGATTGGCTTATTTCACTTAGCATGATAGTCTCCAGATTCATTAGTTTACCATCAAATGTCATAAAGTCATTCTTTTTAATGTCTGAGTAATATTCCATTGTGTATATTTACCACAGTTTCTTTATCTATTCGTTGAAGGGCATCTAATCGATTCCATAACTCAACTATTGTTAATAGTGCTACTATAAACATTGATATGACTACATCATTGTAGTACACTGATTTTAACTCCTTTGTATATATACTGAGGAATGGGATAACTGGGTCAAATGGCAGTTCTATTCCTAGTTTTTTGCACCAATTTGCAGTCCCACTAGCAATGTATAAGTGTAACATTTTCCCCATATCCTTCCCAACATTTATAGTTACTTGTATTCTTGATAATTGCAATTCTGGTTGGAGTGAGGTGAAATCTCAGTGTAGTTTTAGTTTTCATTTCTCTAATTGCTAGAGATGTTGAAAATTTTTTCACATAATTGTTGACATTTGTATTTCTCTTTTTGAGAAGTATCTGTTTATTTACTTTCCCCATTTATTGATCAGGCTATTTTGTGTGTGTGTGTGTGTGTGTGTGTGTGTGTGTGTGTTAAGCTTTTTTGAGTTCTTTGTGTATTCTGGAAACTAATGCCCTATCCAAGGTGCAAGTGGCAAAGATTTCCTCCCATTCTATAGGTTCTCTCTTCATACTGTTGATTGTTTCCTCTGTGAAGAATTGACTTTTTATTTTACTTCATGAATGTTAGGGCTCTTTGTATGTGTGTGTGTGTGTGGTGCTGGGGATTGATCTCAAGGCCTTGCACATGTGAGGCAAGCACTCTACCAACTGAGCTATATCCCCAGCCTGTTAGTGCTCTTTCTGAGGAAGTTGACTCCTAAACCAACATGTTGGAGTGTTGGACCTATATTTTCTTCTAGCAGTTGCAGGGTTTCTAATATCTAGTTCTTTGATATACTTTTAACTGAGTTTTGTGCAGGGTGAGAGAGGTTATTTCATCTTATTACATACAGATTTAATAAAGGGATAAGTCCCTTCCTTTTTACGGATAGGAAGAGAAGAACTCAAACTATCTCTGTTTGCAGATGACATGACCTATATATAGAAGACCAAAAAACAAACAAACAAACAAACAAAAAACTCCACTAGAAGACTTGTAAGACTCATAAATGAATTTAGCAAAGTAGCAGGATACAAATTTACATCCATAAATTAATTGTGTTCCTAAACACCAAGGACAAATCAGCTAAAAGAGAAATTAGGAAGACTATCTCATTCACAATAGCACCAAAAAAAAAAAAAAAAAGTTGAGAATCAATCGAACAAGATAAGTGAAAGACTTTTACAATGAAGACTACAGAACACTAAAGATAGATATTTAAGATCTTAGAAAATGGAATGATATCCCATTTTCTTGGATAGGCATAATTAATGTTGTCAAAATGACTATACTACCAAAAGCAATATGTAGATTTATTGCAATTCCTATTAAAATTCCAACAATATTCTTCATAGAAATAGAAAAAGCAGTCATGAAATTCATTTGGAAAAATAAAAGACCCAGATAGCCACAGCCGTCCCTAGTGAAAAAAGTAATGCAGGAGGCATCACAATACTAGAACTTGAATTATATGACAAAACTATAGTAACAAAAACAGCATAGTTTTGTCACAAAACAGGCATGACGATAAATGGAATAGAATAGAAGACACAGAGACGAACCCATATAAATACAGTTATCTCATACTAGACAAAGATACTAAAAACATATGTTGGACAAAAGATAACCTGATACATTTTTAATAGCTGCAGTTCCTTCTCACCTCCTTTGATCTTCATTCTTTTACATAAGGGCTATATCCCTGATCTCAGTCCTTAGATTTCTCTATTGCACTCAATCCCTCGGTGAATTTGTGTGACTCTCAAATAAATATCATGTTCATTTTTATTCATTAAAATTCATCTTGTTTACCAAACTGTCTATTTAGTGTACTCGATTATCTGAAATTTAGCATGTGCAATATGTTTGTCATATTCTATTTTACATACTGTTGTATTTTTCCATAATATTTGTAGTTTCTTAGATATATTACCTGATGTATTTTACATACCTTTTTCCTCTCAAACTGTGTTATTTACAAGGGTGAGCATATTGATATATTTTTCTTATTCTCTTCCTGGAATCTAGCATAATACTTAGTAAATTACTGTTGAAATATAAAATTGAATGAAGGTACTGAGGTTATGAGAAACTCTCTGAATTAGAAAAAGCATCAGAGGAGATAGCATATTTGTCTTGTCCCTGGACATATCACCTATTCTTAACACAGAATACAAGAGGTCCTTAGTAATCTATGTGGATTTAACAGATGACTTCTAAAACACAATTATTTAGCAAGTACATTGACTAAAAATATATTCATTTACATTTTTACAGTAAAATATTTTCCTAAATATTTGAATATGGAATTTTATCTAGTTGAAATTATATTAAATAAATTATGTGAAATTAAAATATATTTCCTTGTAGATTTTAATAGTTATGAATTTTATGCATTTGCGATACATATATCTATAACTGTCCAACATATTTATATGTACATATGTGTGTATACTAATATGCACACATTTTTTGTTTGAGATATTGCATCACATTAACAATAATCAAGAAAAAAATATCGTAAATGTTGATGAATGTCTCACATGCACTTAAAAATAAGACATAATTTTAGTTCAAATATTATGTATTCATGAACACTATAGATGCAATGACAAAAAATTGCATAAAACAAGTTAAAATATGAAAAAGTAAACTAGTTTTGAAAATATTGAATGTCTTCATAATAATTAATTGTATTGTAAATTGTAGAATGAATGTTTTCTTACTTGGCACCAAAGTTTCTGAACTAATGATTAAACTCTATAATTAAATTATGCTAGAAGAAGATGGATATATTGTTCAATTAACAAGATTCTTCTCTTCTGGTACCTTTGATCCTTTATTCCTGGTTTGTATTTATATTGTGTTCTGTTTCACTAATACTACATTAGCTGATAAAAATCAACAATAAGCTGAAGAGAGTAGGAAACACCTGTCACATTGTTGAATTGCTCTACATGAAACCTGATAATGAATGATTCAGTTGAAAAACACATCCATATGGTTTTAATATGTTCAACATCTAATATAAGAATGTGAGAATTCGGTTGCAGTTTTTTAATTAGAATATATACAAATGAGACCTTATACTTATCTACTGTTAATGACATAATTATTCAATTAGTTCATGAATTTCTTTATTCTGAAGACATGAGCTGAGCATCTTTACTGAAATTACTTTTCTGAAATATGCTTTAGTAAAGCTACAAATGAAGCTCACCTATTTTGGAGAAGCTAATAATTTAAAAGCAGAAGAATGTATGTATGCAACCATTAAAGAATATAGAATGAAGTGAGTTCAGAGACGGAGTATAAAAAGAGATGAAGAGAATGAAAGGGAAGAAAAGATTATATTGTATCAGAAGAAATAGAGGTTGAAGAGTTGACTTTAGTGATATTCTTGCTTTGTTTGATTGAAGTTTCCATAGTTATTCGAAATGGAATGACTTTCTTGCTTTATTTGTTTGAAATTATTCCAAATGGAGATATTCAGTCAAGGGCATGCAAACTTATATTTTTATTTTTAAATTCTGACATTCCAAAGGTAAGAAAAAATTATTTGCCCAAGCAAAAGTAAGGGGTTTTAATCAAATCATGTAGAAAGTATTAGTGCTTGGTGTTTTGGGAAAGGGATTCCATCTGTTCTGCTGTCAACTGAGCTTACTCTGTCTAGGGAAATTGAAGAAAGGAGGAAGTGTCTGTGAGCATTCTTCATTATCTATGGCAGTCCTGGACTACTCACACTCTGGAGGGAGAGTTCTTCAAAATAGTTATCTGTCTAGGTCTGCCTGGATAGTAAATGGGTTATCATACCACAAATAAAGTTGAAGTGATAGTAAATGGAGTAGCTGGAATTGAAGGATGATTGCATTGGAGATTGAAAATGAATGATGTCAGAAATACTGGTTATAGTCTTGCAAGGTCTCTGATGAGACAAATGTTAACCTTTTCATCAAGGATCATGGAGAAAACTGGAAAGTTATCAAAAAGAATTAGTCAGAGTACTAAAGACAATGTCAATTATTCAATGAGTAAAATTCATTTTAAAATTTTAACAATTAAGTAAGTTTTGTGGCATTTGTTGGTTCTCTCCACTTTGAGAGTTTTATACAAATAAAGCAAAAGTATCAATGAATCCAACTTTCCAGTCTATTTCAAATGCATTAAATATGAATTAGGGAATGCAATATTACTTACAAAACTTTTTCTTTAATGTCTTCTGAAATTTTCATTCCAAAACTTGAAGCCTTTTTTTTCCAAACTCAAACTGAAAAATCTAATTATACTCCTCACACTAACAGAAATCTTTCAACACATATACCCACACATATATTCTGTATATGTAATTCAATTTTATTTTTAAAGTCTAACATACTGTGTACTGTGATTTGGTGATTCTAATAAAAATACAATAGTTTTGTATGTAAGTAAAACAATGTTAATACTTATATCATCTTTTTGCCATTACCAATAAAGAACTATTTTAAGGAAGATATATATACTGTAGAGTCACCTTACACTGGAAACACTGAGTACAGAATCAATATTTTATCTTCTTACTTAAGACCATGTTTTCAATGTAAATATTCTGTCCTTGACAGTTTAATGAGAGTAATAATAAATTGTTTTTATATGATATATTTTGTGCCACACAGTCATGCAGCTTCAGAAAATATCCTTTATATGAGTAATAGTGAAGATTCTTACTTGTTTACCACTAATAGGATCAATGGGATATAGCAAAGGTTGTGGGATGTCACTCTTGGTTTCATTGCATTGGATAAGACTTCATCATAGCAGACTCTTGAGAGAGACTCTTCTGTCTGTCTTGAAGTAGCAATCTACCTTTGGCAGAGGAGTCATTGTGCCATTTTTCCACGAGACTTTTAGTTTTCTCACTATCAAAAGCTTGTTGATATACTTAGTGTCAAAATATCATAAGCAATGTATAAAAGTGTGTTTTATTGTGTAATAGTTTCTTGATTTCAAAAACTGCAATAATTGTGAATCATTGGATATGTGTTAAAATCAAAGTCAAATAAAAAATTAAAGGAGTGGAAAAAATATGCAAAGCACCTGATGCTTCTTCTGATCAGAATATTCTTTGTCCCACCTGGATGGCAGATTTGCTCTTGTATCCAACCTTCCAAATCAGAGATCTCTTCTTCAATGAAGATTTCTTAAATCCCCTCCCCTCTAGAACAACTACATCTCTTACCCCTTCTTATTCTCTTATGATCAGGCACTTATCATTGTCTTTGATTATTGATTGATTATGGTTTAATTGATTTACTTGTTCTAAATTTCCTTTTCACATTTTTCATCACTGCTTTTCTCAAAGTAGTCTCTCAGGCAGCATTATTCTTTAAAGAGTATGTGTTGAATGAATGGAAACTATAAAGTAAAGTTGTTTAATTTCACTTAATGGTGTAGGATAGCTCTATTATAAGTTGCCATAATTATTAAAAGCTCATAAGAACTCTTAGAAAGGAAAATGTTACTGAAACAGTTTAAAGAAGAAAGTCAGCTAGAGCTAAGATATAATTCTAGCATCAAAATTTGAACATCTAAGCTGGGCGCAATGGCACACACCTGTAATCCCAGCACTTTGGGAGGCTGAGATTGGAGAATCTCAAGTTCAAAGCTAGCCTCAGCAAGGGCAAGGCACTAAGCAATTCAGTGAGACCCTGTCTCTAAATAAAACACAAAATAGGGCTGGGGATGTGACTCAGTGGTACTTAGTTCAATTCCCAGTACCAAAGAAAAAAAATAGAACATCAAAATTATTCATCATGCTAACAATACATGAAAGAAAATATGAGAATGAAATTTCTTCATTTATAATGCTCTCTAGGCCCATTTAAAATTCACTCTCATCATATTCATACTTATCAATATAAAATTACATATCTAATATATAGATATGTGCAATATGCATATACACGCATATATATGAAAAGTATCTTCTGCATATAACTACAATGTGTGCATTGTTATTTTAACTCTATTATGTTTATTATATATCACTATAAGTATTTTGTTCATTAATTATATTCAAAGGAAGAAAACTTCATGGTTGACAATGAGAGATTTGTTCATTACCATATAATAAATGTGAAATAGAAACTAGTCCATTTAAGGGGTTATCATACCACAAATAAAGTTGAAGTGATTAAATACTTGATTACATCTGTGTTTTTTTTTTCCTGAACAAGTAAGTACAATTGTTAATCTTTGTTACTCTTTCTTTTGTTTCTTGTGAACTTCCAATTCTGTATCTTAGTTTTCTTGAGCATTGCTTCCCTGTCAACAAAATGTGTTTATAAGTAAAAAAGATGCTGAGCTGTATGAAAGCTGCAAAACATATAGTCAGAGAATAAATATTTTGCTACTTTGTCACTATGTTTATTTGGCAAAGAAATACAATTCTATTTCATTCCATTCAAGGTTTAATGATTTGGTTTTCTGGGAGTGTCTAGAGTTACTAGGAAATCAAGAAGATATATTGGAATTAAATAAATGGGAGAGAAAAATAATTCAGTACATAAAATCATTTTAAATTATTATGTAGTTGAATGTTTGTATTTACTTATTACATAATTGTGTAATTAATAGGAATTTTATATTCAGTTATTTTGAAGAATTATATAACCAAAAGTCAATAATACTACCTTTCATTTTGTTGTTTAATTACTAACATTATCCACATGCTAAATATTAAAAAATAACTAAGATTCAGTACTATAATAAATTGAGAACAAATGGTAGACATATTTTAATCTGTAGTTCTTTATAATAATATATATTGTTACATACAGCTTTATAATTAGATTAAAAATTGTTGTTATAATATATGTGGTAAACTATTTAATATCCCTGTCCTCTGTTAAGTATTTCAACAGTGTCAAATCACTAAAATGAATTTTTAAATTATATTTGGTAATTAAATTACAGGGAAAATCCTTCATATGAATAATTGACTTCTTTGTTTTGGTTATTTCAAAATATATCTCACTAGTTCCAAATAAATTCTAGCATTCATGAATGAGTTTACACAATTCTTTGCAGCTTTGTACCTTTTCATGCCATGTTGAAAACATTCACCCAGTCATCTAAATCATAAAAAAAAATGATGCTGACAGATTACATGATTTCTATTGTTTCTAACAAAGGGTAAAAAATATGTGAATTAATCTTAGTTGTGCTGAACCAGGAATATATACTATCACACACACACACACACACACACACACACACACACTCCACTCCACTCCAAGGAATTGGCCTGTGCAAGATTTAAGTCTGGCTAAGCAAATCTGGTCAGGTCATGGGCAGGCTGGAAACTCAGTCAGGAACTGAAGCTATAGTCAGGATGGAGGACTTCTTCAGGGAAATGTATTTCTGCACTTAACCCATTAAGTTTCACTATCCCACATGTGGGACACCTATGAAAACTTAGATATTTCTAAAGTAAATATTAAGCTTTTAGAATTCTATTCTTTTGAGAAAAGTAATAGGTGAATTATTAAAGCGTTTAAAAAATATATGAAATATATATTTATACATATATGCATTTTCAAAAAATACATTAAATATATATACTATATACATATACATATACATATACTATATGTACTTACATATATGATATATGACATATAAGCTCTAGTTCATGATATACACCCTATTTTAATGCACTTGCATCAACTTGTGCAATATTCACAGAATTGAAAAATTGGGACTTAGTGGTTTCAAGTATTTCAATGGATTGGATGAGGTCCATCTAGATTGTTAAAGATAATCTTCATTTTAAATCAATTGATTGTAGATGTTGACTAAAAAATACCTTCATGCCAACACCCCTATCAGTGTTCAGTGAATAACTAGATACTATTGCCTAGTCAAGTTGACCTATAAAAGTAATTGCAAAGACAATTAAAAGAATAGAAAAACTAAATAGTTTTTCTCAATATATATAGGATAAAAAATTGGCTATATAGCTGGTATTGGAAGAAAGTGGCAGTGCCATTATCACACTTTTTTTGCTTTAAACAAATATAGTGCTAATTAATTTTATCAAGATAATTTTATGTTAAGTAATTAATAATGAAATAGGTTTTTTAAAACTTCAGCCTAGTCACATACATGTGAAAATATAAATGATCTCTTCATACTGTGGTATATCAATTCTTTGTTTATCTATTTATCCACATTTCCAATGAAACAAAGATGATATATCTTGATATATTATGTAGTGTTTGTGAAAAACAATGAAACAGCATGGTGTATGAAGACAGATGCTAACTTTAGAATGATCAAAAGAGCAGTGTATCTGTTTGATTGCAATAATAAAAGCACTGTTAATTTCATTGCAAATGGACTGTGTTTAAACTAAAAATATATTAAAATTTTTTAAAAATATACTTTTGGATTATTAGCCTTTGAAAAATTCCTGCTAAAACAATCAAATCATTATAATTATTACCAATAAGCACTGTAAAATTCTACTTTTATGCAGGAAAATAATTTATGAAACAGATATTTGAAAGCAACCCAGTTTTCATTTTAAGTTACTCAATATAGGGTTGAAATTATTAATAGTTATCTGCCATTTATTTTTTTAAACACTGGTTATTAGAAAGTATTTCAAGTGAGGAAAAGAGCCACCTTCTACCAAAACAGATATCAATAAAAGAGTGATTGTAATTGTTACCTACAATACATAAATTAGGTTAGCTAGGGGAAGATTTTAAGAAAACAGGTAATATTGATACCTCTGGATCATATCCAGTGACAAAATTTTATTCTAGTTTTCCAATAATTTGAGGTTAGCTATGCAGAAGGGAAAAGAAAAAGGCAAAAATACCTTTACTATGTTAGAATACATGACTTCTAAGTGATAATACTTAGGAATGCTCATTTCATAATGTGGAAACGTTAGCTCTCTGGAATACAGTTAGAGTGAAATGTTATTTTGTTTTATAATTATTTTATTATTGTTATACATAAATAAATGGTCCACTTATATCAGATTGATAGAATGAAAAATACATTGATTGCAAAATCACAGTACATATACTTTCTTTTTAAGTTTGAGTAAAAAGAATGTGACATGATTCTTCACACTTTATTGGGGAAAATATCAGAACAATTATCCTGTTTTCCAAAAAAAATATTAAAATAAAAAATAAAAACTCATGCAACAGTGAAAAAAAACTTTAACTTACAGTTAGCCTAAACCTTACTTTTAAAATAATGTTCTACTAATCTTTGAATATCTATATATCTATATCAATGTCTGCCTATATCTATCTAAAGATATATATATATAAATATATATTTGAAATATTTAACGAAATATTTAATGTCAATAAAACTTACAATCCTCTAGAAAAAAATGTAGGCCCAATTTTCCATCATGTTGGCTTATGAATTGATTTCCTCAATAAGACTCCTAAATTGCAAGAATAAAATCAAGAATGATTTTTGGGTTGGTATCAAACCATAATGCTGTTTCACAGCAAAGAACACAATCCAAGAGCATGAGGAAAGAACCTACGGAATGGGAGCAAATCTTTGCCCGCCTGCACCTAGGATAGAATCTCCAGTATATATATAATGAACTCAAAAAACTTAAGACCAAAATAAGTAAATAAATAAATAATCCAATCAATAAATGGGCAAAGGAACTGAACAGGCACTTCACAGAAGAAAAAATACAAATGCTCAACAAATACTTGAAAATATGTTCCACATCTCTAGCAATTAGAAAATTGTAAATTAAAACTTAGATTACATCTCACTCCAGTCAGAGTTCACTTATCAAGAAAAAGATTAACAATAAATTTGGTGAAGATGTAGGGAAAAAATCACTTATACATTGAGTGTAAGACTGCAAATTGGTGCAACCATTATGGAAAGCTGTACAGAAATTCCTCAGAAAACCTGGAATGGAATCATCATTTTATCCAGTCATACCACTACTCAGTATATATCTAAAGGACTTAAAATCAGCATAGTGCAGTGATGCAGTGACATCAATATTTATAGTAGTTCAATCCACAATAGTTAAGCTATGAAACCAACCTACGTGCCCTTCAACAGATGATAAAGAAAATGTAGTATATATACACAATGGAATATTACTAAATCATAAAAATAATGATAATGACTTTTGCCAGCAAATGGATGAATCTGGTGACTATCATGCTAAGTAAAATAAGTCAATCCCAAAAAACCAAAGGCCAAATGTTATCATTGCTATGCATATGCTAACACAATAAGGCAGGGGAGGAAAGAATAGAGTTCACTGGATTAGACAAAAGGGAATAAATGGAAGGATGAGGAGATGGAAATAGGAAAAACAGTAGAATGAATTGGACATAACTTTCCTATGTTCATGTATGAATATATCAACACTGAAATGCCCTATAATGTAAAATCACAAGAATGGGATCCTAATTAGAATAAGTTATACTCCATGTATGTGTAATATGCCAAAATACACTCTACTGTCATATATATCTCATGACAGAACAAATAAAGAACAAAGAACAAATAAAAGAAATGTAAAAAACACCCATGCTCAGTATTAAAATAAACAAACAAAATCTATAATACTGAATAGCTTAAAATCTGCAGTTTTAAAGCTAAAAGAACATAAGAGAACTATTAAAGATAAATAAATAAATATTGACTTATTTGTAATATAAATATAATAAACAAGCAAAGTTAAGTTTTACTTAACAAGCAAAAATTGTATAATACAGTTTAAAAAATTTCATTTGTTTTATTATGATTGAAAATTTTTCATGATATGAAATATGATATGTTCATTATCACATTTATATGTATTTATATCATATTTCATATGATAATATGTTCATAATTTTTCATGCCAGATTACACATCTATTTGGCAAACATTGATTTGTTGGTATCTGGGAATGTTGAAGTCCAGAAGAATTAATGGTCATATGCATGTAAGGACAGACAGTTGGAGTTGTAGTCATAATTTAGTTGTCTGACAGCTTGTTGTTCCTATTAACTTAATTTTCTATCATAGTTTTATACTATTAGAAACTAATTTTTTTTCTATTCTGGGTGCTTTAAATATGGAAGAAATATATTAGTATCCTGGTAATTTTGTGCAACACTGAAAATTAAATATTCACAATTTCAGAATTAATTTTGGGCCTAAATAAAACAAGTTTTATAATATTTTATATACTTTACTTTTGCTTGGTGAGGAAGTAATTTTTGTTTTTTGAGAAGGTAACCTAAAATTTAGATATATTAGTTGGTCATATATTAAAAGAAACTGGAATTTGTGATCCTGTTTTACTAGGCTTTTTGCTGCTGTGACTAGAGCACCAAACCAGCACAATTGTAGAGAAAAGGTTTATTTCAGGGCTCACAATTTCAGAGGTCTTAGTCCATAGGAGTCTGGCTCCATTTCTCAGGGCTTGAGATGAGGCTTAACATCATGGTAGAGTGTGTGGCAAAGGGAAGTTTACATTAGGGTGATCAAGAAGCAGAAAGAAGTATCCACTTGCCAGATACAAATATATATATTCCAAAGCCAAGTCCCAATTTCCACCTACTCCAGCCACACCTTACTACTTCAGTTAACAGTTAATCACTATGAAGGAATTAAATCACTGATTGGCTTAATACTCTTGCAATCTAACCATTTCTCCTCTAAACCTTCTTGTACTGTCTCACATGTGAGCTTTTGGGGGATACCTCGCATCCAAATCATTATGGATCTTCTGCTGAGAAGTTCCTTCTAGGGTGATGGGCTTTCCATTTCTGGCACCATGGACATAAAATACACAATCTCTGTAATACTCTTGATTAAATTTTGAGGTACACACAAACTAGCTTGGAAATCTTCAATTAACATGCATTGGAACATATTATTTTTTAAGATAATACATCAGTTTACCATTTGTCTTGAAATAGTAGATCATTTTTTAATTTATATTTGTTGGTTTTCTTTTTTATTTTAATTGAAATTTTTTCTCTTCACAGAAAATCTAATGAGGTTTTGCAGTAATTCAGCTTAAGGAACAGTAACATGAAACAAATGTAGTATTTATTGAAGGTGACTGGGATGAAGTTTTAAGGAAATAAAAAAATGTATACATTTATATATAGCTCCATTCCTTCTCCCAATGACAACTACACAATGTACCTATAAATTACAATCTATTCAATTCTTCAATGCATGAGTAAAAAGGTGTGAGAATGTTCATTCATTTGGGAAATCAACTTGACTTCATAACACCATAGTGAAATTGTGGAAATGCTACATACTTACTGTTTTGAAAATATATTTAAATTTATGTATGCATTTGCAGAAATAGTCATCTCATCTCTCTACACATATAATAAAAGCAATTTATTCCAATATAAATCATTTTTCTGTCATTCTGATATCCTCAGGAAATATTCAAATTTGGTTGATACTGTAGTATGGGAAACTGAGGCATCATGAAATTATCACACAAATTCGATTTTACTTTTGACATTTATTCTCATGGATTTCTTTTAATGCACAGGAAAATTCATACTTTTCTGTCCTCCTATCTTATCCTGTCCTGTTTAAATATATTTTTGCAGACATCTATTTGAGAAAAGTTGTGATGCAATTTACATGTGTGTTTTTAAGTATTAGGTATCTAGGATACAAAATCACCACATATAGTTTAAACAGTTATAGTTAACATGTTGGAAAATGAATTCCTGACCATTTCTTTTACAATCTGTGGCCAGAGTTTTTTTCATGTGAGCCAGGAGCAGCCCTATATTTCTAGATATTTTTGGAAAAAATATATTGAACATCCTTGACTATTCTTTCCTCTCATATTCAACGTACTGTTAGTCATAAAATCATGTTTACTTTACCCTAACAATACATCCTGAATCCAACATATTTCCACCAATTCATAGATTATCATATGCTAAAGATGCTAAACTCAAAATCTTAGGATATATAGAAGTTCTGACCAGACAATGGTTTTAAAGTCAAGTCTAATTCCTAATACTATTCAGAAAATACAAAGCTGACTCAGTCCTAAAATTTATTATGGTTTTTATTACTGTACTTTAAGATGATAGATGAAACTCATTAAAATACTTTTTTTCACATTTATATAAGCAGTAAGCACCTGTCTGATTTGCATTTGATATGTGCTCAGTGCATATTAACAGATATATTTTAGCTCAATCTCTTGAAAAATACTTATGGAATGTTTAAACATGCAGTAATATTGTCACTAGAATGCTTACACATGATGCTTCTGATTTTAGCAAATACTCAGAAAATTACCATGGGTTTTCTCTTCATTATAGTTAAAGATACTAAGATAGTCTAAAGAGAACCTGTTTTGTTGGCATTGTTTAATATTAATAATATGCAGATAGCTTTAAAATGGTGCCTAGTACTCTACTTTTTCTGCAAGTATACATTCCTTTATATAAAATTTGGCAAACTTCACTGGTAGTTAGTTGGGGAGTAAGTATCTTTATTGTGTTGGCTATTCAGTCTCTTGTTATAACTTCACAGTTCTGTTATTTGAAAGAGAAGACACAGAGATGAACCCACTTACATACAGTTACCTTATACTAGATAAAGGAGCCAAACACATACACTGGACAAAAGATAGCCTGTTCAACAAATGGTACTGGAAAAACAGGAAATCCATATGCAGCAAAATGAAACTAAACCCCTATCTCTCACCATGCACAAAATTCAACTCAAAGTGGATCAAGGACCTGAGAATCAGACCAGAGACCCAGCACCTAATAGAAGAAAAAATATGCCTAAATCTCCATCATGTCGGAGTAGGACCATACTTCCTTAACAAGACTCCTATAGCACAAGAAGTAAAATCAAGAATCAATAAATGAGAGGGATTCAAATGAAAAAGCTTCTTCTAAGCAAAAGAAACAATCAATAAAGTGAACAGAGAGCCGACATTCTGGGAACAAATCTTTGCCACACACACATCCGATAGAGCAATCATCTCCAGGATATATAAAGAACTCAAAAAGCTTAACACCAAAAAAACTAACAACCCAATCAATAAATGGGCCAAGAGCTGAACACAAACTTCACAGAAGAAGATATACAGTCCACCAACAGACATATGAAAAAATGTTCAACATCTCTAGCAATCAGAGAAATGCAAATCAAAACTACCCTAAGATTTCATCTCACGCCAGTCAGAATGGCAATTATCAAGAATACAAACAAGAAGTGTTGGTGAGGTTGTGGGGGAAAAGCCACGCTCATACATTGCTGGTGAAACTTCAAATTGGTACAACCAATCTGGAAAGCAGTATGGAGATTCCTTAGAAAACTTGGAATGGAACCACCATTTGAGCCTGCTATCCCTCTCCTTGGTCTATACCCAGAAGACTTAAAAACAGCATACTACAGTGCTGCAGCCACTTCAGTGTTTATAGCAGCTCAATTCACAATAGCTAAACTGTGGAACCGACCGAGATGCCCTTCGATAGATGACTGGATAAAGAAACTTTGGTATATATACACAATGGAATATTACTCAGCAATAAAAGAGAATAAAATTATGGCATTTGCAGGTAAATGGATGGAGTTGGAGAACATCTTGCTAAGTGAAGTAAACCAATCTGAGAAAACCAAATGCTGAATGTACTCATTGATAAGTGGATGCTGATCCATAATGTGGGGAAGGACATGGGAACAATGGTGGAACTCTGTTCACAGGGTGTAAGGGGGGAGGGCGTATGGGGACAGTAAAGGTGGTGGAATATGATGGTCATCATAGCCCCAACTTTATGTATGACTGCATATATGTTGTGCTTCTATACAACTTACAACTAGAGAATTGATATGTTATCCTCTATCTATGTACAATGAATCAAATTGCACTCTGTTATCATGTAAGCCTAAGTAAAACAAATAAATAAATTAAATATGAAAAAGAAAAAAAAGAAATTAAAAAATAAAATAAATCATTAATACTCTTAGTTAGAGTGGGCCTTAAATCTATGGGGAAAAAAAAAAAAAGAAAACACTCATAGGAAATAAATGTGAATGAGTAGATGGGCTGTACTCCAAGAAAGTTTTATTTACAAAAACAGGTGACAGATCCGATTTGTCCCTTGACCTAGAATTGGCTGATTCCATTCTATCCTGCAAAAGCCATGGCAAATGTGATTATAAAAAAAGTGTCCAGGAAAACTTATTGAACATATATTTATGTTATTTTATTAAATTCACATATTTTTAGAAACTGTAAGAATTGGAAAACATTTTGTGTTCTGATTGTCATTATTTTGAAAAGCATTCTACAATTGCATTTTTCTTTTAAAATATCTTTATTAAGATATAATTTACATAGAACCCAATCTAACCATTTAAACTATGCAATTCAATGTAATTGAGTTCATCACAGAGTGGTGCAGATGTCACCAAAATTTCAATTTGAAATATTTTTCCCTAAAAGAAGCTTTCACTTTTTTGTGTGTTCAACAGTATTCCATAATATTAAATTTAATATGTTATCTATTCTTTAGGTAATAGGGTTGTTTCCTGACTTTGGCTATTGTGAATAGTGTTTCTCATGAATATTTATGAACAGTTTTTATGTACGTTTCAATACACTTAAGTATATATCTTGGAGTGATATTGCTAAGTTGTATGGTGATCCTATGTTTAACTTTTGGAAAAAAGTTAAATGCTTTTTACAGGTGATCATACCACTTTCCATTCCAATCAGCAGCATCTCCATGTCCAGTCATTATTATCAAACGTTTTTATTATAGCTATTCCAGCAGTCATAAATTCACATTTGAATGAGGATTTCATTTGCAATCCCATGATAATTAATTATACACTGCATATTATATGCTTATGGCCATTAATTAGAATATCTTGTTTGGAAAATACATATTTTCAAATTTTTTATTCATTTAAAAACTGAACTATTTGAGTTGTACAGATTCCTTATATATTTTGTTCTATATCAGATATGATTTGCAAATATTTTCTTTCTCTGGGTTGTCTGATTTTTTGCATTAAGTTTATTTGTAATGGGCAAATAATAATATGTGGAGTATCATGTGATGTCATACATGCACACTTCATGAGGATTGAATTTATCTATCTCCTCAAATATCACTTCTTTATGATGAAACACTCAAATCCTTTCTTCTATCTTTTTGAGATGCACAGTACATAATCACTCTTTATAGTCACCATCCACTAGAATTTCTTACTAGTATCTATCAGCAATTTAGTATCTATTGATCAAGATTTTCTCATTTCTGTTCTCCTTAATCTTCCCAGTTAGAAATTTAGAAAATTCACCAAATAATACTTCAGCTTTGTGATGGATTATATTATTAATATATGTGTATAATACATATATACATGATATAACACATATATACATGAACATATATGCATAGATGTATATATAAATATATAGTATATTATATATACATAAATATGTTTAGTATGTATATATATGATTTGTTAGTGAATACCTTAATTAATACTTTTTTTTTTTGTACTAGAGATTGAACTCAGGGACACTCAACCACTGAGCCACATCCCCAGCCCTATTTTGTGTTTTATGTAGAGACAGGGTCTCACATAAAACACCTTAGCACCTCGCCCTTGCTGAGGCTGGCTTTGAACTCGCGATTCTCCTGTCTCAGCCTCCCTAAATGCTGGGATTACAGGCTTGCACCACCGTACCTGGCTTAATTAATATTTCTTTAAATTTATTTTAATATAGAAGTAAGCATGTGTGTTAGACTGGCAGAAGAATCTATGACTTGTCCTAAATACTTGAACTCAGAAATAAATGGATATGCCAAAATATAAAATGAATTTCTTCCATTTTATGCATGGTGTGGAGTAATGTAATAACTATTTGTGCATGTTATGTCCAGACTACATATTTATTCTAAGTTCAACTACCAAATTGAAAATAGATACAAGATTTAATTGTACATGAAAATTGGCAGAGATATGTTAAATATCAATTTAACATCATTTGCAAAGTGCTTGTACTGTTGAATGGATGAATGTAAATAACATGGTTAATTATGTATTTAATATGATATAACTAGAGGTATCTTTCTGAAAGATCTAGTTCTGATCTTTAAAGATGCTATAGCCAGCACATGTTTAAATGTACAAATAGTACAGCTAAATTTAAAAGCTTATAAGCAGTGATAAATAACCTAGCTGTTCATATACTCCTGAGGCTATGGATTAGTTACTGTATCACACCTTCATATTTGGTATATTTTTGAAATGTATTGTATATGATTTATGTAGAAAATATTGGGTATTACATTGATTTAATTCAAGGATTAGAGCTCATCTAACTTTGAAGTTGTTTTCTTGGGTATCTAAAATTTCTAAAATGGTTTGCCAAGTTCTTGGAACAAGCTATATAATTTCAGTTTAGGCACTGCCTCCTGTGTATTATTCAACAACAAAATTAGTGTGGAATATTGGTAAATTAAGTCTAAAAGTAAGCACTTTTTAAGTAAAATACAAATGTATAATATATTAAATGATTAAAAAGAATCTTCAGTTTTAATAATATTTTTCCAATTTGACCTTCAAATTTTTAAGCTTAATAAAGTTTATTCAACCTAAATTTCTTACTCATTACATTAATTGTAAGTATTCATTAATTATCATGATACTACATTACTAATTGAGTTTCCAAATATGATTTACATTTGAATGTGGTTTGAAATGATCACATATGAATCAGAACAGGTGACACAGCTTATAATACCAGACATTCCAGAGGTCGAGGTAGGACAATTGCAAGTTCAAGACAAGTCGAGGTAGGAGGATTGCAAGTTCAAAACTCATTAACTTAGTGAGTCTCCATCTCAAAATAAAAAATAAAACTGCTGGGGATGCAACTCAGTGGTAAAGCACTTTTGGTTCAATTCTCAGTACCCCCGTTAAACAACAACATTAGATAAATTTTTGACTGCAATTTTTTTTAAAGAACAAAGGAAAGTTTATCTTCACAAAAATCTAGTGACAATTAGTTTGTCACTATTACTTTGGTCTAAAGATTTGGGGATAAATATTCTAAACTCTTTATAATTAAAAATAAAATAAAGAACAATGATGCTAGGTCTTCTGGTTAATAACAGATGAACAGTATGGTTGGTGTAGACATGGACAGAAGAAGGGAGGCAACTATGAAAGCCTGATGTACCCCATGAATAAGAGAAACATAACAAAGATAGGAGCCAGGGAAGGTGACTGCCATTCAGGATAGTTTTCAGATCATAGATGCTAAATTTCTTTATTTTTCTTGTTTTGTGACTTTTTTATTGGTGTTGTAGAGTGAATTAAATACACTTAAAATTCATTATTCCTTGAAACTCTAATCCTCATGTGTCTTTATTTGGAGATACTCTAAAATTTAGATATGATTCATTCAGATCTCAAGGATACGGCACTAGTCCACTGTGACAGGGGTCTTTATGAGAAGAAGAGATTAAAGGCATTTCAAGGACAAAATAAAGAGTAGTTACTTGCAAGCCAAGGAGGAGACTTTAGGAGAAATCAGACCTGTAGGCATCTTTACCTGGGACTTCTAATGAGAAAAGTTAATTTCTGTTGCTTAGGATATCAGTTCTGTGATGTTTCTTTATGGCAGCTCTAGCTTACTAATGTTAGTGGATAACAAACATGGAACAGTGAACAAATTATAAATTGTTGAATTTTCACATAGAACATAGTGTATGAAACCATTTCACACATTAAGATATATGTTAACCAGCACTCTCAGAAACTCTACTAGGAATTCTCTGTTCACTTCATAACCAAAGGTAGCCATTTGTTTGTACTGTCCTTCCTTTCTCTCTCCATCTTTCTCTTCCCATATACATATAGAGTCTATGTTCCATGACTATTCTTTTCTATCTTATTTATTTCAACATTATACTTCTCAAATTCTTTCTTTTTTGTGGTGCATATTTGCATTCACTCACTTCTACTGCATTGCATGATTCTTTGATGAATATAACACAATACAGTTATTCATTGTATTATATGCCATGGTAGATGGGCATTTGGGTACTTTCCAGCTTAGAACTATTAAAATGATAATTGTATGCATATTTTTATATATGTCTTTAGCTGAACATATGCACACATTTCTATTGGGTATATAACTAGAATTAAAATACTGGATTTATATATTCAGTGTTAGGAGATACTGCCAAAATGTATGCCAAGTTGGTTGTGCCAACTTACATTGCCTCTGGCTCTCTGTATTAGAACTCCCATGTTTCATAACCTTGCCTGCATTTGGCATTGTCAGAAATTTTAATTTAAATGTTGTGGTGCTCTGTATGGTATTTTAATTTATACCTTTTCTATGCCTAATGAAGTTGAGAAACTTATGTTTAATGACCTTCTACAAATAGGGTAAAATATTTTATCCAATAAAGCTCTGATATAGGTCTTCATATGACTGGAATTATAGCATAGCTGCTCCATTTTTTACCATAACTGAAACTGAAAGAAGAGACAGAGGAGGAAGGAACAGGTGTTTGGCTATGAGAATTTTACTAGAATGGTACCATAGGTCTACTTCTGGCTCCATGGCTTTAGAAAATTTAGAAATAAGATTAAGTTTACATGAACTGAAAAGTATACCTATACATTTACAGATGTTTAGAATATAGAAATAACAATGCACAGAGTTTATATTTTTATTATCACCTTTGCTCTGTATCTGTCCTCCTGTATATATTTAAGGATGTTTATTATTTTGCCCATCTAAGAAATTAAGAACTCTCTTAGGTTGTTGTCCTAATAAAATGCATAGTCATTGTTTTGTCAGTGTTTTTGTCAATTCTTGAGGATAAGGTAGAAGGAAAGAGTCATATTTTATAATTTAATATTGAAAGATAATATTTAGGAACAGCCAAAACTAAATTTCTGAGTTATGTTATGAAATGAAGTTTCTTGTTTTTATTTTATTTCAGATCCTTATCATCTCTTGTTTTAATAATTTTCATAATTTCTTTTCACATAGATCTATCTCAAGTTTCTCCTCATTGATGTTTGTTTATATTACATTTGCTACATGGGATATTTTTCCCAAAGAGTAAATATCAGCAAGGATTATTATATTTTCCTCTGACTCTCCCTGCTTGACTCCATACTTCCTTTGTCTCTTATAAAATCCAAATTCTATTTGGCATCATCTCCAGACAAGTTATTGACAACTTTGATCTCCCTGTTCCATTTTAAATATATTTTAATGCAATCTAATTACATTGAGAACCAGATTAATTACATTGAATCTGGTTCTGTGAAACATGGCTTTCTCCCTTGGTTTTTCATCTGACTTGGATGGTTACAATTCTCATTTCCTTTTTATTTAGTATATGTGGACATTTAGTAAGGTTATAAGTTATGTCTCTTTGTATTCTTGCACATGGCATCTTGTGTTTCTCAATTGTTCTTAAAGTTTAAATATCAACACAAAGTGAAGCATATAAAATGTGAGGTCCACTTACAACTTATAAAATAAATACACATTTTGTGTTCATGTGAAATTTTATTTATTTATTTATGTTTGGTATCAGGAATTGGATCTAGGGGAGCCTAACCACTGAGCAATGTTCCCAGCCCTTTTAACTTTTTTCTTTACTTGTTGAGGCAGGGTCTTGCTGATTTGCTTAGAGCCTCGCTAATTTGCTGAAGCTGGCTTTGAACTAGCCATCCTCCTGCCTCAGCCTCCCAAGTTCCTGAGACTAGAAGCATACATTCCATGTCCAGCTGAAATATAATTTTCTAACAGAAACAGGTTGTAAATGGTACACCTCATTATGGGCATATTTAACCATGGCATATTAAGCACATTCATATGTTGATCAAATCCATTTTCAGTAGTTACAGGGACATGGATTATAACACAGAATATTCTTGGGCTATTTGCCACCCAAATTATCCTAAGAAACTTAGTTTACTTGATTAAATCACATTTTTCTCATTTGTGAAGATATTCCAGTATACATGTGGCAACTATGCATAATTTGAAACATTGCACAGTAGGAATAGTGAATTCCTGGAAGTGAGGCTTTAAGTAACATTGTAAACTCTTTTCCTTTCCCACATCAGAAATAAAAAAAAGAAAAGAAAAAGGAAAGAAGGAAGGAAAAAGAAAAAAGAACCTGAAGCCTGCCTCATAGTCCAGTAGGAAATTGGAAATACATGGCTTTCACTTTCCTTAGATCCTGTGAAATTTATTGTTTAGAAAATGCAAGGACTAGAGGGTGGGCTCTCAGGAATATTGCAGAACGAGTGAAAAATTTATCCTCCATGCAGGCTGTCACTGTGACTTGAGATGTGACTCTTAGAAGTGCAGCATTGGTCTTTCATTATGAATCATCCCAAGGGCGTTATGGTTTTAATGTATTTTTGAGTACCTAGTTCAAGATTTGTTTCTTTCTCTTCATTTAATTTGAACTGATTTGAGTCTTATAGCTTTTAAGTTTGAATGCAGCACATTTGTAAAATTGTTATGTTATGACAAATAATCAAAAAAGGATAAAACATCTTTTTTTCTCTTTTATGAAGAATTTTCTGTAGCTTAACTCTGACACATTACAAGATTGCCTGTCTAAAATCTTTATCTGTTTAGATTATAATATGAATATTGTTCTAAATTATAAAATGCTTAAGTGAAAAGGAATATAATAAAATGGCTTTTGTTTCATATATATTTTGTCTGTTGCTTTCGGAATGGAACTTTCATGTCAATAAGCTCACATTCAGATCAAGAAAGAAATGCTGAGCATTTGATTATCTGTTTGTTTGTTTGTTTGTTGTTCTACTTAAAAATTATTTTTAAGTAGAAAATTTCTCACATACTCATACAGGACTTGCAGTCTTTAAAGTTAGGCAGGAACCTGAACTATTATTCCATGAAACAAGATGAATCTTAGCCCTTCCTCGAATGTTGCAACTGGAATGTTGGCACACACAGTATAGGTGACCTCTCTCTGGGTGGAAGGCTGAACTGTATACACAAATTAATGTCCTTCTCCAGAGAGTGCTCATGGCGCAGCTTCTTATTAGTCAATTTATTCACTTGATTAAAGATGACTAACCATATTGTATTTTGAATAACTTATTTATTAATTTGAGTCAAAGAAACAGAACAGTGAAATTGTGTGTGGAGGATCGGACAGTTCATGCTGTTGTACATGGGCACTGATTAAGCTTGGAGGACAAATATAAAGTTGTAGCTATTGTAGTCCACAGAGGTGAAAATACAGATAAGCCTTTGATCTTTAAGGCAAACAGAGTCTATAGTTAATTGATAAAAAATATGTAGATCCTTCCAAAACTTATTTTATAAAGTGAATGAAAAGATTCATGCTAAATGGAAAACCAATTCATTAGATTAATCTGAATTCTTTTGATTTTGGAAACATTGAATTAAAAAAATTTATTCTAGCAGCATTAGATTGTACCATTGTATTTTCTTGAAATGGAAATATTTGTTTTTTATGAGAGGTGAATGTAACATGCTATCCTTAATTTGAAATGAAATTATTTTTCTTGATAATCTATTTGCATAGATATGCTTGATGTGCATAATATGGAGTTTTATTAATATAAAACACTCAAAAAATAATGCTTCCTTCTTTCAGATTTCCAGCAAATTATTAGGTAAGCTGGAATATCTTCAGAATGTTTTGTGAAGGTGGGTTTAGAGTCATTATGGGCAGAGGAATTATCTTAAATTTGTGTTTTCATAGGAAATACACTTAGTTTTAAGAGAACTGGCAAAGATGTAATTTTTTTTTCTTTTTGGTACTGGGGATTGATTTCAGGGGCACTCGACCACTGAGCCACATCCCCAGCTCTATTTTGTGTTTTATGTAGAGACAGGGTCTCACTGAGTTGCTTAGCACCTTGCCATTGCTAAGGCTGGCTTTGAACCCGCTATTCTCCTGTCTCAGCCTCCCTAAGTGCTGGGATCATCTTTCAATTTATGATTATGTAATCAATTAACATACACAAGAAGCTTACTGCCTAATTTAAAAATCAATGCTAATTCTAACTCTCAGAAATAACAATTAGATGACATTAGGATCAAGCAGGTATACTTCTCTATACATTTATTCAGACAGATTAAAAGAAAAGCTTTTGTGAAAACAAAATCATATTATATGTGCTACATTTATCTTTCAAAAATGGTGAGTAGAGGGGATAGTTACTGGAAGTTACAGACTCAACTGGCTTCCCCTGCCCAAAGCCCTTCAGATGTTTCAACACGATATGAGCAGTCATGGGCTCTACTCCAAATCGGGAAGAGACAGTGGCATCAGAGCACCAAACTTAGAAACCAACTATGGAATACTCTCAGGCAAGAGGAAGATAGTGCTTTTAGGAGATACTTTAGTTCTTACAGATAAATAAGGAAAAGAATCTAACTTCTGTGAATCTCTCTAGAAGAACATGCAGATATTTCTGACCCTAGTGATTTCATAGACCAGGTTTGGCTGTCTACTCCTGTAGCTGCTGCTAATGGGACTTTTTAGTTGAGGAAACAAGGGTGCAAAGAAAACCATTTTCATCACTGCTGCTACTGATTCCCAATAGATTTATTAGTTCCAATGTGCAAATATTTTAATTCATGCCTTTTGATGCATATTTATGACTTTATATAGAGTAAATACTTGGAAGTAAATCACAGAATTTTCTAGTTATTTCCCAATATTATTCATCTAATTTTTGTTTTAAGATAAATTAGATATCTTGTGTTTTTACCTAGCCATGTGAGTAAAAGTATAATTTAGACTAATTTGTAATCATGTTTGATAATGTGATTAAGTGGGGATCAAGGAGAAAAAATTTTGTTTGTCAAATTAAATTGCAGAAAAATCATATCTTGCCCCTTACAAAGCTTTACTAGTAATATCAAGTACACAAATAATTATGAAGAAAGGTAAAAAGAGAATGTCCAAGGTGTTTTTCCATGATCATTCTCACTTCATCAGACTTGCTCTGGTCCTGACTCCCATGTGTACAAGCTAAAGGATGTTTGGAATTACACAACTTACACAAACACGAGTCATTTCAGCTATGAAACATTTTCTTTATATATTAAGACACTGATACAATTTTAGTAAAAGATGCATAGATTTTACGTTTTTTTCTTATCAACTATCCTAGATGACTTGAGGAGTTCTCTTCAAAGTGTTTCATATATACAGTCTGCTGCTAACAAACATGGTTAGTTTGCTAGGAAATCTTGATTAACATGCCTAAAAAGTTATCAAGATAAGTCATCTGTTTTCTTTTTTCCTTTAATGTGATTGAATTCTCAATTCCTTCTTTCCCATCTACACAAGCAGAAATCAGTGTTTCTAAATTCTAGGCAGTAGATTTAACATTCTTCCTTTCTTCTTCCAATCATTGTGTGGGTGTAGATATCTACAGTTATTATGTGCCATGATATGATCTTCAGAATGAAAATTTTCTAAGTAGAGAAACAAGATTAAGAAGTCCAAGTCACTGTAGATTGGGGTGATATATTTGGACTGTCAAGTCTAGTTCTAACTTTTTTCAATATTACTCACACAATAAACTTCTATCTTGTTTAAATTTTAGTTATTTAGAGTGTTTTGAAACTCTTTCATGACTCTAATTCTGAGTAATAATATTTTGGAATCCAGAGTAGAGTGTTGTATGCAACAGGACCAAAAATATGTGAGGTTGAAATAATAGGAGCAGATGGGTATCAGGAATCAAGTACCCATATATTGCAGGCTGGCAATCTGATGAAGTTTGTTATACAATGAAAGTTATATCCTTACATCTTTTGATAGAATTAAAGAGACACAATACTTCGAAATTAAAAATGTTGGTCTTGGGGCTAGGGTTGTGGCTCAGTGGTAGAGTGCTTGCCTAGCATGCGTGAAGCACCGGGTTTGATTCTCAGCACCATATATAAATAAATAAAATAAATGTCCATCAACAACTAAAAAAAAAAAAAAAAAAGTTGGTCTTACTTGTTCACTCTTTCCACTTCTTTGAAGTTCTGTAAGAAAAAATTAGACAATCAGTCTTTAAGAGGAGCTAAATGAGAATGCTGAATTTTGTATTTAGCTTAGCACAAGATACTCAGTGGTTAAATTGGAGACTTGACAGGTTGAAAACCCAATGGATTCTGTTTCCCAAACTATATTATTATAAGTTCTGGCTGTCAATCCTAAGATCTCACAGTTAATCAGATTAAATATTTTTAACTCAGCCAGCTTTGTGTGGTCATATTACTAAATTTTGCCAAAATATTTAATTAGAACTATGATCAATTTTGGAAAACTGTTCTTAAATAAAAAGGGAATTAACATTTCTTCTTATTTCCTACTGGTTTAATGTACATAGAATTGCTAGATTTCTAAGAGCAGTTTTAGATCTAACATGGTCTTGGGGTTGAAAGCCAACAGGGCACAACAATATGTCTAAATAAACCTTTTATTCTTACCAAATGGAAAATCACAGCAGTCCTGGATTTCCATACTTCTTAGGATACAGCATTAAATTCTAATAAGTGTCTATCATTTGAGTTGTTTCTGAGTCTAAACAAAAAAAAGAGTTGTAGAAATTTTTTGAGAAGTAAAAATGTTATAGAAATGTTGACATTAAGAAGGTAAGAGAATATTAAGGAAAAGCAAGCAATTAAAACACAGAAATTCATATTGCATTTGCATACATGGGGATTTGATGCTGAAAGCATAAAGCTATTCACTGATAAAAGTCTAAATCTTCTCCCCCAAAATATTAAAAATTTTAAATGCACATCAGGGAAAAAAAGTTAAATGTTTGAAGTAGAAATTAGTTGAAATGTGAACTTCAGTTTTCAACAGTATATTTCATTAGCTAATCTGAAAATATAAAAAAAATCTAAAAATATAAGTGATAAGTAAAACTATAACAGATTAAAATCAAAGTCAAATTAAGAATGTGAGGAGATTACCAAGCAAGAAAGCCAGTTTGTGTTCTGATAATGTCAACTGGGCGCTGGATACAGTGAGTTTTTATTTTCATAATAGCACAGAGTACATAAGACAGAAGAAAAGTCTGAGGTTCATCCAAATTTGAGAATGTAATTGAGAAGTAATCAGACTTTAGACTCAGTGGGATATACTCTTTGCAAAAAGGTAAATAAAATATAAAACCACAAGGATAGAAAAAAACTCTCCCATTTTCTGTGACCTCATATATGAATCGGTATCGTGCCTTCAATAGCAATGTGAAAATATTTCATGGATAGAGTTTAAATAAAAGAGCCATATGTTTAGAGGCTGGGGATGTGGCTCAGGGACAGGGTTCTTGCCTAGCATGCATGAGGCCCTGGGTTCAATCCCTTGCACCATTAAAAAAATCAACTCAAATCTGTGGGTTAGTAGTACTTCAAATGACCAGTAGGATTGTTTCTGGAGGAAGGCAACTTCAATCTAGACTTCAAATAATTCTCAAAGAAAGGGTCAAAGAAATATTAGCACACACTGTAAAATCTCTCAAACTAAACACAAAACCAGGAGAGTTAAAATGAGATGATCAGTTAGGTGAATATAGAATAAATTGAATATAGAACAAGAAAAGGTACAGGAGAGGCAAATGAATTTAACCTTTTCAAACTCAAACATCCCAGAGAGATGGGTCACAGCATACCATAACATACAGGGTCCTATGGAAAGCACCAGGTTTTGGTGAGGAGGCAGAAGACAAGGGAAAGGAGAAGGCCCAAGGTTACTGCCTGTATTAGAATTTTCTCAGGAAAGGGCATGCAGGGTAATGAATTGAGGGTTGACTCATTCAAATAATTTCTGTGGGTTTTGGATTATGGGAGTAGTTCCTGGTACTGGCCCTGGAGTAAATAAGGCAGAGTGATATTGTCCCCTAGGAAATACAAGTCAGATAGAGGAAAATGGACTTAGACTATTTATTTGCAGATCAAAGGCAAGCTGGTGTTACAAATGTATTGAGTTTTCTTATTTGGTTCTATGTCTTAGAAGGAATAAAGTCATGGCAAGGTATATCTCAATAAGCAGATCTTCTCTTATACTACTTAGATAATTATTCTCTAACTATGTTTCTTGAATACTCTGTACCTATCCTACATGTACCTATATTATGAAGAACTCAACATTATTTTATCATAAATCCGTGATGAGAGTGTCGTGATGCTAATAAAGTCTTTTTTAAAGATTTATTCCAAAAGCCTTCTCCTTAATAGTGACTTCCCTAAGCACTATATCCCACATACATACCATCTTCAGAGCAATTCATGTATTGTCCCATTAATAAACTCTGTTGGAGTTATTTGTTTACATGTCTGTTCAATCATCTGAGCATTAGTGACACTATTGGTTCCACTGAGAGTTTTGGATTGAAAAAAACACTGGGTAAATAGATAACAGCTACAGACACCAGGAGGTCTAATATATTAATTCTGCACTGTGTTTCAGAGGTTATGACAACAGAGTTTCAGAGAAGAATTGAGAAGCACATTCCTGATAAACAGAAGCTGACTACACTTGCAGAAGTAGCATTTTATTTATTGCCTTATGTAAAGAAAGCCAATATTTAACAATGTCAAGCTTGCATTGTTGTCTTGTGCCAAAACAAGATGTAGAGTTTGTACATAGTAAGTAGAAGAAAAAAATTAGTGTTACTGCTTGATACATGGTTACATAGCAGAGCAGAAAATGTAAGAAAAAATAAGCATTATTAGAAGTAAAAAGGAGACATTATTAACCCAACTACTCTTCAAAGCAGCCCTTCTTACATGCATATTAGATCGGTGATTGTAACAAAAATTTAGAGCTATCTACTCAGCACAGATTTTATTTTCCTGAAAGGGAAGATATGATTATATATGAGTAGTAGATGTTTCTGTTGTGTATGTGTGTGCGTGTGTGTGCGTGTGGTGAGAGAGAGAAAACTTTTAGAGTCATTCAATGTGCTTTCTAACAAAATAATAACTATGGCCTGCAAACATTTTAATGTTGCCTTTAACCTCAAAAAGTGAACTAACATTCGCATCAATTGCTAAATCTAACAACCTTCTTTAAGTTATTTGGGATACTAATCTTGTGAACAATCCTTGTGATTAGAGTAGATGGTATGATTAATTTTTATACAAATCCAATTATCTGATTACTCAAGTTCATAATCATAAAATTCTAAGCCAAAATTAAAATATATTGAAATTTACATTGTACTAATGCCTATTTTCAAAAAAATGTTGAATGCTATTAGGATAGTTTCAAACATTTAACTTAAGATTTTGAAGTGTATGTGGCTGGCTGAAGGCCAAACACTTTGAGCCAGAAGCAGTTGACAATATCCTAGAAAAATATTAAATGTTTATGAAAGCTAAGTGATTCTAAAGTATTATATAGAAATGTATTGTCTTCATAAAATTTACCTAGATAAGAAGTTGCTTAAAGAGCCCACAAATGTGTCTTGGATAGCCCAGTAATGCTTCACACACACTAGTTTAGAAAGTATTTTCAAAATTTGTTCTTTTATCTCATAATAGTCTAATTGTTAGATTTTTGTTTAGCACAAATGAATCCTCATTTTTATAAATACCTTTCAAACCATGCACTCCCCCAAATGACTCAAAGTAAAGACTTCTATCACTGCTCAGACTGCTACAACAAAATCTCTATACTGAATGGTGAAAATTATAGATACTTCTCACACTTCTGAAGGTAAGTGTGCAAAATCATGATGTGGCAGATTCAGTTTTTGTTGAGGGAACAGTTCCAGGCTTTCTGATGGCCACTTTCTTTTTGCATCCTCCAAATACAGAAAGATAAAGTTCTGAAGTCTCTCTCATAATGGCACTAATCCTATTATGACGCTCCACTGTGATGACCTCATTCAAACCTAGTTTGAATAAGGCCCCACTCCCAAATCCTATCACATAGGGGTTAATGCTTCAGCATATAAATTTTTGGGGACACAGCATTCAGCCTATAAGAAACTTCTTTTATGGTATATATGTAAAACCAAGGAAAATAAGTAAAGATATTTTGATACCAACTTCTGAATTTTCTTGAAGTTGTCAATGTATTTCTCATCAAAAGTACTTTGTAACATCCACTTTTTATTCATCCACGTATTAACCAGGAATTCAAAATGTCTACTAAAGAAGTGATATTTGTTCAACATTAAATTAACTCATTGTTTTTGCTTAACTCAATAAAATGAAATATTTTCAACAATAAAATTTTAAGATAATTGTTTTTGCTTTTAAGCATTGATTCACAAAATTATGTTTTTATTAAATTGCATCTCTATTTATTTTCAGTATTCTAGCTAAATATAAAACAATGGTGTCATTAATTCTTTAATATGCTATGGATAAAACACCAACTGCAAAGTCAAAGTAAAATTTGAACATAATAAGTGTTTCTATTCATACTTAGGGAGAATGAAGTAAAATTACTTATTAGAATATTAGTAGGTTAGGGAGACAATTCAAGATAGCAGCCTAGATGGACATTGCATTCTTAGTCTCTCCGCAACCTGGGATTAGAGCAGTGGGAATATTGTTTTTCTGAGAGATAATAAAGGACCCTGACAGCTGTTCCCATTCAGGAATTCTGGACAAGTGCCTACATGTGTCTCTAGGCCTCAACTTTTGCTCAGGACCCTGGCCACTCGCTCACACTGGAACCACTCACAAGCAGGAGCCCAGCCTCCAGTGCCCACACACCACACAGCACCTCTGGTCTCCCACTCATGTGGGACCCCCTGCTTCATTGCAGAACCCCTGGCTGCTGCTCCCATGTGGACCCCAATTTACCAGCGTGGGGCTCCCCTGCTTGCCTCCATTTTGGAACACTACTACCGCTGTCATAGGCTCCTTCAAGAGATAGCCTGCACCGGGGACACGGGCCAGGGTCTGAAGACAGCCTCCTGCTATAACACTGCACACCACAGAGCTGCATCTCTGGACACATTGCCTAATGCCACCCCCCGTCCCGCTCTGACACCTCATCTTTGAAAGCAGATGCCTCCATCTTGGGACACTTTTGTTACCATCTTGGATTATCCTTGCTGAGGGGGTAGATAACAGCAAACAACAGACAACCCCACCTACTGGATGAGAACGGAAGCAGAAAAAATTTGAACTCGAACAGAAGCAATCCTTTTTATTTATCTTGAGATTTTTTTCTATTATTTCTATTATATTATTTCTATTATTTTCTATTATTTTTTTCCTTCTTCTCTCTCTCTGTTCCTGCCATCACACCCCAACGTTTGTGTAACCAATTATTTTTTATGCATTAGGCTACTGAAGATAGCCTAATGGGATATCTGATTAGTATATTACAGTTGTATTATACAGTCTTTTATCTTCTATTTTTACATTTTTTATTTTTCTTAATTTTGATGTTTCTCTGTTTGTTGTACTCTCTCTATTTTCTTCCTACTTACTTTTCTTCCCCAAATCTTTTTCTCTCTTTTCTGCTACAAGCTAACTTCTTTTGGATTCCTCTTTCACACTTTCTAAGTTCTAATAACTCTATATCCTCACTTCCTACCCCCCTAACATCTCATCCTACACCCCACCACTGGTTCTCTCTAGTCAATCAGCAGGAACTGTAGACCCTTTTGCAAACCTACTGTTTATATTGTAGATAATGATTGAACTCATAATATCTGTATATTGTGACAAAACCATAAATGTTCTATTAGAAGCTACTTGGTTTAAAGCTATATATTGTTTGTATTGGGGTCTGTTAATATTGATCTCCCCCTTGAAGGATAGGTATTGGAACCCTGCAGGGAATCTATAAGCTTAAAGTATAAAAACTGTAACACCTTGGATCCGCAATGATAGAAGGGAAGACACACAAACAACATGAAAATACAAGAGAAGAAAGTGCTCCAAACAAACCAATATACTTCATTATTATAATACATGGTCAGCACAGCAGAAGAAATGCCAGAGAAGGAGTTCAGTAT
Organism: Geosciurus inauris; assembly: GCA_004024805.1. Lineage (NCBI taxonomy): Eukaryota > Metazoa > Chordata > Mammalia > Rodentia > Sciuridae > Geosciurus > Geosciurus inauris. The sequence goes on from PVHX01002018.1 coordinate 41,005, forward strand.
GTATAAAATTAAAATGTTTTGTGAATTAAAAAATGATATAAGAGAGCAAACAGGCAGCAAAAGATCATTTTGATAAAGAGCTATATAGGCAAATATAGGAAGCAAAAGATTACTTCAATAAGATATTCTGAAATTAAGCAGAAATTCTTGAAATAAAAAAAAATAAAGCAAATTAAAAACTCAATAGAAAGCATCACAAAAGATTAGATCACTTGTTAGACAGAACCTCAGACAAAGAAGACAAAATATATAATTTGGAAAATAGAGTTAACCACACAGTGAAGATGGTAAGAAATCATGAGCAGAATATCCAAGAATTATGTGATGACAAGAAAAGACCAATTTAAGAATTATTGATTTAGAGGAAGACATAAAGTTTCAAAGCAAAGGAATAAACAATCCATTCAATGAAATATTATCAGAAAATTTTCCATGCATGAAGAACAAATTGGAAAATGAAATACAAGTGGCTTACAGGACACCAAATGTACAAAATCATAAGAGACTTCACCAAGGCACATTATAATGAAAATGCCTAGCATACACAATATTGAGAGAATTTTAAAAGCCACAGAAGAAAGGAATCAGATTACTTATAAGGAGAAACCAATTATGACCTCTGCAGACTTCCCAACACAGACCCTTATATCTAGAAGAGCTTGGAACAACATATACCAAGCTCTGAAAGACAATGGATGCCAATCAAGAATTTTATATCCAGCAAAATTAAGTTTTAGACAGAGATGCCCTCTTTCACCACTTTTATTCAAAATAGTCCTTGAAATTCTAGCCAGAGCAATTAGATAAAAGAAATTAAAGGGATATAAATGTGAAAAGAAAAGCTCAAATTATCATTCTTTGCTGACAACATACTACAGAGGATCCAAAAAATTCCACCAGAAAACTTGTGAATTAATAAAGGAACTCAGCAAAGTTGCAGGATATAAAATCAACACCCATAAATCAAATGTATTTCTATACATCAGTGTTGAATCCTCTGAAAGAGAAATTAGGAAAACTATCCCATTCACAATAGCCTCAAAAAAATTAAAATACCCAGGAATCAATCTAACAAGAGAGATGAAAGGCCTCTACAATGAAAACTATAGGACACCAAAGAAAAGAAGACCTTACAAGATAAAAAGATCTCTCATGCTCTTAGATAGGCAGAATCAATATTGTCAAAATGGCTATACTACCCAAAGCACTATACAGATTCAACATGATCCCAATTAAAATCCCAACATCATTCCTTATAGAAACAGAAAAGGCAATCATGAAATTTATTGGGAAAAATAAAATGCTCAGAATGGTCAAAGCAATTCCTAGTAAGAAGGGTGAAGTGGGAGGCACCACAATAACAGACCTTAAACTATACTACAAAGCTATAGTAACAAAAACAGCATGGTATTGACACCAAAACAGACATGAAGAACAATGGTACAGAATAGAAGACAGAGAAAAACATTGGAGAAAATATAGCCTCTTCAACAAATGGTGCTGGGAGAACTAGAAGTCCATATGCAGCAAAATAAAACTAATCCCCTTTCTCTCACCATGCACAAAAATCAACTCAAAGTGGATCAAGGACCTAGGAACTACACCAGAGACCCTGTGCCTAATAGAGGAAAACTAGGCGCAAATCTTCATCATGTCAGATTAGAACCTGTCTTCCTTAACAAGACTCCTAAAGCACAAGAAATAAAAGCAAGAATCAATAAATGGGATGCATTCAAATTAAAAAGCTTTTTGTTTTCTGTACACATGATGAAAATTTATATTGGAGCCCAGTGCCATCTGCAGTCCAATCCACTGCAAAGCATAAGTCATGCCAAGCTGGACCATGCCAAGGACCTTCCATTCCCATTCTCATCAAAAAAGATCATCTCAGAATGTGAGGAAGCTAACCTTGTCCAGAAAGAACAAACACTTTCTTTCCCCTCAGCCTCCTACAAATACACCATGCTGTTCTCTTCTACTGACTGCTGAATGTGAAAGAAGAGTTAATGCAAAATATAAAACTATCTAAAGCTACTTTAATTATGCAAAGTTGAATTTTATTAATTAACTAATTAATTAAATTCAAACTCACATAGGCTAGCCAGAAAACTCTGGCTAGGTCAGGTCAGATAAACATATAAAACAGCACGTGTTCTTTATTCAATGCCCATATACTAATTTTGCAGAAATAGTGATTCCATCATGTTTTCTTTAAACTTGAAATTAAATCTTAACTAGATAGATAAAATTCACTCAATTTCCTTAAATATTTGAGATTTTTGAGGATTTTAAGTAATAAAAACTAAAAAAAATTGCAGAGATTTTCATGTTTTAACATTAGCATAAGTTCGGCTTTGAGAAGGTTGATACTGTACCTGGTGTCAAATCTTAATATTTTGACTTTAAAATATATGCTTATGTGATTGCCTTCATGGAGCACCTGAGGTCATAAATAGCCCTGTGTTATAAATGACAGCTCTATTTCCATTATGCATACACATTTTTAATCTTAATATCATAATCCCTTATTATAGTTGATGAATATATATTTTAACATAGTAAAATTGATTATACAAAAGTCTTTGTAAAAGTAAATATACTTTTGTTCACCTTTCAATATTCTCAGAATATACATTTAGGTTTCTTAAATGTTGTAACCATTCATGATTATGGTAAGAATAGGCATAATATTCTTAACAGTTAAAGTTCTGTTCTCTGTTATGTTGCTCTTTCTCTTTTAATAACACTGAAGTTCATCAAGAATTTTTTCCATCACCCTATTTTATTATTAAAAAAATGGGATTTAGGCTGATGAAAAAGTAATCCAAAGTCACAAAGTTAAAAAAAAAAAATCTTTAGAACTAAGAGTCAAACCCAAATCTAACTTATTTCAAATAATCACCTTCGGTAAAGCATCAAGTTGTCCCTTAGCTTTTACCAGTAGCATCTGATTAAGCTTCTGCCCTATCAATTAAGTTAGGAAGGCAGACAGAACAGTGTTAGAAATCAAAATATTTGGTATCTAGTCTCCTCACCTAGTACTCATTTATGTAAACTACTTGGGTATATCCTTAAAATTTATATTGTCTTATGTTTAAGATTTGAAAAATATTAAAATCAGGTATCTGTATTTTTTTCTATATTTGAGTTTCTAGATTAAATGCTTTAAATAAATTATCTCATTTAAATTTTGTTATAAGCCTTAGATGTACAGAATATTATTACCCACATTTTCCAAAGGAACAAAATTGATCTACAAGAAACTAAACTGCCTTAAGTAACACGCCTAAGTATTTGTGAAATTAGGATGAAATCCAAATTCCCCAGTGTCTGATTTCAAGAGCTTAATAGCTATGCTATGTAGATTTATAAGTCACTTTTTGAATAAAGCACAATGGTACAAGTTTCCCATTAAAAGTTGAGGATTTAATAACACTTTATTTTGAGGTAGCTGAAATTTAATTAGAGAGGGTTGATAATATTGATTTCCATTAAAGCAATCATATTCTAAAAAGGTGAGAATGAAGGAACAGAGCAAGAAAACAAAAGAATCTGCATCAGAACAATTATTTTGGTACAAACAATTTATCCTTAATCCTCACAGCAAATATGTTTGGTACATATTATTATTTTCAATTTTGAGTTGTAGAAAATGAAATTTAAGGAATTTAGAGATCTTGCTCAAGATTAGAAGTATAGAATATTTGAAGTAGAAAACAATATCATAGTTGAAATATGGATTAATTTAAACAATTTGACTTCAGAAGTCTGGATATTCAGCAAGTTGTATAGTCTCTCAGCTTCAATGCAATATTTGCACTGAAAATTTTGCCATTGTTTGAAAAAATAAATTTGAAAGTGTGATTGATTTTGATTATGAATCTGATTAATCTGGATCAGTTTTTTGATTAACAATGTATGGATATTAATCCTAGTCTATCATGTGATTATTTTTCTGTGGCAAGTGTCATCAGACAAATGTAACAGAGATAAATTCCAGACCTCAGAGACTGAAAGGCTGTGTAGTAACTTGAATCAACTTGGACCCTTAAAACTTGCTGGGATACCACCTACTTTCTTTTAATATCTACTATATAAAAGAATTCTTAAAAGCATTTATATACATATTCAACTAACTGTTTATATTTTTAGACATTTTTTTCAATTAAACCTTAATCTACTACTGAGAATTTTGAGCCCAGGACCAATTCAAATATTGACCAGGTAGGTTTGAGGAAATCAAGCTCAATTTTCTTAACTCAGCAAGCAATAGTACTTGTTATTTTTCCTTTTATTTGTATTTTGCACTTGAAATTATGTTCACTTTATTCCATACTTCTTAAAAGTGGATCCTGTAAAGTCCCTAACTTAGCTACTATTTTGGTAGTAATCTCTTTCCATAAGCAAGACTTGTCTGAGCATGTCACACTTCAATACGATGAACCAGGCACTATTAATAGACAGATGTCAAACACCTTGATATTCTTCATTTTTATTTGCATCTGAAATAGATTTATTCAAATTTATATTTTATTTTCTTGACCCTTAAAACTTGCTGGGATACCACCTACTTTCTTTTAATATCTACTATATAAAACATACTTTTTTAACTAACTAGCATGTCACACCAATCTATCTTATTAAAAGTTATGGACACCACTATTCACTGAGACAGGATTGGACAAGCATGGAGCAAACTCAGTCTGGAATGTGTCTGATACTCCCAAGTAATAGGCTGACAGTTTGTCTAATTTGATTATTATCACAGGTCCCGGAATACAACAAAATATTTATCAATAATAGATAGGAAATAAACACATTATCCTAGTAGGTACGTAAAATTTAGTAATGGTGAATATGGGAGAAAAAATGCTTTATATCAAGTAAGTGAATGTTAAAGAGTTTTATCAAAAGACCTGGATGCTGCTCATTATTGATTTGCTTTTTTGTTTTACTGATAGTTAGTTACACATAGTAATTCTCTGATGTTTCTGACATATTTGTTCAAAGGTACAGGGTTTAGACAGCATATATTTTGACATCTATGTTTCTTGATATGAAATATGGACCCTAGAAAATCATATCTGAATATAAGGACAGAAGCCTCTTGAAAATGTTGATCAGTGCTAGGTTACTAAATTAAAGCATTAACTGAATTCTAGGCATGTTTACATTTTATCTGGTAAACTTAGTCTGGGAAAGGAATATTGATATGGTTGATTTTATAGAAAGAATTAACTATTCCAGGAAAAATTAATTGGTTAATGATGGGAAGACATAGTGTTTGACCAGAAAAAAAAAAAAGCCTTTTTATGAGATTAATCTACTATAATCATGAGATACTGAGGGCCTGGACCACACCAGAGTAAAGGAAACAGATGAAGTACGTTTCATGTCAGAAAAGACACTAGTAAGTGACTTAAAAACAAGTTGTATGTTAATTAATATTGATAGAAAAACAACGACAGTATAATTGTATTATTGTTTTACTGATATACCTCCTATTGTCAAAATTCATTTCTCCCTTTCTGATTATCCCTTTACTTGAATCATTTGCCTTTTTTTTCAGTTGAAGTGTCATTTATGATTCTGACATGGAAACAGAACTTGCTTATCCATCTATATCACTTTAGTGAACTTAAGTTTCTTGTGTGTAGTATTCTCTACTCATGTGTTTTAGTATTTGAATATTATAACAAACTTCTTTTTACATCAGAGACGTAGATTACAATAAATAGATTAATAAGTATAACTTTAAACAAAACAAATATGACACGATGGAAGAGAGAAGAAACACCAAAAAGAGTTGACATTCAAACTTAGGAAGCAGTTATTCAAAGACATAGACTGGGTATTAGTAAATATTTTTGATTCATTTCCAATATGAGGATAGGCGACATGTGAACATCCTCAATTTTTAAATGAGTGCTAATCACTTAACTAATCACTACCTCCTATTTGTGGAGTTGATTTAATTTGAAATAATGAGATTGTCATGTCCATTTTACACTGTGAGTCTTTGTAGAATAAGCAATGAGACAGCAAATAGAATAAAAAAAATGATGGCATCTCTGTTCTTTTCAGAAAGTAAATATACAACCAGACCATGTAAACTCATTGTCACTTCATATAGTAGCAGTCTAGACTAAAATGAAGATGAAACTGCTTTCCGGGCTGGAATGAAGATATCAACTGCATTAAATTAGATTTTTTGGTACTTAAGTGAAAGACAATTTTTCCAGTATCTGAATTACCTGCCTTAAATCATTCCATAAATTGGACTAAACAGTATTGAGTTTTGGGGTTGTTTTTCTATTCCCTTTGCTTGACACAAAGTTACAGTACTCCATTTCTTCTTTAACTATGAGAGATGCTTTAATAACAGAGACTACATAAGTAATATAGAAATGAAATGTTTCAAATTGCATTTGTGTCCCCAATGTCTACTTCAGGCTTGTCCCAAGAAAAGCATATATTTTGAAGTAGTTTTAAAGGGCTCTCTTTCTGAATAGATAATAATTTTTTGTGAGATTCACATTTTCTCTCTTGAAAATAAGAAAAAAACAATTCCTTTGTTCACTTCTCAGTATAATTGTCTGGAGAATGGTGATGTTTATACCAATAACCTCAGTTTTCAGTGTTAGAATATACACTTTAATCTCAGGTGTTCATTAGTGTGTGTGTGTTTGTGTGTGTGGAGAGAGAGAGAGAGACTGTGTTTGGGTATAACCATGAATCTTAACATGACCATGGGAATAGTTCTGTAAATACAAGTTATCAATCTTGTAGAACCTAAGGAAGAACAGTAGTGACTTCTCATAATTCTTTACTGCCTCAGTATCCATTTTAAAATAATTGAACTTACACAAATCATAAACAGGGCTTAGTCACACATAACATAGTTTAGAGTACTACCTCTCCTCCCAGTTCCTCAAAATGATAGATCCAGATATCTGCCTTACACAACTGACTACTGGTGACCACTTTCCTATGCGGCAGCTTGAAACCATCTGCTTGCCTGGGCCTGTTTATTCCCACACTTTTCATTAACAGTAAAGATACTCCATGGTGATCCCTGCTCAATCACAGAATCGTATCCTGGAACTTGTGCTTGCTTGCTTTAAGCCACCAATTTAAACTTCCCTTGGGAAACCTGTATAATTCTCTGGACCCCCATAAAGTGGCTTGTCCATGGGCTCATCTTTTTTTCTCTCCACGAGCTCCAGGACCTCTCTTTTGTGACCACTAGGTATGCTGTATAAACCCCAAGTTGTGTAAGTCATGACATTTTATTTTCATTTCTGTTCCCTCTGCTCGTTCAAGAGTTGCTGTCCATCTTAAAATCTTAAAATAGCAACAGATATGAATCTGTTCACTATGCATGATACACAGATAAACAGGCTTTCAAAAATAAGAATGTGGCAGGAAGTAGTACTATAGGAGAAATTCAACATTCATATTATCCTATAAAGACTATTGCAAAGATAAAAATGAATTTCTAATAATTTTGAATGGCAGCAGTTAATTTTAAAAATCTTATCACTGAGGTATTATTTAATCAAGTAGAAGTTTTCAATAAAATTATTCTAGTGGAGATTGAATGAGATCTTCCATTAAGCCAATCTTATCTTGTAGCAATTGAAATACTATAAATATAAACACTGTATTTTCTGGACCTACTAATCTTGGAATGTGCAAATAGTAGTTTCTCAATTGAAAATGATGGAATTAAATTTATAGGAAAAGACTTTTACAAATATTAAAGGGTTAATACTATGTTTTGTTTTGGCATGAGTGCTGTTAACTTTATATTCATAAATTGTACTTTTGATTATTTAAAATAATCTTTGTTTTTACTTAACTTAAACTAGCTCTAGGTTTTTAAGGATTTAGCTGTTTGATTTCAAGTTAGATATCTTCTCTTTTGCATCAGATATTTCCAAAGAAAAACCAAGATACCTGAACATCCAATTGTATCTTTATTGGATTTAAGTAGTACTTAATAACATTCAAGTTTAAAAGAGGCTACTTGATTTTCAAGATATTTAATTAAAATTACATTCCATTAGCTAGAATGATCTGAATTTGTCTTGATCTATTGAATTATTTTGATCATTTTATCAGTTCATTCTCTGCTGAAGATTGTTTATTTGGTTGTTCCTCATAGATCCCACCTCCTTATAGAATTTTAATTTCCCATGAGACAACTGATAAACAGAAAACTAATATTTGAAACCACATTTTCCTCTTACTTTTAGTACAGAAAACAGATACATCTAATGAGACTCACTATGAAAGATTACTATAATTAAAATGAAAACCCATAAAATTACCATGTTTAAATAGTTGCAAAAAATTGAAGTCATAATTTCTTCAGTGTAAATGAGCCATCACCTCTTTGTATTTACTGCCTTTTACTAAATTCATGAAATATAGGATTACCCATGATGTAGAAGTAAAATGCCAAACATGTATACTTGGATACCTGTATTGGACCATAATAAAAAGCTACTGAGAATATATCTAAAGAAAATGATCATGTATCATTAAAAAATATCTAGAGACATAAATCACACTGCCCATGTGAAGAGCATTCTACATGATCCATATTCTCTAGATAGATTTATTTTAGGCACTATTTCTTGCTTAAATGCAATGCATTTTTAAAACAATATGATTTTAAATACTTCCATTTCAGTAAAAATATACTTTCTAAACAATGTCAAATACTTAATGATTACATTTGTAGTTATAAAATCCATGAATACCTTCCAAGTCTCTTCAGTGGGTACATGTAAATATGCATGTGTGTGTGTGCACACATACATTTATAATCTCACATTGTCTAAGATTGTCAATTGTCATTCCCCAGGATTCCATCTTTAGCCCTATGATTTCTCTTAGTACATATTATCCCTTGATGGTTTTTAAATAAAGATAATGGCATAATAACTGCTACCATCTATGAAAAAAATGACTGCTAGGCAGATATTTAAATATTATGTTTAAATTAATTTTCAATAGGTTTTATGAGCTGTTAGTGTTTTTCAAATAAAATATACATACACATAGGCTAAAACACAGTAAATAGAATAGCAATAATAAATAAAATCACATCATCCCAAAACAGGAGAGGTGGATCTGTTTCTTTTTAAGTATGCAATTTGTGTGGTTGACTTCTTAATGCTTTGTGGGTCATTTCTTTATCTCTAGTCTCTCTGTGTTCTTAGACATAGCGTTTCTCATTCTTTGACAATCAAATAGAAATTTGGTAAGTTGCTCGTTTGAATATTTACACACACAAACACACCATTTGTATTCTTCTCGTTCTTCAATTTTTGTGTTTTCTCACACTAAATGTGTTCCCAATGTCATGATTACATGTTTGAGTCTTTAAAAAATGTATTGAAAAGATACTATCCTAGTGTCCTAAGATTATCACATATTCTATTACTATTTAATAATTTATAATTAAATGTATATTTATTGATATTTATGTGCCAACCATTGATCAAGAATCCAAGCAGAGAGAATGGTCCCGCCAAGTAAGAGGCTAATAGGCTAGTAGGGAAAAAGACATTAAATACTTAAAATGTCAGTAAGTGAACAGAAGCAGAAACAATAGCAACTTTAACAGGGTACAACTCCAAAGTATTGGATAATGTTTTTAATTTAATCTTAGAATGTTCTTGTTAGCAAAATGTTCAGTTTATTTATAATTGCTGGTGTATTTATGTTCATAAATTTAGTTTTCCTAATGAGTAAACAATATTGTTAATAATTTATTCAGACAACAAATTGTACACCTGCATCCTCTTCCTCTCCCCCTCTTACTCAAGTATATATCTGAAAAGAAGAAAGAGAAAGAAATACACAACCCTGAGAGAGCTACTTAGGGAGCCTGGCACAAGACTATATTTAAATCAGTTCCCTAATATTTCACTTCAGAATTAAATTAACTGTTAGTTCCCTAAGGCTACCATATTATCACAAGCTGAAAGACTTTGAACAATAACAGTTTCTTCTCTCAGAATACTTAATGCTAACAGTTTTAAATCAACATGTCAAGACAGTGCATACTGTCTTCGATTGCTCTAGGAAGAGTCTTTTTCTTTTTTTCTCTTGCTAGCTTCTGTTGATTACCAGCAATCCTTGGCTTTTTGTGTTTCTTGGTTGTAGCTGGTTTCTGCCTCCATTTTCTATCCTATCTATATCTATATCTATCCTATCTATATCTATATCTCTATATATCTATATATATATATATATATCTATGATTCTCCAAATACCCTTTCCTTATAAAGATAGCAGACATAGGATATGGAGCCCACCCACTCTTATCCAATATGACCTCATCTTAACTTGATTAAATCTATAAATACCTTATTTTTAAATAAGGTCATATTCACAAGTTCTAGTGGTCATGAATTTGGGGGAACACTATTCAGCCCTGTATGTTAACCTATCCACTCACACAAGTGAAATCAGGCAACTATAATTTCTAATTGTATCAGAATATAAGCACCGCACAAACATAAGATATGCCAGCTTAACACTGCCTGTCCAATTGCTTCTCAATCCCACCATGTAGAAATCATATTTCTTGCCCTTAATAAGGTATGAAGAAGAAGAAAAATGGAAGTTCTCATTGCTGTTCTTACAGTAAATAATGGCCAAAGGTAGAAAAACTTGGAGGAGAAAAGAATGACCTGCCCTTTAACGCACAGTAGAAAAATAGGAAAACAATTCAGATGGACAAAATATTCACAAGAGATTGTAGGTTAAATTATTCAATAATGGAACATAACTGACTTCTTGAAAAATAATGACAAAAATCTTAATGGAGTGGTCATTATTCATAAGTTCTATATTTGTGAACTTGCTTAATTTCTATATTGTATTTGCAATCTCCAAATGAGTAATCATAGTGCTTTTGAATTTATTTTTGGATATTCTCAGAGCTAACAAAGAAATGTATCACTCGGCAAACTATTTAGTACCATATTTCTTCTATTTCTGTGGTTTTTGATGGTAGTTTTGCTGATGCCAAAGTGCTCACTAATGTTTCTGAGCTCAAGAAAGCTGTCATGCATTGTGGATAAAATATGTTTGTTAACTAAATTTAGTTCAAGCATGAGATATAATATTGTTGGCCATGAATTCAGTGACAATGAATCAACACTATATACTTAACAAAAGTACATATAAGATCATTATTACTTGATGGAAATTATCTGAACAAAGGTTCCCAAGAACTAACTCAGTATTTTCCCATTAGCAATCAGTGTATTAGATATTCACTTATTGTTGTTCACAGTAATTTGGTTAAATATAACTACTATAAATGATAAGAATAGACTGTAAAAAAACAGAGAGCACAGAGAAAAAGAAAATATTAATGTGATATGAAGGAAACAACTAAACGTTCTATAAGTAAAAATATTTGTATATACATCAATATGTGTGCAGTGATTGTTTTCAGGTGATGATGTTTGTTCTTTTTCTCCCTTTGGTTTCTCTGCTTTTTCGAACTTTTATTTCATGATCTTTTGCTCTATTTATCTATAATATTAAAAAACTAATATTCAATTCTTAATAAAATGTATCCAAAATATTTATTGTAAAATTCCTTAACAATATCTGGCATACAGTAATTATTTTATCAAGGATAACTTTCATCCTCATTTCCCCTAGTACAGTAGCCCACAGGGAGCTGAATTGAATCAATAAGCATATGAGGAGCCTAGGAAAATGCCATCAGTAGAAGAGCATTTGAAATTCAGCTCATGCCTTGATTACAGCCTTTTGTGAGACATAAGAGTCAAAAACCTCAAATAAGTCATGCAGATTCCTAATCCACAGAAACTGTAGCAAAATAAATGTTTGTTTAAGCATTAAGGCTTACAGTAATTTGTTATGAAGCAATTGATGATAATGCATAGAATGTAAGTATGGATTGTTGGATTTAACAATTATAATCTAGTGGCAAATTAATATGTATAGTTTATTAGTAAAGACAGAAGCAAAGTCTAAATAAAATTGCATTGAGGTAAATGGGCAATTAGGAAGGAGATAAAATATAGGGATGTACTCTTTAAAGAGAGCTTATAGCAAATATCTGCAGAATGGGCAGTTTCTGAGTTACTGTGATCACAAGGGGGCATGAAAACTTGAGGAAAAAGTAATTAAAAACAGTAGGTTATAAACAATTTAAAAATACATAAAGGATCTTTTGAAAAATTTTGCATTAGTGCATAATGAAAGAAGTATTGTTCTCCTCACATCTATCCTAAGAAGAGAGAGCTATTTTAGAATATTTTGGCAAACAAGTTGTACATAAATACAAATTCTTTGATAGTTAAAAAAAGAAAGATAGTAGGGAAAGCAATAAAAATTAAAATGATAGATATAGCTACTATATATATATGACTGAGTATATGCACATATATATTTGACAGTTAAACAAACACAAATTTTCAATATCTAAAGTCTAAAAATTATATATAATACTTGTCTTTTTTGTAGCATAAAATGATATTTTCTTTGGACAAAATTATCAGTGTTAATATCTGAATATTGAAGTGTGGATATTTATTAAAATTGAAAGAAAATGTTCTAATATTATAAAAAATTTTAAATTTAAAAATTTTAAGATGGAGATAAAAATTTTGTATATTAATAAGTGTATATACATAAATATGTATATGTATATATGTGTGTATATATATATACACACACTGCATATATAATAGGCCAGAGAAAGCTACAATGCTACACAAAGTGCAATATCCTTATTGAACATATTTTTCATTTTCTTCATTATTCTTTGCATATAGTGTTTTCATTTTGAAACAGTTATCCACCATTGTAAAACTGAATAAATTTAAGAGAATTGATAAAATCATCATTTAAGAAAAAGCTACTAATCCATGATAAAAGTTTAAAATAGTATAAAAAATCAAAACTTTCATTCTATCTGGGTTAAGATATCAAATGTGTTTAAATCAATTCTCCTCACGCAAGTTAGTTTGAGAGCTTCTGTAAACTGAACAGCCTCTTTGAAGTAGTACAAGATTCTCAAATCTTTCCCATCGTTCTATAGGTAATTAGGTTACAAATACATTAGGCCAACCATACTTATTAAACTAACCTCTGAGTCCCAGATTTGCCACATTTTAGTTAGCCTAGTGGCTTTTATCCATGAGTGTACTTTCTATTGAAACTCTGTGCATCCTGCCTTTACTGGTCACTCCATAGTGACATCTCTAATCACTCTGAAAGTCTTTATCCTTTATATGGTAGTTTCCCCATGGACAACTGTAACTGAACATTCCACAAGCACCTTACATTTAATACCATCCAAACTGAATATTCTACCTTTTCAGCATAAATCTATTATTTTTCACATAAGTCTTAATTGAGTTAAAGGTGTACCTTCTGTTCAGGTTTAAAATGTCAGTTCTTCATGAGCCTGTCTATCAATGTCTTGGTGATACCCTAGACTAAATTATTAATAGTTGTGTTATTAAAATAATTGGCATTTAATGAACACTTACTACATGGCAAAAATATCCTTAGTAATATGAAACATATGTATATGTACATATACATATATGTATTTATATTTCTTTTAATTCTCAAAACAACCTTATAAAGTAAAATCTATTAGTCCTCTCATCATAGATAGCTAAAAACACTCAAACATGAAGCCTAAGTAATCTACTCAAGATACATTAGTAGTAAGCAAGAAATAAAAGAAAAACATGATTCAAATTAAGGTAGAATTTATCTTCACAGCTTGAAAATTGAGAACTCCATATTCTAGTATTTTAATTCTTATTGCTCTTTATTTTCATTTATTATGAACTTCTATCAAATTAATCACTTGTCACTTTCTGTATTCAGTACAACTTTTCCTTTATTTAGTTTTTTACTTATTCAGATTGTCCTCTACAATCTCTCCATATTCAAGTTCTTAAATATCTTCTTTAACTGTGGATTTTTATTTGACTCAATTCCAGCCCTGTTATGGTTTGGATGTGAGGTGTCCCCTAAAAGCTCAAGTGCGAGACAATGCAAGAAGCTTCAAAGGAGAAATGTTTGGGTTGTGAGAGTCTTAACCCAATCAGTGATTTAATCCCCTGATAAAGATTATCTGAGTGGTAACAAAAGTGGTAGGGTGTGGTTGGAAAAGGTGGTAATTGGGGGTGTGGTTTTGAGTATATATTTGTATCTGGCAAGTGGAGTCTCTCTCTCTGTTTGCTGATCGTGATGGTGAGCTGCTTCTCTCTGCCACACTCTTCTGCCATGATACTCTGCCTCACCTTGAGCCCCAAGATATGGAGCCAGCCCTCTATGGACGAGGACCTTTGAAACTGTGAGCCCTCAAATATACTTTTCCTCCTTTAAAATTGTTCTGGTCAGATCTTTTAGTCATAGCAGAGTAAAAAGCTGCCTAAAACAAGCCCTTTTTGCTGAAGTTACAAATTTCCCCTATCATAAAACCTGCTGTAATATGCTATGTCAATTTGTGTTACAAAAGCTGAATTGCTTAAGGTAGTATGTAACAAATATTCCAAGTACCAGGCTCAACATTCTGAGTGTATTGTTTCAATCCTCACCCTACACATTATATAATACAATTATTTTCATATTCCACATGAAAGAACTATAACATAAAACTTTTTACAGGTAAAAAGTTTCAAATTCACATACAAGTGGACTAGCAATATAAACAGAAAATTTCAAGACAATCATCTATGTATTTTCATGAATCTTATTTGAAATTTTGAATTTTTCAAGGAAATAAGACACGTAAAGTTTTATACGTAAATATAATTAAAATAAAGTTTAAATAGCGCCAATATGCAATGCATTATTCAAATTAAGGCACTTTGAGAGTACACATAATACAATAATTATGCCAGGTCAACACATTCACAGCAGTTCCTGGGTTTATAATCGTAGTCACTCTCTATGAATGTCAAGCTAAATCAGATAATTGTTAAGATATGGGATTTAGTCTTGCTGAATTCAAATCATTCTCACTCCAATTTCTAAATCAGTACAGAAAACTGTCCAAAGATCTCCATTTTCATCACACCCCCATTTATGGGCTATGTTGGTCCATTCATATTTTGTTCTTCTATGCTTACTGAATAATCTTATATAATTAAACTTATCATTTAGGAAATCTTTGGAAAAACCATTTACTCAATATTATCAAAATTCGGTTTTAGCTTATCAATATGACCTCCACATTTCTAGAATTAAGCTTCTCCTTTTGTTCCTATTACTGGTCCAGTTCTTTTTTAGTCCTCCCTGCTTAGAAAGATAACCTGAAGCCCTTGCCAGTGGCAGAGAATAGATCTCTACTGTCATCTTAATTTTCATCTTTCAAGACCAAACTTTGTCATTATATCTAAACTCACAGCTTGGATCTTGTTGATGATAATAAGCCAGTTATCAAACTATCTTATTGATGTTTATGCATTCAACAAACTAATTTAGGGCTATCCTCAAGCTGGAAGATGTAAGATGTAAAACCAAGCAAGTAAGATGTAAAACCTACTATCAAGGAAATTTTGCAATCAGGTGGTAGAAACAAAACATTAATAGTTAGCATATGTCATCTGAAAGGTTGTTTTAGAGAAAAGAGCTGTGCATTCATTTTGTTTGTGTCCATATTGTTCAGCTGGACATATGTCATAATGTTATGTGCCTACTCATTGCTAAAATAGCAATTTAATTTTACTACTATGTTCTGACACAGAGCTTAGCAGTTAAAACTCTATGCTTGGTGAGGAACAGTTGAATTCCAAAGAGATAAAAGTTAAATAATGAAATTTCTTACTTCCAATTTTTCCTTTACCCAGAGAAAACTAAAATGTATGTGCTAAAATATGAAAATAGTCACTACAATAATTACCATATTAACAAATGTGATTTATAACTTTGTTGTTATCTTCATGAATTTCAGGATTTCCCTTATCATACAGAGAAAATTACTTTGATTTTTAGGATAATGAAATTCTTAAATTTCTTATAATCAATATTCATTAAATGTAACTATTATTTTGTGGCACACTTCATTTTAAACATCCATGCATTTATTGTGTATTTAAGCACTGACATCTAAATGTATGATACTGATTAAGTATAAAAAAGATATTAATTAAAACTGAGGACTAAATCTGATAATTCCAAACCAAAAATTTCTTGTAAAGGTCATCACAAAATCACCTATTATTCTATATAAATGCACAAGCACTTAGATTTTTGATATAATTCATGGTGGGTGAAAATCAATACTCAGATTCTATGTATTACTTATTTTTGTACTCAAAATCTGAATGTTAGGAAATTATTTTACTTACTCAGTTCTTAGTACTGAGATGAATACAAATAAAATATTGATCTTGAATTTTATTTCCAGGTCATTCTACATAGTAGAAAAATTCAAGACATATGCTCACTAAGCAATTAGTATGAAATATGACACAATCCTCCTAAAGGAATGAATAGCTTATCTTGTAGAAATTTTACAAATAGATCAAAGGAACACTGGTCACAAAAATCCTTGAGGAAAAGTCAAGATTTTAGAAATTAGAAATGTGGAAGAGATAATAGGTGGAGACTGATTCACTGAACTCTAGAATGTGAGTGTGTTTTAGGTAGAACTAATAAATGTGTCAGAGTGAAAAAGGAAAATGCACTAATGAGGATGGGACAGTGATTCAATAGAAGATCAGATATATTGGACCAATAATCATCAAACTGACCTTTCTCATCTACCAATATACTAGTGACAGTTTTTGCTTTTATATTCTTTTTTTTTTTAAATTTAGCTACATCTAATTATGACATATAATCATGTCAAGAATTTGGAGGCAGGCTTTTTTGTACATATGTACATTGCATTCTGTGATATAGGACTCTAAATGTAGGTAGGTACACTTATACTAAAATGGTTTGGATTAATAATTTATTATTTAAAATATCTATATTATTCTTTAAATAAAATAGCAACCAATAAACCAAAGGGATGCTTTTACTTGGGTATGTCATTAAATCTTAACTATGCTTTTAGGAATAGAAGGATTGATATCCAATGTGGAAGCTTAGCAAATGTACAAATTTTATCCCCAATAAGTGAAGATTTGACAAAATTTCAGTTGCATATTTCATCAAGGCAATTATTTTTTCTTTGTACTATGTAGTATGGGAAAAGATGTCTTGAATATTTAAGTGATTTGAAATTTGCATTGCCTAGTGTTGAAACATATAAGATCTAAATAAATGTCAAAAATTATTCAAATCAACTGTACTTATTATTTTATGAAGGATATAATTTGTGATTTGTCATAATGTGTATTTTTTCATTTTTGAAAATTTTGACAATCATATGTTCAATTTGAAAATCTCTAGATAGTCTTCTTATTTAAGGTTTCATAATAAAATACTTTTTAAAGTTAATTTCCTATAGTTCCTTCTATTTAAATTTATCTTCTTGATAAAATAATCAAAACACATTTTTTTCTTTCAAATCTATTACTTAACATTATATTATACATTGCAAATCTTTACAGTATATCCGACCAAATGACAGTTTCAAAAATATGAATAATTTTGGACAAAAAGAATGCAAATAACATGCAAATAATATTTGAATAAAAGTATGATTATGTCAAGTGAATGAAGATATTTAAATGTAAATAGTTGCTCATCTAGCTTCTATGTTGGCACTACAGATGCATAATTTATATTTGCCTCTGAAGTTCAATGTTCAGTAATTGTAATAAATTACTACTCTATACTTTTCAATTTCCAAATTTATGATGATGAATAAAACAGCATGTAATTCATGCATTTTTTGGTTTACTACTCCTTGTAATTTAATTTTTCAAATTCATAAGGCTTTAAAATAATCAGAACAAATTATCAAATCATAGAAAAAGAAACTTAAGAAAAATATCTCTTTTTATTTCATGCACATGAATGATTATTACCAATTTTATTCACTTTACCTATTATGTAAGAAGAGACTAAAATATTATTTTAATACATCCAGATCATTTTTAATTTTAAAAAGGTGGATTTCTAAATCATATGGACATTTCAAGAATCTATGGAACACATGATCTCATGTCAGCAATGTTATACACAAAGTTGAAATTTTCTGTTGTCCCCACCAATGTCTATTCCTTCAATAATGAACTTGAGCCTAGTAATATATTGAGTGTTTAAAATACAAATATCTTCAATGAATTAATTTCTGTAATAATATATATTCATATGCAGCAAGAGTAGTCATAAATTCAAAACTTCTAGGCTCCTCAATCACAGATCCCATCAGCTGTTCTTTCCCAACACTCTACCAGCTCTTTTGGCTGACCACGATGAACAAGGCTAGATCTTGATTAGCAAATACAGACCCCGATGTTATAGAGGTAAGTGAATCATAGAATCCCTTCTCCACTACCTTCTTACTAGAGCTTTAATATGGAACCATTTTATTTTTTGCTGGTACTAGAAAATTATGTTGATGTAGCTTTAAAATAAGCTTACAATTTTTTTTTTCTGAGCCAACTATTCATGTGTAATGTCCATGAAACAATAAGTGTAGCTAGAGGAAAGAATGGTAGGCTAAGTATGTTAGGCTCATGCAGAGTATGTGTACCTTCAAGAGCTATTTGAATCTGGTCCTAACTATAACATTTAATAATGAATATTTATCTGTAGTTTTGTCTTCAAAGATCAGAGAACACCAAGTCATGATGGACACTCAGTATGATGATCGCCTGGAGCCCTGAGTAAGGCATTCAGATTTCATCATTGTCCAGCAATGATAAATGCAATGTCTTTTTTCCCCAGGGGCCAAGCATTTGCTCTGAAACTCTATGGGAATCTACATTCCACTTTGTAATTTCTCACATACTTTAAACAGAATCTTACTCTTGTTACATAATTGTCATTCATCATAACTAATAGTGTCAGGATTACTAGACATAATTGTGAAGATTGGAACTCCTCAACTTCAGTGATACTATTGATGCCATTAACTTTGGTGTCACCACAGTTTCATAAAGAATGGAAGTATGTGGCTTGAACATTGTATCTGATGTATCAAATGATTATTAATAACAAGGAAGAATGTATTTGGTAAAATATCAGTCTTAGTCCTAAAGACTACTGGAAGAATTAACCACCTTAAAATTTCTATGAATCAAATCATTCTTATTATCTCTCTGGCTTCATTAGTATAATGTCTATTTTGTATCTGTCAATAATTTCAAATGGTACATCGTTCACCATCAACAATCTGATCCCCAGAATTGCCATATTCATCCTGTTCACATACATATGTTCTCACCTTAATGAAGATGAAAGAAGTATTTTCTGGTCTTTCTTAGTTTAGAAAACTCGTTTAGGATATAACACCTGACAATTATATTTCCAAGTTCTTCACTTTCTTTATCAAAGAAATTTCTAGATTTTTCCTGTATGTTAATGTGAATAGTTTTTTAATCAAAATTTAAGTAACCATACAAGCAAATGATGGCATATAGACAAGCTAGCACAATAAACTCAGAATTTCTAGTTAGCACACCAATAGTTTAGCTTACCCTAAAATCATGGTCTTTCTTTTTTTCTTCTTTTTAAGCAAACATAAAATATATCTTCTCATATGCTTTCTAGTTTTCTAAGATATATGTTAACCAAATCCTATATTGTTTGAATTAAAAGGCTTTTTATTTCCTTCTGTGTTTGGATATGTACTTACATGAATTTGCTAGAATTTGATTTTTGCTAGAGATCTAAAGAATATGAGAAAGACTGAATTCTTTGCAAGAAACTGCTTTGGTCAAATAATTTTAGGTTTTCTTGGTAGGGAAGGCATAGTCACATAAGACATTTCTCAGTTGGGAACAGGTTGATTTGATATGTGGATATTTGGTATATTTTAAGACATCCAAATCCCTCAATATGTCCTTATACCTACACTCCATATTTTATTCTTTTCTTATCAAAGCTCTTTCACATTTGATGTATTGTCAGACTGTTAATTCAACCTACATAAGTTGGAACCCTTAGGAAGAAACTTTTGCTTGATTTTCATCTATCTCAGCCTAAGGGCAAAAAGAAATGAGAGATGCTGAAAATCCTTAGTTGTCTTTCTTGAGGTTTTAGTTGAGAATTTAAGACCTTGAGCTTGTCATGTCTTTTCTTTAAGCTTCCCAGCAAAATTAAAAGCAAGCAGCCCACCCTAGAGCTTTGAATTCTTATGCTCTTCATTCTGTTCTCTTTGAGAGGTGACTCCACTGCTCATATTTTTGTCATTAATAGACATTTCATTCTCGGTGACCACAGGTAATAATTTAACTAGCTATTTTGCAACTAAGTGCCACAGGCTGCCAGAAGCCCATGTCTTAATCCAACATAAATGTTCTCTCCTGTTATCCACCAACAAACCAAATATCACATCTGGGTTCCTATAGTGGTCCTAAAATTTTCTTGCCTACATTAATTCCAGTTATTAATTTTTATATCAATCAGTGATCTTAGCTGTAAACAACCAAAGCCTACTCTGTATAATTAAGCAAATAAGTATTTATTAAACAGTCACTAACTCAAAATTTTGTTCAGGGCTGACGATATAAAGTTTATGCTGATTCCAAAAACAAGTACTACCAAAATGAAGTGCTTCATTATTACCATTGTCAAATAATTTATCTTACTTCTACATCAAGAAGTGAACCAATAACCATCTAAACTGTCAGAGAGGTGTGGGGCGAAGGGGAGAGAGAGAAGATATTTGTATATGTATGTGTGTGGGTGGTGATTCTGATAGAAACAGTTTAAATCTTGGAGAATAAAAATCACAGAAAAAAGTTCACTACACTGGGGATCCTTGTTTATTGTTCAAATTTAATTCTTAAAAAACACATGAGAGTTTTGTATATTTGGAATGGTCTTGTGAGAAGATTCACTTTATATTGATGGATTGGGGAACAAACTTCCTTACCAGAGGGTAACTATTACGCTAGAATATATATGTGAAAGCTATAATTGCTATTGTCTTCATGTCTGAGTTGCAAGAGGAGAGAATGAGGAAGATTTGGCATGATCTATTTCATGCATAAATCTTAATTTAATTCTTATTTTCTGCTCTACTCAATAAAATTCTCATTTAAGTAAAAGGCATTTCTAAGTAGTAAATCTATCTATGGATCCATGTGCCTCATTGGCTGTTTTTCTGAGTGAGTCTTTCTGTGTATATAACTTTGGTCATATTCTTTCTTACTATAATTATGGGGCATTAGGAGGCTCATGTTTCACACTGTCATCTTGAGCCAAAGGGAATGAAGATGTAGTTGTGAACCTAAAATGCAGTTGCAAATTATAACTGCTTTAGAAGAAAGACAAAAAAAATCAATGATGATCAATGTTATTGGAATTTCTTTATATACCAAATTTATACCAGCATTTCCTATAGAAATAGCCATAGTGATAAAGCAATATGAATAATTCCATATCTAAAATTAATTTTGTTCTTTTTGGGAAATATGTGGTTGCCAATATCTATGGATATAATATTCATAAAATACCTGTTGAAATTGTAGAACTAACAATACCTTAAAAATAGTGAGTCAAGTTTTAGGAAAATAAGAAAATATAAAGTGGCATACCACCTTTTTGTATGTCTCTAATTTAAAAAGAGACTGTGTAGAGAATTGAATGAGTGGAAGTTTAGAGATAAAAATTGGAGTCCAGTGTCCCAAAAAATGTGGTCTGATAAACTGTAATATTCTGGATTAGAAATCCAAAACCTCTACTATAAAGATAAATAAAAAATAGGTATCCTTCACAGAAACTGAAAGCAAGATTCAAAGCATCACAAACCCTCTTTAGAATATGGCTAATGTTATGGACTGATTGGAAAATTAGCCCAGACTTACCCAATTTTGTTCAAACACATCACCCTCTGTGAAGTTGGCCCCAATCGCACATGAGCCCACTTGCATAGAAACTAACACCTCCGCCTTCCACCCACTTGCAACCTGACCACAATATCATTGAACTATGGAACTAATGCAAGCTTGTTTTTCTGAGAATGCACTAAGAATGTAATTTCTGAGAAAATGTAGCTTAGTACTTTTCCACTTTATGAAATATATCTTGTGATTATAAGTGCCTTTCCTGCCACACCTTTATTGTGGTTTTAGAGAATATAAGAGTATTCATACTCCCAATCAGAGTCAAACTAAGAAGTTCTCAGCACTTTTGGCCCTGGTCAGAAAATAAAGCTTTAGTCTTCAATTCTAAAGGACCTGGAGAATTATTTGGAAGTTTGGGAATAGCACCTTAACATTAAGATTACCCCCTAATTCCAGAAATAAGTAAATATCTCTATCTATCATCTATCTATATATGTAAACAAATATATATATATAAAATAAGATGAGTGCAACCTAAGCCACAAATTACCTTTAAAATGCTTCATGAGTATGTATCAGTACATAATCAATGTCCAACAATACTGTATCACATAAAAAAACAGCAATAGTCCTATACATGTTAGAATTATAAGAAATATGTTTATTACTTGACTATTTAAATGTGGTTTGAATTCAGCAAATGTTTAGAAATTACAACTTTAAAACTAGAAAGAAAATTTAAATTAAAAATATACTACAATAATAAAATAGATGAAATTAAGAATATTAGTCTTAATATTAATTTAATAAACCTGGGTTAAAAGATGAACTAGAACTAGAAAGAGAATTAGTTAAATTAGGTCTAACTTTTTACCTATGGAGATTCAGAAGAAGAAAAATAGACAATAAGCCAGAAGAAGCACTTAAAGAAAGAATTAATGGGAATTTTCTAAAACATGAAGTCTAAAATTTGAGAAGCACTATAGCAGAAAAACTACAATAGATAACTCAATTTCATAGTAAGACTATTGACATTCATCATAAGAGAGCAAAATCTCAAAAATCAGAAAAAGAAAAATGATAGATTCTCTTTATATAAGTAGTAGGGATAACATGTTATTTCTCAATAAAAACAATTGAATTCAATGATGATGTAATATTTTTAAAGTGCTCAAAATATAAAAAGTACTTATCTAGGTTTTAGATCAATGAATAAATATGAAATAAATAAATTTTTATACAAAGATATACTGAAAGATTGTGTCTAATTTAAGGAAGCACTGTGATTTTCTCAAGGCAGAGAGAAAATGATCACAGATGAAACCTTGTAGAGTAAAAATTGGTAAATTCCAAAATTAAATATAAAAGAATATTGAATATAAAATATATACAAATATGGAGGTGAAGGTTTAAAGAAAACAAATGAGCAAGTAATTGTGATTTAGTAGAGACAAAATTATACTAAGCAAACAATACTTAACAGAATGTTGATTAAAATAAATTAATTTATGATAAATTAGACTTTAAGAGAAAAAAATTTATATATATATTTTTCAGAGTATTGCATAGAAATTGTTGGATATTTTAACACATTTTTCTTAGAAATTGGTAGAACAAATAGAAAGCAACAAATTCTATAAGGATATAGTTTATTTAAAAAATAATATTAACATAACCACCATAATAAAGACTTAAAGGACACTATATCCAACAATTGCAGAATATACATTGTCACTAAGCACACATAAAACTTTCATACAAACCGACCATAGTTTGAGCAATAAAAAACAAAACAAAAAGAAAAAAACAAAGGATTGAAGTCATCTAAAGTATATGTTCTGACCACAATGGAATTAATCTAACAATCTATTTTATAGGACATTTAGAAGATCCCCATATTT
Source organism: Geosciurus inauris (assembly GCA_004024805.1). NCBI lineage: Eukaryota > Metazoa > Chordata > Mammalia > Rodentia > Sciuridae > Geosciurus > Geosciurus inauris. Next base: position 64,844 of record PVHX01002018.1, read on the forward strand.
CAAAAATATCAAATACATTCATAAATTTCCCCGCAGTACTGAAGAAATTTCAGTATATATTGAAAAATATTTTTAAACTGATGAAAAGAGAAATGCCTTACATTTGTAGGGTTTGGCTAAAGTCATGTAGATATAGGGATTGCTAAATCTGTTGTTGTGTTGCATGCCTGTGATCCTAGTAGCTCAGGAGGCTGAGGCAGGAGGATCATGAGTTCATAGCCAGCCTCAGCAACTTAGTAAGACCCTAAGTAACTTAGCAAGACCCTGTTTCAAATTAAAATATGAAAAGGGCTAGTGATGTGGCTTCATGGTTAAGCATCCCTGGGTTCAATTCCTGGTACAAAAATAAACCCAAAAACAAAAACAAAAACAAAAAAAACAAATAGGGATTGTTGCACTTAATTAAATACATTAGGTGAAAATAATTTAAAAATCAAAGACAAAATTACTTTGAAGAAATAAGTAAATACATATAAAAGAAAATTCAGAATTAAAACAAAGATATTTGTACAATATCAATAAAGGATAAATCAATCCCTTGTCAAATAATTTCTTACAGCAAATCAATGGCCCTACAAGGTTTCATTGTGTAGGATTTTACCACACATGTAAGAAAAAATATGTCAATCTTGGCATAAATTAAGATAATAGCAATTTATAAATACTAAGTAATCTCATTTACTGGTGTCATTATAATCATGTACTAAGAATTTTATTATTTTTATCTGTCAACTTGACTGGTCTATGGAATGCCCAGATATTTGTACAAATGCTCTTGATGTTTCTGTGAGATTGTTTTTTGGAAAGATTAATAATTCATAGATAGAGCAAACAGAACAGATTGTTATTCACAACATGGATGAGTTCTATCCAATCAGTTGACAATTTAAATAGAAAAACAATGCTCACCCTTCTCCAAGTAAGAGAAAATTATTTTCACTCAATGATCCTCAAACCATGAATTGACTTTTCCTGTCTTTGGATTGGAAGTGGAACATTATCTATGGCTGGGACTTGAGGTTTATAACCTTTGGATTAAGAGTAAACTAGGTATGGTGGCATTGGCCTATAATCCCAGGCACTCAGGAGGCTGGAGTAGGAGGATAGCAAATTCAAAGCCAGCCTCAACAATTTATAAAATTGTCTCAATAAAAAGTATAAAGAGCTTGGGATGTGGCTGAGTGGTTAAGCACCCCTGTGCTCAGTATCAGGTACCAAAAGTAAATGAAACAATAAAATCAAATATCAATTCTTCTGATTCTTAGGCCTTCAGGTTTAGACTGGTACTAAACAATTGGCTCTCTAGGACTTCCAGATTGCTGATTTATAAGGACATTAGGGTTCATCAAGATCATAATCATATGAGCAGTTTTCTTATAATAATTATCTTTCCATATGCACATATAAAGACACACATCCTGGAGGTTCTATAATACATATATGTACAATGTATTGATTCTTGTTCTCTGGAGAACCCTGAATAATAATATATTAACCTGATAAGACCAGTATAAAAAAGAAGATTCATTGGCCTATTTTATAAATATAAATTTTAAAAAGATTTTCTAAATATAATTATGCAACACAAAATAATAAGCCATGATAAATCTTATGTAAAGTACAGAATTGCTATGAATCAAAAAATCATCAATAGAAAAAATAAAAGAGATATGTTATATTATGATCTCCATAGATGTAAAATGAACACTTGCTAAAGTTAAATGTTCATTGTGATTAAACACTTAGAACAGAAAATTATTATATTCTGATAAATTGAGTATACAAAATGTTCATTATAATCATTACACTTAATGATAAAATTGTTAAAGATTTTCTTTTTTCTTCAGGATCCTGCTGTTATATCCATTCAATTTTCCTAAAGTGTTTAGTGCAATAAGGTAAGGTGTAGGATAAGGATTGAGGAAAAAAGAAACTAAACTAGCACTATTCACAGAGATAATATTATCTATTCTTCAAATCTAAAAGCAATCTAAAAGTTCATTGATTTACTTAGCAAGAGAGTTTAGCAAGATTGTTGAATCTGAAAAATCAATTGTGGACACTAATCATGGTCCTCTGTAGGCAGCTGATACATTAAGAGCTCAGACAGCCTGATTGCAGAGACTGTCATGCATCCCTTTTTCCTCTTTGGTAAATGTAACTTTGGAGAGAGTAGCAGGGGACATCCACTGGTCTCATTATGCAACACATCAATGTCTTTAGGATGTCTGTGCTTCTTAGAAAACATGGAGAGATGGAATAGTCCTACTCCCTGGATTGGATGGGGAAGTGCAGTTCAGTGGATACAGAATATAAATATGATTAATCTTGGAAGTGTTACAGGTTGTGGCCTTCTGAGAAACCGGGGCACTGAATAGATTGACTCCCTGTCAAACCCCCATTCTAATGATTGAAGCAGAAAGATTTCATGCATGTCACTTAGAAAACAGGCATGTGTTTATTGAAGGGATAGGGAAAGGGGACACTCTCAAGAGGGAGAGTGGCTCCTATCTGAGTGGAGAGGGACAGTGCCTTTCTTGAAATCCAGTTTTATTGGAGATCCCAGAAAATTTTCCAGAAAGACCTGTCCAGGTCTACTTTTTGACTATTGACTGACAACAAGATGACTTCAGACGTTCAAGTCTCCACTGCTATGACAACTCTAGGTCAATTTGGCCAATGCTGACTGATTCTAATTGAATTCTTAACCAGAAATTCTTACAGATTTGATCCTGAGTTTCAGGATCTGGTTTGTGAAAAGGTTCTAAAATCTACTCTTTTAGGGTAATTTGAGTATCAACATCATTTCAGTTCTGCAATTTTTTTTTTTTTTTTGCAGATAACAGGTAGTTTTCTGAGGAATGCGACATATCCTGTCCACTTAAACCAGGAAAGGCTGTAGGTAAATTGCTTCTTCAAAAAGAATGCATGTGGGTCCATTTTGTAGAATTATTCGCTTAACCTCATTTTCCCACCATTCTCATCTGTCTGTTATCTATCAGAAGTACTTGCAAGGCATGCTAGAGTTCCTGCCTATCAGTGGGAGCACAGAACAAGGCCAAAGACCACCTTCAGGGACCACCACGGGAGCCCAGCCAAGGGCAGACCCGAGACTGCTAGCTGCCAGCCACAGGGGAACAGAGACCCAGGGGAAGGACTGCCTATGGGGACTCCTGAGGGAGACCTGGCCTAAGTAAAGCCCAGAACTGCCCCTAGTTCCACACCAGAGTCCCTGCAGACCAGCAGAAGCACAGGACAAGGCCCAAGACCACCTTCAGGGACCACCAAGGGAGCCCATCCAAGGCCATTCTCACTGCCATCTTGAGTAACCTCCACTACTGCTGCCACCATCTTTAGTGGCAGTAGTGTCCATCTGGGGACACCTGCTGGGGACTGGAAGTAAACTCCAAGGTGAGATACATGTAGTGTCACCACATGATTATAGGATAGAAACTGCAATACCCCAAATTGGCATTGCAAAAAAGGAAGATACATAATCAACATGAAAAAGCAAGGTAAGAAAGTGGCCCAAATAAACCTAGATACTATAATAATAGAATCCATTGACAGCACAGTTGATGAAATGTCTGAGAAAGAATTCAGAATATATGTAATTAAAATGATCTGTGAATAAAAGAGTGACTTAAGTGGGCAAATATAGGAAACAAATGGATCATTCCAACAAAAAAATAAGAGAGCGAATAAAGGCAACCATTGATCACTCTAGCAAAGAGATAAGAGTACAAATACAGGTAGCAAAAAATTACTTTAAGAAAAAGCTAGAGATTCTGAAAAAAAAATCAGAAATTCTTGAAATGAAGAAAACAATAAACGAAATAAAAAACTCAATAGAAAGCATCACTATCAGACTAGATCACTTGGAAGACAGAACTTTGGATAATGAAGACAAAATATAGAATCTTGAAAAGAAAGTTGACCATACAGTGAAGATGGTATGAAATCATGAACAGAACATACAAGAATTATGGGATAGCATCAAAAAACCAAATCTAAGATTTATTGGGATAGAAGAAGGCACAGAATTTCAAACCAAAGAAATGCACTATCTCTTCAATGAAATAATATCAGAAAATTTCCCAAACATGAAAAATGAATTGGAAAATAAAATACAAGAGGCTTACAGGACACCAAATGTACAAAACTACAACAGATCTACACCAAGGTACATTATAATGAGAATGTCCAGCATACAGAATAAGGATAGATTTTTTAAAGGCCACAAGAGAGGAACTAATCTCCAGGATATATAAAGAACTCAAAAAACTTAACACCAATGAAACAAACAACTCAGTCAATAAATGGACCAAGGAGCTGAACAGACATTTCTCAGAAGAAGATATACAATTGTTCAACAGTCATATGAAAAAATGTTCAACATCTCTAGCAATTAGAGAAATGCAAATCAAAACTACTCTAAGATTTCATCTCATGCCAGTCAGAATGGCTGTTATTAAGAATCCAGACAATAATAAATGTTCACGATGTTGTGGGGGAAAAGACATGCTCATACATTGCTGGTGGGACTGTAAATTGGTACAACCAATCTGGAAAGTAGTACGGAGATTCCTTAGAACACTTAGAATGGAACCATCATTTGACCCAGCTATCCCACTCCTCAGTCTATACACAAGAGACTTAAAAACAGCATACTACAGTGGTGCAGCCACTTCAATGTTTATATTAGCTCAATTCACAGTAGCTAAACTGTGGAAGCAACCTAGATGCCCTTCAATAGATGAATGGATAAAGAAACTGTGGTATATATACATAATGGAATATTATTCAGCAAAAACAGAGAATAAAATTATGACATTTGCAGGTAAATGGATGGAGTTGGAGAACATTATGCTAAGCGAAGTAAGCTAATCCCAAAAAACCAAATGCCAAATGCTCTCTCTGGTAAGTGGATACTGATCCATAATGGGGGAGGGGACATGGGAAGAATGGAGGAAATTTGGTCAAAAAGGATGGAGAAGGGAGGGGGCATGGGGACAGTAAAGATGGTGGGATAAAATGGACATCATAGCCCTAGCTTCATGTATGACTGCATATATAATTTTACATCACTTGCAACCAGAGAAATGAAAAGTTGTGCTTCATCTGTGTACAATGAATCAAAAGGCATTCTGCTATCATGTATACATAAGTAGAATAAATAAATAAATAGATAGATAGATAGATAGATAGATAGATAGATAGATAGATTTTTAAAAAGCATATGCAAGTACATGAGCCAAAGAAGACACTGCCATAATACCAGCGGCCTTATGGGAAAGAATATGTGAGGGTGACATCCTTGATCCTTTTCAGCTTGCACAAGATACATCTCTTTTACTAATGTTGGCTAATGCAGTTCTTTGAGGGCAGAAAGAGAGAACTGGCCAGAATGCCTCTTTGCCTCCTGCTGTTACTTCTCAGAATAACCATGCAATGTTCAGAGAATGCATGGCTTGAGATAAGGAGAAATTACAGACTAAGCACGGTTCTGTCCTTGCTCCTTCTAGAAAAGGATAGTTTTCAATTGTTATGCTCAGTGAGCCAAGTAGTGACCATAGTACAAAACTTAGAGTGAACTTCTTTTGGTTTCTCAGGAAAAGGGATTTAAAATGAGGCATGTGTAGACAATACTCCATCTACTCTCTGTACTATTCTGAGCCTTATGGGACCAGCTTGCTATGGATCTTGGATTTTATTGATTCTTGCTGTTTATGTCTGACTAATAAATATGATTTATTTGTTTTCATGACTTATATGAGTTCTCCAGCTTATTGGATGTGTACTCTGGTAGCTGGATTGATGCAAAACTTCTGTTGGCTATGCTTGTGCAATATACTTCCTGCCAGACCTGAAACCAAGCTTGTGCAAAACCTCTTGGCACTGATCTCTTGAAAATCTGTTAGACCTGAGAAACTGTGCAATGAAGTGATAGAAAATTTCTTACCATTGTTGGATACTAAAGTCCTCCAGCCTGCAGACAGTGCACCATACCTTCAGCATCATCTCTCCCTGGATTTTCCTTAATTTGAATACATTAATATTTATACAGGCCCCTTCCTTGATTACCTTAGGCCCTGGTTATAAAAAGTTATCTTTAATTATGTGGGCTACAAGTTCAAGTTGAGGATAATGTGCTTGCTCAAAAATTTAATTTGCTTATAACACTTACCAAGATACAAAGTGAGCATATTTTGGAAATCTACTCAAAAGGGAAAAACAAGGGCCACTCTGAACAAGTCCTCATGAACAAGTTCAAAAACAGCCTAAATAATGAGCAAGTTTTCTCAGGTGCTCTATGGTAGTCAAAAAACAGATATTCTTGCAGTAGGCCAAAGACCCCAATGTCCTATTTGACACCACAGAAGTCAACCAATAAAAAATATAATAACTCAGTGTCAAAAAATGGACAAAGGATCTATATTTCTCCAAAGAAAACATAAAAATTTTCAAAAGGTATATGAAAATGTTCTGTTCTCAATGTCACCAATAATCAGGGAAATGCAAATGGAATCATGATATATTACCTCACACCTTTTAGAATAATCATTATCAAATTATAACATAACAAAACAAAGCAAATTCCAAACACTAAAAAATGTTGGTGAGCAGGTTGAGAAATTGGAAACCTTGTTTACTGTTGATGGGAATGTAAATTAGTACATCCATTATACAGAACAGCATGACATTTTTAAAAAAGAACTAACATTTGATTCCCTAATGAGTAGTTGGCCAAAAACATTAAAACAGGATCTTGAAGATATATTTTCACTCTCATCTTCATTGCAACATTATTCACAATCACCTAAATGTTCATTGACGGAGGACTAGATAAAGAAAAGGTGATATATAGGGGCTGGAGTTGTGGCTTTGTGGTAGAGTGCTTGCCTCACATGTGTGAGGCACTGGGTTCAATCCTCAACACCACATAAAATAAATAAATAAAGATATTATGTTCATTTACATCTAAAAAACTATTAAAAATTAAAAGGTGATATATACATATAATAGTGCATCACAGAAACAGGAAATCCTATCATATGCTACACATGAGTGAAGTTTCAAGACATTATCCTAAATAAGCTAGTTATACAAGGACAAATACTGCATGATGTTTTATATGAGACATCTTATCTGAAGGAGTCAAACTCATAGAAGCAGAAAGTGGAATACTGATTTTCAAAGGCTAACCAAAGGGAGAAATGGAAAGTTGATGTGCAATGAATGTTGTTGAAATCATGTAGGATGAAAAGTTCTAGAGTTCTGCTCTAAAATAATGCATGTATAGTTAACAATACTGTATTATATGGTTAAAAATTTGTTAATAGTGACAGGTAACAAACAAACAAGAGTGGTAGAAATATGAGGTTAAGGGGATAATTCTATAAACTTGGTCTACCATACTGGCTCCCACATGCTTTCTTTTAAATGAAATTTACCTGCAACCCTTCCTGGCTTAAGTCAATAGGATAAGTTACATTCCTCAACAAACTACCTGTTATCTTCAGTAGAAATGCAGATTGAGAAATTTGAAACCTTGTTTACCATTGATAGGAATGTAAATTAGTCTCCTCAGCTCAGTTTAGCCCATGGTGTTTGTGTACTTTTCCCTAATTCATTCAACCCTGGACCTTTTAAAACAAGAATGGCTTCCTTCTTCCTTCTCAGGTTTGCACATGCCCACTTAGTATAGTATAATTAGACATTTTAAAGATGTTTTTCAATAAATATATACTTTTCTTGTGTTTAGAAATGTTTAAAATTTAATTTTGTCACTATCCATAAAAACTGTAATGGGTTTGTTAGTTTTCCAATGTGGGGTCTCATGCTCCAGGCATTTGTATCCTCCACTCATTCTAGTGGGAGCTTATATTGGAGATTTGAGGAGAATGGGAGAAACTAAAACATGTTTCTTTTTCTTAGGTTGATGGAGGGCCATTATCTTCTTTATAATGAATTTACATATATATTCACACACACACACACACACACACACACACACACACACACACACATAGTTCTTCATGTGACTGACTTAATGAACCTTGGCTTTTCCTTTAGGGTTGCAAAACAGGAAGGGGACAACATTATAAAAATAAAGTCTTCTTTTGTAAAGTAATAAAATCATCTTTTATATATAAGTATCTGTAGTATATTAAACATAATAATTTATATTAAGTGACAAGTCCAGTGGAAAGATTTGCTCAATTCTTCAACTAATTTAAATTTGATAGAATTCTGACATCACTGGGAATTTGCTTTTCCTGCTCAATTGAGTAATTTTGAGATTTCCAAATCTTACATGGCAATTTTTAAATATATATGTTTTAGATCACAAGTGGTATACTGTGTGCATATAAGACTGATTTCTAACCACATTTAACCCTATAGCCAAAGATTCATATTTGATGTGCTTCTTTTGTACCTTTCAGAACTGGCAATTCTTGTCCACTCCTGAGAACTCTAGTTTTTCATTTCCAGATTGCTGTTCTAACACTACTATGACTACTCTCTTATCCAACCATTATACTATAGAACATATATAGTTAACAATAACAACAAAAACAAAAAGGACTGACTAATGTTAGAAGGAAAAATCCAATGTATCTATCATCATGAAAAACTACTTTCACAGACTAAAATACTACTATTTCCCCAGATCTGGCTGCTTGCCTTTTGAAAGCTGAGTGCATTTTTTTTTAATTGTCTAAAGTTTTGGCTTCATATCCTAATGTGCATCTAAAGTTAATTCATCTGTTCTATATAGAAAGCTTGTTTGATGATGATTGAAATGCAATCTTTATCACTCATTTTAATTCTAAAAAACGCATAATTTCAAAAGAAAACATACTTAGATACAGGTTCTCTAGTAGCCTATGTATATTTCAAAGTAGCAATACTTAGAGTATTTGTACATTACAGAAATTATGTATATAACATGTACATATAATCTTGATTTAAAATCCAATTTATTCAGTGATTCATAATTAAATCAAGGTTTTCCTTAAAAGAGTAACAGAAATTTGGGGACAGAAGTTGCGAACTACTTTAAAATTCTTTTCCTAAAATGTCAACTTCTCAAAAAATCCCACAATTAAGGCCATTTCTCTACTAGTGTTCAGTCTCATGAGCCATTCCATTAAAAACAAAAATGCCATTATATTCTGACTGTTAATGACCTTAAGTTACAACCTGATGCCACTCTGAGTTATTATTTTGCTGACATAATCATATTTATTCATTTTATAAGAAAGGTTGAACTTCTGTTTCCTGAATAATTGGTCATTCTTTTTCTAATATTTGTTTAGTATATGTGTACATAGTAACTTAATTTTCCATCAGGTTATTGTCATTCAAAATTGACTTATTTGTCAATTTGTGTACAAATGGAAGAAAATACATTATAAAGAGCATATTCAAGTATGATAACTGAATTTACTTTTGGTAGATCACAAAACAATATTGGCCAAAGTAATTTTTTCACTTATGTATCTATGCAACAGTGATTGATATATGGCAATGCAAAATTATAAGAATATGAAAAAATATAAAACTTTATTAAGACTATCTTGAGAAAATAGTAAAGACATGTAAATATAACACATCTCTCTAGAAAATACTTGAAAAAATAATGAATCAAATATAAAGTATCTAGTCTCATATTTTATAATTTGGTGTTTCAGAATGGTGAAAAAGATAACTCAAAATAAATTTTAAAATAGTATGGACAGCATGATCACAACTAAAAATTATCATAATGGTTATGTGTAGTGTACATGTGCATCTGTGTGAGGTATTCATAATCAATTAATGTTGAGCAAATTGTTGGCTTTATTTCTTTGTTTTTATTTTATAAGGACATTATGCTTTTTAAATATTTTACAGAAAAACATAACTCTTCAATTTTCTGTAGTTTTCTTTACTTATTTTTACCTCAAAAATTGATTGATAAGACTGTGTTTGTACAATCCTTGAATGTTTGATTCATGAGGAAATTTTTCTATACAAATAACAGGAAGTATATCATAATAGAACTTTCTCAAGTATGATTACTAAAATAATGGCTTATAGCTGGTGTAAATTTCAGATTTAACCATGTGTATATATACTTCTGAGATTTAAAACCTAGGATATTTTCTCTCCATCCAGTTATAAATACTTGGGATAGCAACTTCTTTTTCTAGATCTGTGAAGTATGTCATTGCCATTTTGATGGGGATTGCATTGACTCAGTATTTTGTTTTTGGTAGCATGGCCATTTTGACAATATTATTTGTGCCTATCTAAGTACATGAGAAGTCTTTCCATTTTCTAAGGTTTTCTTCAATTTCTTTCTTCTGTGTTCTATGATTTTCTTTGTAGAGGTCCTTCACCTCTTTTGTTACATTGATTCCAAAATATTTTACATGGCCACAATTAAAACCTAAAGGATAACATATACACACATACATATTTGTATTTAATAAATAATATACTTTTTCATGGTAACTTGAAAGCTTATGATATGACATGCCTCAATTAAAATCTTTCTTACTTCAGGTGCTACAGTACTCATCTGTATTCTGAGAGAAGGGATCCATACTCTTCTCCTCTGGGGAGGAATTCTTAAGTGGAAGTACAAAGGATTTTTGTAATCACAATAGTCAAATATTCAATATATTCCAGTTTGAATGCAAACAGAACATTTAAATAGGTTCTAAGTGTATGTCTATATCAAATTTGTCAAGAGAAGTCCATAATATAATGTTTTTAGAGTATTTTCAATTCCTCTAATTATTTTATTTAAAAAAAACTTGGGAAGATTTTTCTACCTATTATTAGAAGCTGCATTTTAATGAGTGAACACATATAATAAAGTAATTCCTTTGGTTTTATCACTAAGAAGATAAAGAACTATTTTAATACTAATTTGTAGTACCTCATTAAAATGGGAACAGTAAAGGGAGATTCTGTTAATACTATTTTTGGACATGATTTTACATGCTTTTATAGTTTTTCTATCATATCCTGGGTCATCATTTTATATAATGAACAGCAAATAAAATTGCAATCTAACAAAGCATAGACTGGTTAATTATCTGACTAACCACAGAAGTTTAGCTCAAATGTAGACTATATATCACTTAACCAAAAAAGAAAGAAGTACTTAATACAGCAGGCAATATAAAAATCAAATAATTATTTTTAAAGAAGAAAAAAAGTTGTTAATGGAATTGAAATATTTCTTTTTCAGTTACTTGGTTTCTATATTGTCATACAAAGCAATGATTAGGTTAAATCTTAATATATTTTGTTACTTACCACTGTTAGAGTCAAAATAAAACAGTACAGATTAGTATAGTTTCTACCACTCTTATTTTATTTTTTTAAATTAATAAATTGTACAAAACACATTCATATCCATTAGAACTGTATTGCAGAATTTAAGATTTTATTGTGTATTTACTTATTTCAACAATGAGCACAAATGGATGCTTGAATTGAAGTTATGTCCATAACAGAGATTATCCTAACCTTGGCATTTTTTCCTTTTTGAAAATAAGAACTCTGCTATACTTAATCAACATTTACTGGGTATTAAAGGAAAATTATTACTTAAATCATTTGATCAGCCAGGTGTTGACAGACAAATATTAAACCCACTCATGTGCTTTCTAAGTACCCTTTGTTTATTTTCTTCATCTCTATCAGCTGTAGACATAATTCAGGTGAAGACTTTGCAAAACAATTTTTCACATAAATACAGATTAATATTAGTAAATTATTCCTTTGGATATGTACATTTTTCCTGAACTAAACTATGTTTTATCATCAGTCATTTAAATGAGTATTTCCTTTTAATTATGTGCTTCTGAAACCAATCTCTCATGCTTCCATTTAACATACCACATTTTCAGTAGGAAAGTAAAATTATTTCTTATGGAAAATGAGATCCTGCTTGATATATACAATTCATCTTTCCTGCTTATAGTGCTGAATTTTAATTGTCTGGTGATTAATTAGTCTTTAATAATATTTATGTACTACTTTGTTAAATACTAACCCTAAGATTATAACTTATCACTTGTACCAATAACCATCTGTAACTCTTGTTTAACATAAATTGCATTTATAAACGTGTACAACACGATGAAATAAAAATTTATTTTTTTAGACTAGCAGGAGAATCAAAGAGGAGAAGCATTTTTTATGTATTTATCAAGTTATCAAGGACCTAAGGTAAGTAGATATTGAATTAAGTACTTTGATTCAGATTAAAGGAGGATACAGATAACTTCTGTTCCTGGAATATGAGAGACTGGGTTATTCATATCAACACACTCTCTCTGTCTCTAAAATTGCATAAGAATATTGCAAGACATATTTCTAAAATAGTTTAATATTAAAGAGAAAATGAGTAGACACACATGGTGGTGGAAATGTAATCCCAGCTACTCAGGTAGCTAAGTTGGGAGGATCAAGTCTTGAGATCAATTTAGGCAATTTAACAAGGACCTTGCATCAAAATAAAATAGAAAAAAGTTAAGAATATAGCTCAGTGTAGAGTGTTTGCTGAACGTATAAGAGACCCAGGTTTCAATTCTCAGTAAGAAGGAAGGAAGGAAGGAAGGAAGGAAGGAAGGAAGGAAGGAAGGAAGGAAGGAAAGAAGGAAGGAAGGAAGGGAGGGAAGGATTTGAATGCATTCAAAACATAGCACCCAGTATTCATATATTTCCTAATGAAAGAGAACTATATGCAGTTCTTGCTAAAGAAGGACAATATTCCTTCTGTAACCACCAGAAAACAGGATTATATTTTAAGCTACATTTTTAAAGACAGTTGATGAGTGACAATTACATTAACTAAAATTGTACACAGAACAAATTCTTCCTAGGTGATCCAATAATCACAAGTTATTTAATGGAATAGAGAATTTGCTGATTCTGAGCACAGAAAAAGACTCAAGGTGATCCTTGTCAGAGAGATTCTACTTATGGAAAGGGAAACCAGTGCAAATTTTGACATTATATATAAAACAAGAATTGACATGATGGATTAGAAATAAAAGAAGTTTACACCACATGGATGTTTATCCCCACAGAACTTATTCCAAGCTCCAGAAGGTTTTTAAAACTGGGGCCACTAAGCCAGAAATCTTGAAGTCCTATACTCTCATGGTACATAAGGAAGAGTCCTGTTAGAGAAGACCTTTCACCCACACAGGAAATTTCTTCAATGGACACTTGCAGGGTTTTGTGATTTCACACAATGGAGGATTAAATTCCTAAGCTCAAAATCTCTGTTGTGTAAATGTATATTCTTATAGTTTTTGGCAGTGGTCTACAAGGCACACAACCGAGTTGTGTAAAGCAACTGTTAAATTAGATCTTACTAAATTTGTAATACTATTCTAAACTGAGTAAACAACTAAATTGATTAATTTAGGACAATTTCCCTAAAATTAAGACTTCAGATGGAGATTTTTGTGCAACTGATTTATTAAATGGGTTCTTTCAGTAGAAACCTGTATCGGAATGAAGAAAGAATGATAGACTAGGAGAAGAGAAAAAGAGATCATTTTAGGAAAAGTCTAGTCTAACATTGAAGGCATTGGGAGTTTTGATACGTAAATCACAATCACACTATTTATCTCAAACTGAAAAGAAAGGGGTCACTGATCTGTAATATCATCAAAGCCATTAGACAGTTGCTTCAAGGTAATCATTATGACCTGGAAAGAATGGTCATAAGGTCTTGGGCATCTGTAGAAGAGAATTTACCCTACGTAATGACCCAGGCTATTTTTTATTCCCAACAAGTAAAAAAATCAAATACTTAAATATTGAAATACCTTTATAATGAAAATACCAAAATATTTCTGAAATAAATAACACTTTCAACAGTTTTAAGTTATACTGTTATTTTTTGGGTTGTCATATATCTCCAAATTAATTGGTAGATTGATCTTTGTGCAATCTTGTAAATATCCTACTGTTTTTTTTTTTTTTTTTTTTGGTTGTTGTTGTTTGTTGCATGGTATCTGACAAGCTAATTCTAAAATTTCCATCAAAATGCTGAGATTTGTATTAATCAAGAAAACTGTAAAGAATAAGGGCTAAATTAATGAATTCATATGACTACATATCAACATTTATTCTGAAGTGCCAATAATAAAAATAGAGTTGCATTAGTGCAAAGCCAGACAGTAAATTGTATTAGAAATAGAGTTCCAACAATAGTCACTTGATACAGTTTGTTAGCAATTCTAAAGAAAACTTTTTAACAGATTTTGACCTTTATCATTTCCATATTGAAAGTTAATGAACTTTTTGATCCCTATTCATACCAAACACAAATATATGACTGTAAACACTAAATAAAAATATTGAAAATTTAACTTAACAAAAGTTAGATTTTTTCATCTAAATATGTAGTTAAGGGTCGGGGTTGTGGCCCAGTGGTAGAGCACTTGCCTAGCATGTGTGAGGCACTGGGTTTGGTCCTCAGCACCACATATAAATAAATAAATAATAAAGGTCCATCAACAATTAAAAAATATTTTTAAAAAATATGAATTAAGAAAAATAAGGCAAGCATAAAAATACAGTGTCACAATATAAATATCATATCAACTACTCACACAGATTATATAATGAATTTTTATAGGTTAATAAGAAAAGTTCAAAAGGTTAAATGGAAAAAATGGCTAAAGACTTGAAAAGGCACTTTACCAAAGAAAATTTTAAAAAGGCCAATAAGTGAGTGAAAGGGTGTTTGTCAACATTAATCATTAATATAATACAAATCAACACTGCAATCTCTCTCTCACTCTCTCTCTTTCACACACACACACACACATACACACACACACAATGGTAAAATTTTTAAAGACATTCTACCTCAACAGTAATTCATATTACTGTTGAAGTTGTAGATCAACAGAAATTCAAACATGTTGCTCATGGAGGTATGAGTCAAAGAATAAAAGAGCCTTAGTAACAAACTCAAAAACTGTATGGAAGTATCCTCTATATTAGAAATGAACCTGCTCTGTGACTCAGCAATGGTTCGCCTACTTAAGTAACAGAAATGAGTATATACGTGTGACACTAATAACAACAGCTTTGTCAAAATAGTCCCAACTGGAAAAATCAAATATTGATCAACATTTAATAGAATAACATTACAAGTTATAGTCACATTTTTAAATACTGCAAACTAATGTAATTGTTCATAATTCCTGGGGGGTCCAGGCCCTTATACAAAATTGCATAGCATTTCCATACAAACTATGGACATTTCCTATGTGTTCTATCATCTGTAAATTACTTATAATACCTAATAGAGAATAAATACTATGTATATAGTTGCAATACTATATTGTTTAATACTGTATTATAGAGCATAAATACCATGTATATAGTTGTAATACTGTATTGTTTTGGGAAGAATGGCAAGAAAAAAAAAGTTTGTACTTGTTCCATACAGATACATTTAAAAAAAAACATTTGGATAGGTTGTTGATTGAACTCAAGGATGAAAAACCTATAAATAGGGAGGGTGAATTATAATTAAAAATGAATTACTGATTCATAAAACCATATGATATTGAAGGAAATAGGCTCAATCAAAAATATTATAACTGTACAAATCCATTCGTAAGAACAGGATAAAAAACCAGTAAAACAAATTCTATGGCTAACGAACTCTGGGAGAAATGACTAGGAAGAGGTAGGTGGGAACTTTCTCAGATGCTGGAATTATCCTATATCCAACATACATCATATAAATATGCATAAATAAATAAATATACATAGTTCATGTATCAAAATTAAAAATAATAGAAAGTTAAAACAGTTTCAGATAAATAAAAAATGTCAGAATTTGTCAGTGACAGATTCACTAGTAACTAAAGATAGTTCTTTAAGTAGAAGAACAATGGCAAATGGAAGTATGGAGATAAAAGACAAAATTAGAGTGAGATACAAATGGTCAATTTGACAATTCAAATTTATGAATTTAAATGAATATTAATATAATAAAATGATATTAATAATTTCTCATTTTAAAATAATATATAAACTCAAATTATGTGACAAATTATTATGAAATATGTGAGGACAGTATATATATATATATATACACATATATATTCACAATATATATGTGTATATATATATTCTTGATTGCTTGTATAAGTAGAGGTGAAAGTACTGATTTATATGAAACTTTTTTTTTTTTTTTTTTGGTGCTGGAGATTGAACTCAGGGGCACTCGACCACTTACCAACATCCCAAGCCCTATTTTGTGTCTTAGGTAGAGACAGGGTCTCACTGAGTTGCTTAGTGCCTTGCCTTTGCTGAGGGTGGCTTTGAACTTGCCATTCTCCTGTCTCAGCCTCCCTAAGTGCTGGGATTACAGGCTTGCGCCACTGTGCCCAGCTTGATTTATACTAAACTTTAAGTTCAAGGATATAAATAGAAATTTTTAAGTTTCCAACCAAGATAATAGTAAACATACACAATTACTAGGGCTGTAAATAGGTGAGATCGTATAATAAAATATATAACATAGGACACAAATACTAAGTACATTTACATATAAATATACCAGCAATCAAGTAAGTGTAAATGAAATAAACACAACTAGAAACAGATTGTCCCATTGGACTTAAAAATTAATACTGTTTACAAAGAATGAGTGATTTTTACATAAGGACACAGAGGGTGCAAATGCTCAGTCGCAGAATGCTTGCCAAAATGTGAGAAGCCCCGAGCTGGATCCCCAGCAATGCAAAAATACCAACCGAAGGATATAGAAAATGTGAATCTGTCATGACAATCTTATTTACACTGGGAAATTCTGAAGCATTTTCAGAAGCAGTGTCAGTTTTCCATATCATTTTAAGTCTATCTGAAAGCAGGAAGTTGAAAATTTCAACTTATTGATAGCAGTAATAGATTATTAATCTGCCCTTGGGTTGATTTTAACTTTGGAAAACATTTCTTTGCATTGAGTTGCAGCATTTGCCTTTTTTTCCAAATGAGCTCAATGATATGCCACTGAGTGCTTTCTCTGATGAAAGAAGAAAATCATTAAGCATTATGCTATCTGCACTACAGTTTGAATTTCTAAAAATTCTGATGTTTTATTTTCCCATTTAAAAATATTGAATCACTTCTGGCTGTAAATGATAGGATCAGGTTTTTGAAGTACTGAATTTAACTTTAAGCAATTATGTTTCAACAAGTCACTTGAAATCAAAATGCTGTCTACTGGCTTTGTCACATTTTGGAGAAAATAAGTATTATTTCTGATATAAGTACTGTTTGGAAAAGTTCCCACAATATTAAAAAACAAAACAACAACAAAAAGTATTTGTTGTTAATATTACTTTCTGAGTACTATTACTAATAGTCTTTTATTACATGCTTCCAAGTGATAAAATTTGGAACATAATTATCTGTCCTATGTCAAATTATATTTAAAATTTTTTGAAATCAATCAATATGATTGACAGATTGAGAAGAAAAAATAGTGGTCAGGATGGTTCATGACCACATATTTTTCTAAAATTTTGTGAATAGAAATAAAACTAACAAAATTAATAACAGTTTAAATCTAATAAGAATTTTGGATATGGCTATAAAAGTATTCAAAATGCATGCTTTATATCACATCACTATCCTCCCTACCTACCCTCCAAGACAGACTCAGCTTATTTTCTTGGCAGAAAGGCAAAACTAGTCAATTTGGCTCAGCACAGAAGATAACATGTAACTCATTTGAATATTTCTTTAGAATATATTATCTCTTTTTCATGGACAAAGTAGTTTTAAAAACATTACAAACCATGCTATATAATTAAGAATAAAATTTAAGACTGAGCTGCCACCAGGTGCTGTGGAACATGCTTTTAATCCCAGTGATTAGGGAAGTAGAGACAGAAGAATTCCAAGTTCAAGGATGATCTCAGCAAATTATGAGAACCTCAGCAATGTAGCCCGAACCTGTCTCAAAATAGAAACTATAAAAGATTTGGGATGTAGCTCAGTGTTTACATAACAGAGGTGTTTCTCATATGTTCTAGATGTTAAGTGATATCCAAGATTCTGGGTTTTTCATCTGTATAATGGGCATAATAATTTCTCCCCCACAGGACCATTTTCAAAATAAAAGAACAAATCTGTAAAGCATTTAATCCAAACAGATATGTTACAATACTGTTACTTACCTTCTATTCTTTTTTTAACTTGCATAAATTCTTTACTCCTTTTAGAAAAGAGAGATGACAGTCTTCCTTGTATCTTACTGGAGATTTAAATTCCTCATGTTTTAACATTGTCTCTTCTCTTCCTCTAGTTGAGCTGCCACATGTGTTTCTGTGACCCAGTATTTGTTCATGTTAAATACACATGACTATCCAGTGAAACAAAGATGGTGCACAAAGTTCTGAAAATAGGAAATAGGTTTCATTTATTCATGTCTAGCTATTTCTAATGTAAATACTTTATGGAGATTATTCATTGAAACTGAAACCATGAGCATTTTCTGCATCATAGCTAATTTGCCAATTCATTATTGTTAAAACAAAATAGATACTAATTGACAATGAGAGGAGACTATAAGTGAACAGTCTTTTTTTGAGTGTGGTGCATGCTTATTTTTGTTTCTATATGAAATAAAGTAAAAAGAAAAATATGTGCAAAATAAAAAACCTGAGATCTACATTTTACAATTTATGTCAGGATGAAATAATGATGCCAAACTCAATCTACCATTCTCCACTTTGATGTTTAATTTAATAAAAAATTATCTGACTTGTATTCTTTCAATCATATGTGTATTCCTTGAGTTCAATTGTCTCTTTATCTGAAGGAGGATAATTATAAACATCATTTTTAAAGGAAATTATTAAATTACTGGAAAAGTAGAAATTTGTGAACTTTATTCTCAAGTGCAAGATTGAGTCAGAAAACAATAGATGCCTGATGAATTGCATTTCTAAACTTTCTTTTAAATAGCTCATAATATTAAGTTATGTCTGCTTAGTACTTTGAAGAAAGAGAGATTTTCGGTCTTCAAAAATCTTAAAGTTTGGAAAACAAAACTGCATTCATCTACATAATCATCCCTTTAGGTCTTTGGCAATTACTTTTATCTGAGGCACACATTATGTGTCTGTAATACAAATATTCATTTTCTTGATTCAAAATCTCTCTGATTGCAAATGCCAGAGTTTGTTTATGGTGAATTGATAGTTGGAACAGGCATCTCACTGTCAATCTGATTGTTCTTCCAAGTAATAATTTGTTACTTCCTAAGTAGTTGGGACCTCTGCTTTTTATTTGACAGCAATAAAACAATGCACTGGGAGGGTACTGGTTACAAAGCATTTTTTGAATTCTAATATGTGACACAGTTATCTGTGTAGTGTTATTCTTTTGAATTATATTGTAAAACAGTAGCTTGTATATAAATAATGTTTGAATGTGCTGACATGTCAGAGAGTAGAGCAGTATATATTATTTTTCACATAATAAAATGAATATGATTAAAAGTGAGAGGTTTCAATTATTAAATTATTTTTACTGCTAAAATAATTGATAGTAAGTAAATATTTTGCTTTTGTTAAATATTATGTTAAATAATATGTATGAAAAACTTAAACAGAATAATAATATCTGGAATAGGTACATTGGGATAATCAAAGATGCAACTGATTTTCAATAATATTAATAAAAAAGATACTAATAATATTTAAAACATTGAACAGCAAACATTTGTAAACCCAGAAAATTGAAACCTTTTAAAGCTCACAATGATAATGCCTGCTTGTATTTTGTAGTTAGTAACTTCAAGGGACACTAGTCTTTGTCAAAATGTAAATGGTAGGGTAAAGCTACTTTAAAATGTATTCCTAATTTATATTAAGTTATTTTCAACAAAATTCCCACTAAGGTAAAAGGCATGCCAAGTTATATATATTATTATATACTCATTATGCCATATTATATATTTTATTATATGTATATTACATGTATTATATATTATATATGCACATTATATATAATAATATGTATTATTATAATAATAATAAATAATAATATAATAATAATATAATAATGTATAAACATGTATTATATATTATATATGCACATTATATATAATAATGTTATTATATATGACATTTCTATATTAATGTTATATATTATATATGCATATGTAAAATATATAATATATATAACGCAGTCATAAAATCATTGCATTTATTTGTTTGTTTGTTTATACTGGAGAGTGAATCCAGGAGCTCTTTACCGCTGAGCTACATCCCCAGTCCTTTTTTATTTTTTATTTTGAGACAGGATCTTGCTAAGCTGCTGAGAGTTGCATAACTTGCTGACTCTTAATTTGAGATAGTTCTGCCTCGACCTCTGGAATCACTGGCATTGCATATATGTGCCACTGCACCCAGACAATCACTGCTTTATAAATGCAAACCATACTGCTAGTACATTATGTCTTACCCAGTTACTCTACCATCTGTTTCTCAGTATATGTCATAATGAGAAATATGTAGAAAGAATAAAAGACATGATTTTAGTTAAGCATTTAGGAAAGAAAGAAGGAAATAGAGACAAACATATCTATGCTTGGTAATTCTTTCACCATTCAGTTTTGGCATTCCTAACACACAGGTGGCAACAGTGTGTCAGAGATTTTTAGCGAATGTACTATCCTTTTAGAGAGTAGCAAAACTAGAAAGTAAACAAATAATTACAGAAAGTAATTGGGATTGTGCTCACTTCTTATACAACCAAGTAATATAGGCTGCATGGGTATATAATAGTCCTTAACAATACTCTACTCTATTACATTTTACTCCTGTCATAAACACTGGAACAAGCACCTTAGTGGTCCACTATCAAAATGGCTACATCACAATGGCTACATCACAATAAAGATTGTAATTCTTCTATTTTCAGGCTTGACATAAAAGGGAAGGATTTAACATTGGATTAACCAATATTACCTTTTAAATTTCAACATTTTCTGAAGAACTTTCTCAAGTTTTTCTGCAGTCATTACTGTGTTATTAAAATACTTAAAATACACAAATCTATTTGGCATATATCTTTGCATCATTTATTCAAATAGGTGAGATAATTAGAATCAGAAACCTAGGAAATAACATGCTATTTAATGAGTTCTCTATACCACATTTAGGTTTGTAAATCACCATTTTCTTCAGAGGTAGGTATTAGTTGGGTGTAAAATTAAGTCTTTAACCTGTTACAGACCATAAAGTTATAATTATTTAAGTACATATCTTGATGTATTCCAACATAAATACATTTATTTACTCACTCATTTATTTATTCCAAATTCAAAATTTATTTACTAAGATAAACATGCTACTTAATTTTATGTTTTCTGTATATGATGCAAATTTAAGCATTACTTATTTTATATGTAACAAAACCAACTCTATTAAGAAAGAGGAGTCAAGCTGAACATTATTAGTTGCCATAGAGGCACTTTCACCTCTTTCATATCCTTTATCAATACTTTTTATGCATTTTTGCTTAATTTTCTTAAACTGCTTTTCTTCATATTGTTTATTACACAGCACTAAATTCTGTTGTTTAAGCATATGTGTTAATAGAACTTAAGGTAAAACATTGAATAATGAATTTTGGCTAGTTAAGCAATAAATACAAACTATCAAGAATAACTCAGTTAATCTTCATAAGAGCCCTTGAGTAAGGGTTGAAAGCTGGCAACCCATTTTCCAAAATATCAGAGTTTTGCAAACTGATATAAAGCAAGGAGATCATAACTTCTACCATATCTGTCCTTGAAGGCCACTCCATTCTTATACAGTTGTAGTTAAAAATAACTGTGGCATCAGTGACCATATAGGTAGTGTTTACTTCAGATTGACATATTCTATGGATGACTCTGGTGAGACCTTAATCATAGGTCTGAGACTTAATGCAACAAAAACTAGGGAAGTGATTTTTTACCTACTCTTTGGTAGGATGTGTTATTTAGATGTCAAGAAATTATTCTAATACAAGATTTGCAACAAAGCAAATGGTCTCATGCCTATGACTGACTGAGTCATTTTGGCCCTTATAAATGATAACGTTGACTATAGTGCCCTATGTTAAAGAATGCCTCTGGGAAAATGACAGGATTTGTGATTGTCAGTCTTCAATATAATAATATGGCTTATACTAGTAGTAATCCCAAAAGGAATTTTATTAGTGTTACATCAGTGTCACATACCTTCATTGGAGATATTTGCCTACTATAATAGTCATCTTTTCATTGTTGTGACCAAGATACATTTCAAGAAGAACCAAGAGGAAGAAAGAGTTTATTTTTGACTCATTCATAGGTTTCAAAAGTTGTTTCAGTGCATGGTCAGCCAATTGCATTGCTCTGGGCCTCAGGTAAAGCAGAACATCATGGAAGAAGAACATGGTACAGCAAAGTTGCTCAACTCATGGCAGCTAGGAACCAAAAAGAGAGAGAGACAGAGTGTGCAAGCTCACCAGAGTCAAGATCTAGCCCCTAGGAGGACATCCTCAGTGACCTGTGCCTCCCCACATGCCTAAAGCTATGATCTTCTAGTCCATTCAAGTTATTAATCTATCAAATGGATTGATCCACCGTGGAGGTGAGAGTTCTCATAATTCAATCATTTAACTTCCAAACATTCCTGCACTACCTAATACATGAGTTTTGGGCTTTTGAGAAGACATTGAAGATTCAAAGCATAATATTTTCCCTCTGGCCTCCAGGTTTATGCTTGTCTTGCAATAAAAACTGTATTCAGTCCCTCTTCAAGTATACACAGTCTTAATAGTTTCATCATTGCTCAAAAGTTCTAGCCATAGTCTCTTCCAAGACATAAGGTAAACTCTAAGCTATGAAATCCTGTAAAAAATCAAAATCAAGTTGCCCATTTTCAATACAAAATAGAACACAGTAAACACTCCCATTCCAAAAGGGAAGGATAGGAGTATAGAACAAAAGAATCAAGCCAAATCAATATTAAAACTCTGGATAAATGTTAAGTTTCGTATCTTCATGCCCAGCATCTGAGACCTCTGGTGATGAGATGTGGTCTCCAAAGAGCTTGGGCAACACTGCCCATATAGTTTTGCCAGTGCAACCTTCATTACCTCCTTCTTGGCCAGGTGCTGCTTGTTTCCTAAAGCTTTCCCCACAACATGGTCCATATTCCTGGTATCTCTTAATTCTTGGAATTTACATTGAAATTTTGGTTTCAATTTCACAGTTTCACGCATTGCCCTTTCAGGGGCTGCCCACGGGGATTTCTGCTACAAATTGCCTGGCCTCCTAGGATTTACTCTGAGATATTGGTGGAAGCCTCCCTAACACTCTAAATTCTGGCATCCTGTATTCTGCAGAACAAGCACCATGTGGACAATGACAAGATCTGTCACCATCTTGTGCAATATTCATCTTGTACCATGGCTATAGTAGCTTCTAAGTGCCTGAATGGGTGAACACATGAAATGAATCCTAGGGAAACAACTTTTTAAGTATCCTGTTAGAGTAGGTAGCTAGATACACATGAAAAATTTTTCAACATGGCACAATTAGTGCAGGTTCTCTATGCCATGACAGGAAAATATAGTAACTGCCCCAAATGTATAATACATGAAGACGAAGATGTCTAGGGAAACAAGGGAAACACCTAGCAGTTTTTCTGTCTTGAAGGTAGCCTGCTACACATACCTCGCAGCAGTACTTCCATTTCATTGTTTATGAAATTTTATGCTTTTCTGTCTCTTCACTGAAATCTTTCTTTAGGAAGAAAAAAACTGAAGGAAGCTCCACCAGGTAATACCCCTAGAGAAGCAATGTACTCTCAAGGTCTCTTTTTAAAGAAATTATTACTTTTAAATCCTCGAGCTTATGATGGATGTGAGATACTCTCAGCATTTTTCCTATAGTCTGTGTTCAAAGTTTTTTTTTTCTTTAATAGCATTAATCTCTTCAGCTACTACACTGTTTTGGGCCCCAATTTTATACATACTTTTCTGACCAAACTGTAAGTTTTAAAAATCTTTCCACTCTGCTTTCTGCTCTCAACTAATACAGTAAACTTGACTTAAAGCAGTGAACAATACACGTCACTGAATGACTGCTGTGCAACATTGAAATTTCCTCTGCCAAATAAATTAATCCATTACTTCTAAATTCAGACTAATAGAAAGTATAAAAAGTATAAATAAAGTATGAAAAATATAAACCAATTATTTCTCAAAATGGTATACAAATATCCTCTATTTTTTTCTCAACAGAGTTCTAATTCTTATCTGAAAACTTATGAGCACAGTCTTTACTGTCCATATTTTTGTCACAATTCTGGTCTTCTGAGCTCCTATCAAAATCATCCATTAAATTCTGTTTACAATAATTTAAGTCTTCTCAAACCTGCATCTTCAAGCTTTTCCAAACTTGTCCCTCAAACCAGTTCAAAAGGCTTCTGAACCATATCATCAGTATAATCACAGAAATGACATCACATCTTGATACCAATTTCTATGTTAGCTTTTTATTACAGGGATCAAAGTAACTAACAAAACAACTCAAAAGAGAAGAACATTCGTTTGGGTTCACAGTTTCAGAGGTTCAGTCCATGGTTGGCTGACTGCATTGCACTGGGCTAGAGATGAGGCAGAACACCACAGTGGAAGGGTGTGGTTGAGGAAAACTGCTTAGTTCAAGGCAAAGAAACAAAGAGCAAAAGAGAGGAGCCACAAATGTGATATGTAATCCCCAAAGACATCTCCTCTGTTACCTACTTCCTTCATCCATGTTGAACCTACCAATAGTTACCACTAGTTCATTTAAATTGTCCATCCATCAAGTGAATTAATCCCCTGATGAGTTTATAACTTTCATAATCCAACCTTTATGCCTCTGTACATTGCTGCATTGCCTAATGTTGTAACCTGCATGATGTTTAATTCAGGAAACTGGACAATGGGCTATGGGGGATTACAAAACAACAAACAAACAAACATAAAAGCTGTACCCCAGTGGACACCACATCCCAAAGAAATACCATGACCATGTGTCAGCTCAGCACATATATTACATAAGTTTATTATAGAAAGGGTTATTGTGGGAAAGTTTTTTCAAAGCAAGCAGAGCCAAGGTCATGAGTATTAGCAGCCCAATTATGATTATCAGCTTGCATCCACAAATTTCTACCCCTGAGCAGCTGGCATCTGAAACTCAAGGGTAAAGACTGAATAACAAAAAAAGAAGAGTGAATAGCTCTGTGATTGGCACAGAACCCCCTATTTAACAGTGTCACTATAACAAATGGGCTATCTCCATTGGCATCTCTGCACCATGAGTTCTCCAGAGGGGCATTGCCTGTGTCACAGGACAGTTTCAATACCCTTAATTCTGTCTTTGCTCCCAACTGCCTAACATGTGAGCTTTCTTGGGGACATTCCAGATCCAAATCATAACACTAACTTAAATAGATAGTAGATAGAGCTATAGATATAGAGATATGAATACAAACACACACACACACACACACACACACACACACACTGAGTATCATGGTCTCCAGGCTTATGTTTTTTCCTTTTCTTCCCAAATGCATTTGTATAGACTGTTGTTATCGGTTTCTATCTGATCTAACATGACCCTTCAATAAAAAAACAAAAATACATGCAGAAAAGGCAAACAGAGAACTCATTGTTATCATAATAATTTGAGGCTAGTATGTTCATGAGAATATCTACTCTTTCAAAGAAATTTCAGTTAATTTTTCTTGATAAAATGTTTTGTCAAAAAATCATGGCTAATTTAGGCATAAATAGAATTCATCAATTATAGATTACAACATAGAATTCCTTTATGAAAACATTACAAAATATGAAAATTTCTATTTTCCTGTACTAATAATTATTATGGGCTAAAATATTATTTGAAAACATAAATTTTGCAAAATGAGAGCTAAATTGATCTCTGAGATTCTTCTATGTCTAACAACTATAAGTACCAGGCAAAATCCTAAATAAAGAAAAACATAAGCTGTGGAAAGACATAAACATCTGATTCAAGGATAAATGAGCACCCCATTAACAAGGAGTATAAGCATAGTCTGAATGATCACTTGGTGGAATACAGTCGATACAATGCTGGTATCAGTGAGATTCAGATCTTAAGGTGATGAATTTAGCTCATCAAGATAAAGTGAGATTTCTTTGAAAAAAGACACATTATTTTATAAATGTCTGTGTATCTTATTTCTTTTCTTGTCAACTAAGCCTCGGTGCCATATGACCTTAGAGACTTCAGTGCAAATTCTAAAATGTGTATAATAGCTGTTACCCATATAAAAATAGTAGTACTTAGGCAACAGTAGAGCCAGAAGTGTAAACTTGGCCCTTGCCTATTGAATCTAGATCTTCTTTTACAAAAGAAAGTTTGAAACATATGTTAATACCCCAAATATGCAAGTTTTTAGGCTTAATAAACTTTCCAGATCTGCTGAAATTACAAAAGTAAAATATGGCATCTTTAAGAAATATTTTAATAGCTTGCAGATATTTCTTTGATTTTTTAAATAAAATGTGTTAAAAAACTAAAGTCATTTAATAACTAAATATTTTATTTACATAGAGTGAATGAAAATGGAAAATAATCAAAGGAAAGTTAGTCATGTTTTTACTGAAAATTGGAGTCTCATTTATGTTCAGTATGAAAATTAGCAAATATATAAAGAGTTATTTTAAGCAGAATTCATATTTTTGAGAATTTTAGAAGAAAAATGGAATATTATATAGTTAAAAGAAATATAAATTGACATGAATTTGAGAGCAGGAAAAAACATACTGAAAAGAAAAATCAATTTTTGATAAAGAGCAAACAATGAAATGGTAAGAGCAACTGAAAAGATAGAAAAAGGGATATAGAATAGGTAAGTATACAAAAAAGACCTTAAAATTGGCCCCAAATCTCTATTTCCAAGATAGTAACTTACACCAAAGCAAAAGGAGAAAAATATAAAAAAATTAAAAAATAGAAATACCAATAAATTCTTAAGAAAAAGTGGAGAAGGGATATGCAGTTCTTAATTGTTTATTCTGTAATGGCAAAAAAAAACATCTACAAGAATGAATGAAGGAATAAAATATTTACATATTTTAATTCCCTTTTAGCAAAGTATTTTAATATCTTATTTTTAAAACTACAATCTACTGAAATATTCACTAATTCAGGTATATATAAATCATTAAAAACAGCTGCTACACAAATTTTTATACTTTAGGAAGAAAATGTTTTTCCCAAATCTCAGAACTCAAAATCATATATTTCTTGAATTTTGAATATATAACTACTCATGGGATTTTACAAGAGGAAGAATTTAACTGACCTGCTACCTATTTTTATTGTACATGCTGGGAAGTTTGCAAAATAGAATATTATGTATCCATTGGTTCAGAAATAGTATTTTTTCTTTTAATAGGAAATCACCTCAAAACCAGCAAATGAATTAAGGTGAAGATGGTTAGAATATTCCCTGATAAAGATAGGAAATAAAATATGCTTCCAGGTCAATCCACATTTCCTTCCAATCTTTGCAGAACTCTGTAAATGAAAATAAAATAATTCTGAACTCTACTTCAAAAAATATGAAAGACATGGAAAATTCTTACAATCTACCTTTTACAACTCTTAAGAGAAGATCATTATCTGTTAATATAAATTTTTTGAAAATACAGAATATATTTTAGAAAAGTCTTCCCTGTCTGACTTCACAATTTCAAGAATTATGATAAAATAATGGTATTTAAGACTGTGTGATATTGGTTCAATATTAGACAAATAGATGAATGGAATAGACTATAAATTCAAGAAGTAAATCAACATAAATAAAATCACTGAACTTTGAAAAAAAAGCAAAAGCAATGCAAAGGAAAAAAAGATAATTGTTTTTCACAAAATGCTGCTGAAACAACAGTATATCTACATGTGGAAACAATGAAATTAGGAGCTGCCAGCATAGCTCAGTTGCAGAGCACTAGCCTGTTTCCTGGAATGTGCGAGGACCTGGGTTTTTCCCCTAGCACTGCTAAATAAATACATACATACATACATACATACATACATACATACATACCCAAAATAGATCATAGGCTTAGGTTTAAAATGAAAAACTTTAAAACTCCTAGAAGATATCATAGGAGAAAATCTGATGATGACTTTCAGTTTGGCCATCATTTTTTAGATATGACACAAAAGGCATGAGCCTTGAAAGAAATAATTAATACAGTGGACTCCAGTAAAACAATGTTTGTGCTGTTAAAGACACTGTAAGTAGAATTAGAAGACAAGCCACGGAATAGAAAAAATTATTTTCAGAAGTCATCAGATAAAGAATATTGTCTAAAATATATATAAAATCTCTTTGAACACAAGAATAAGAAACTAAATAATTCAATTGAAAAAATGAGCAAAAGTTATAAAAAGACATGTCACCAAAGAAGATATAGGGATAGTACATAAATATAAGAAGAGATATTCAGCATGATATGTCATTACAGTATTGAAAATTAAAACATATCCCAATAAGCTTATTTGAATGGCTAAAATCTTATCCTCTGACAGTATCAATGTGGTGGAGGATGTGGAAAACAGCATCTCTAATTCATAGTCAGTAGGCATGCAAAATGGTAGAAGCACTTTAGAGGAAAATGTGGAGGTGTCATACAAAATTAATTATATTTTTAAATGGGTGATCCAGCAATCATTCTCCTTGTTATTTATCTAAGGGGTCAAAAACTTATGCACACTGGATGTTTATAGCTACTATATTCATAATTACCAAAACTTGGAAGAAACCAGGATATCTTTCCTTATGTGATGGATAAACTGTGGAATATCTAGACAATGGAAGATTATTCAGTATTCAAAATGCAGGCACTGTCAAGACATGCAAGTCTCTTAAATGCATGTTAGTAGGTGAAAGAAAAGGTTACCAGGAGGTGAAAAGAAGGAAGAATAAATTAGTAGAGGAGAGTGGGTCTCCAAATCAGTAAAAGTATTCTATATGATACTATAAAAATGCATATATATCCTCATAAAATGGTCAAAAACAGTGGAATACACAAACTGAATTTTAAACTTTAATGCAAATTATGGACTTTGGGTAATAATAAGGTGTCAGTTTGGCTACAGATGTTACCTCTATCAATGATAAGAATGTAGCATTCTGGCAAAAGGTGGTGCTGTTGGGGGAGCTATAAGGAATAAGAGGTATGTAAAAACTCTGCTCAATTTTGCTGTGAATCTAAAATGTCTCTAAAATTTAAAGTCATTGATTGATTGATTGCAGTGCTGGCAATCAAGCCCAGGGTCTCACATGCTTAGTAAATGCTCTGACACTGAACTGCACCCTTAGTTCTAAAATCATATATATATATATATATATATATATATATAATCATGATTATAAATCATATATTTATAAATAAATATATATTTATAAATGAGTACCACTAGAGCTTAAATTATTAGGTCCTGGATTATAGAAATGTCAGTGCTTCATAGTTGTATAAAATGTTTCTTATTAAGATCTTTGGGATATCTCTGATTTAGGACCTTTTTAGCATTTTTTTTTTCAGCTTGAGCTATTAAGTAATATATTGATACCTAATTCATAATTACTTTTTTAATGTGACTTTTTACTCAATCCATCTATCTAGGACATAGCACAATTTTTTGTTATTTTCTCAACAGTTGACCAAAAGTTTTCTAGTGTCCTTTCAAAGATAAGGATGCATTTTTCAGATCCAAAATTCAGATTACTAGTTTTATTCATAAAGGAAGACTATACAAATGCCAAGTGTTATATGAGACTAAATCCAGTTTCTCTTCCTAAGGAATATTAATATTCCAACTTGCAGCTCTTAAAACTAATTGAGATTCCAGCGAATTGTTTTTTTCTGCTTTAAATATAATTTCTTTCAATTTTGGCATGGGTTTGTTTTTCACCTTGCTGTGTATTAAAATTATCAATTTTATAACATTTATCTATTCTTTTTAAAGAAGGAGAGGAGGTCTGTAATTTTAGTCTAGTAAGATTTTCCAACAGTAATTATTTCTAATAACTCATTAATGTTATAAAATTATAACTTTGATATTTGCTTTACCAATAGTTAAACTTGAGAAAACATGTTTGAATTTTACACATTCATATATTGTTTGTATGTCTGGTATTTAAGAATATTTTTGTATTTATTTATTTATTGGGAGATGGAGTATTGCTATAGTTCTGAGTTGATCCTAAATTCTTGGGCTCAAGCGATCCTCCTGCTTCAATCCTCTGAGTGACTAGAACTACTGTGGGTGCCACAGGACCAGGCTTAAAAGCATTATTTATAAATAATTGTTTCACTTTGAATTTTTTTCTGGAAATGTATGCTTTTCACTATTTTTGCATTAAGATGTTATTAGAAATCAAATTGTAGATGTTTGGAAATTGTTTTTAGTTACTTGGAAACAGTGTTTGTTCTTTAGGGATTCAGTTACCACTGTAATGCAATTTATTAAGTTAAAAGACCTTCTTTGAGGGTTTCTAAATTCAATCTTTGCTTCTCAACTTTATGCAATGTAACGATTTGCTGAGCCACACAATGCTTCCATTTTGGAATATTAACTTTGTATTAGTTTTTATTACTGCCATAATAAATTACCAAAATTTCATGAGTTTAAACCACATAAATACATTATCTTAGACTTCTGTAGGTCAGAAGTCTGACATGGGTATCACTTTCTAGAAACAAAATGTTGTCAGGGCTGCCTTCTTTTCTGCAGGTTCTAGGTGGGGTGCAGTTTCCTGTACATTAAGGCAGAATTCAGTTTCTGTCAGTTCCAGGATCAAGGCTCACATTATTTCATTGATTGTGGCTGAAAGCTCAAGATATTCCCATGTACCTAAAGGTGTCTACTTTTCTTGATGTATGGTCTCCTGTCTCCATCTTCAAAGCCAACACAGGTGGGGCTTTTAGAAGGTAGCATCTCTCTAACCCTTTTATCATTCCACCTTTCTCTGACCATAGCTGTCAAGAGGAATCTGATTTAAGGACTAATATGATTAGACTGAAACCTCTCTGATAAGCAAAGATAATCTCACAATCTCATGGTCTGACCCTTCATCACATCTGTGTTATTCCTTAGGCCATGGCAGGTAGCCTGATTGCAGGTTCCAGAGAATAAGATGTGAACATTTTGGGTATACTATTAATCTGCCTACCACAGTCATTTTGAAGAATTGTTCTCCTCATTTTTGGAGAACTCCCTTCATTTCTACAATTTCACTTCTCCAGGAAAAAAAAAATATATATATATATATATATATATATATATATATATATGATATCATATATATGATCTTGTTCTATCTCCCGAATCCTTAAGCTCTTTTTCCTATTTTCTGTTTTTATGTCTGTTGGTAGCATACCTACAGCATACTTTCTGATTCCTGAAGACCTTGGTAAATGGTCTTCACTGACTCCAACACAGAAACCATCATTTTAGTGTATGCATGTTAAAGTCCATTTATTTTTTCTAAATGAATCAATGCAAGTATCAAATCATTCAAAGGATCTTCTTTAATATGTGCTTACAATATGTGTTATTGTAACCTATTGTAGCATGCTTAATGTTTCTTCTCTTTACTCATTTATCCATGATAATGCAAGGTAAATTTTGAAAGTCAAATAGCTTTCCTATACACTTCATTGTTTAAAATAATGTATGGGTTATCACAGGCTCTCAAAGAATGCTTAACAATTGAAGGAAATAATGCATAAGTAAATGAATAAATAAATTACCACTTTCTATGACTTCTGTTTTCAATAGGAAACCATGATTAAAAAACTGCCAAAATATTCCCCAAATATACTTAATTTAGATTGATTTTCCTAGAACACAGGTTTCTAAAAAAGGAAGTATGTGTTATATAACATAATAAATTCACCTAAACAAATTTTTAAGAAACAAACATAAATATCATTATTACCCAATAAAAATTTAAAATCATATTGCAGGTTAAATGAATTATGTTTTCACTAATAAACTTCAGGGACTAAGGAATAAGTAATGAAAATACACTTTCATAATTATGAGAATTATGAAAAAGATAATTTTTAATTATCTAGATAATAAAATCGGGTATATTTATACATATATGTTAAATGCACAACTAGTATTTATCTTTAATATATTGATTTATACTTCTTTATGTAAGAAATACATGAATGATAATTGTATTTTGATAGTATTTAGACTAAAATTTCTTTCATTCAATCATGGTTGTGCCAGTATAGATTTGAATAGTCTAATCAGATCATATAACCTTTCTGAGTCAATTCCCTTACCCATACATTAATAGATTTCTCCTGGGTAACACATATGCTGTCATCCTGAAAGTTTATGTGGAATCTGTGTGTGGAATTATTTTTTTCCTACATCATCTTTTATTCAAATGATATCTGTGTAATTCCAATTATGATATGTTTTCTTTATGTAATAAATAAGAAACAAAGAATAATGCTTCCAGAAATTAATATGTCAAATCAGGTATTTTTAATTAATACAAAATTTTTAATTAATACAAAAGAAACACTATTCTGTCTTAAATCCTGTTTGTTGAGGTTATATATGAGCATATAAATAATATATATAATTATATATCACATATATAATTTATTTGAACCATATGTATATCTACACATTATTAAAACATACTGATTCTAAAAATTTACAGTTAGCAAAAAGTGTATACTATGATGACTGTTGCTGGGTGTGGTGGCACATGCCTGTAATCCCAGTGATTCAGGAGGCTGAGGCAGAAGGATTGCAAGTTCAAAGCCAGCCTTAGCAACTTAGCAAGGCTCTCAGTAACTTAATGTGACCCTTTCTCAAAATAAAAAATTAAAAGTGGCTGAGAATATGTCTCAGTGGTTAAGATCCTGAGTTTCATCCCTGATCGAAAAAAAAAGAAAGAAAGAAAGAAAGAAAGAAAGAAAGAAAGAAAGAAAAAGAAAGAAAGAAAGAAAGAAAGAAAGAAAGAAAGAAAGAAAATATGACTATTCACTTTTAGGCAATACAGAAATTACTTGACCTTGGTAATTTAGCATACATTATAACATTTTTTAAATGAGTACAGGGGTCAATGATTTGAAAAACTGTCTAAAAATTAATAAGGAAAACTTTACTTTTGTGGCAGTCATGTCCTATTGCTATTTAACATTATACAGCTAATTTTTAGTATATATTGTTTTCAATGACAAAGTTGTGATTTTTTACAAGAATCTTTACATTTAATGTTACTTCTTATAAGCTACTCTAAATGAAATTGTTTTTTACTAATATGACCTCTTATGGAGTGATTCTACACTTATAGTTAGAAATCTACTATGATCTTGATCACAGGATTCTAAATTCTTCTTTAATACATCTTTGTAATTTTTTTTAAATTAAGAAATCCTAAAAATGTGGTGCCCAATATCCTAAAATAAAGCTCAAACATATAAAACCTAAGTTATCTTAATGATCAAGTGAGCTATTTGACTTGAGATAAGTCTAAATTGAGTTACTTTATTTCATTCTTCATTTCTAGTTATCAAGATGATTCTAAATTTAAGCCTGCCAAAAAAATGCCATTATGGATAGGAAATAGGAGTTTCAACTGTTTTGTTCTCATTCTACTTTTATTACATAGTAAAAGCAAACTTGTGTGAATTTTCAGAGCTTACAAGTAATATGCTTCCAGTAAGCCAGTACCAATATGTTGTTCATAATTGTTGGCTTAGTGATTTCTGTCCTAACCTATGATTGTCTAATATTATAATCCAAGTATCTTTTTATACATATAATGTGTTCCATGTCAGATTCTCACTAACCAAACAACTGGCACTCAGGAGGTAGGAGTGTGGCTTGGTAATGATAGTGCCTTGTTAAGGTCCGATCTCAAACATATCATAGCTCTTTAATTTGGGATAATTTAATTTACCTTATTAAACCATAAGCATGAGACTGTAATTAAAAAGAAAAGGAAAAAAGTCCTGAACTCAGCTTAACAGTATCCATTTTAAAATCCAAGTTTAGGTTGCAGGGAAGTAGAAAATAAATCAGAAGAATAAAATAAGGAAGAATAAGGTCAGAACTCAATGGAGCAGTATTTTCAACAGTTGTTTTAAAGCCTGGATGTCAGTCTCGGTCAAGTGGTCATTGGAGAGTATCTCAGGCTAGTCACAGAATGTGTTGCTAGGTTTATTTTGCTAAAATTGTTGGCTTAGATTGAATTTATGTGTGGTTTGACAAGGCATTATTTATACTTACTTCTTAGAAGGAAGTATTCTATATCACCAAAAGTCATAAGGAACAGGCACTCTGTTATTAGGGGTTTGAGTTTTTCTACCTCTAGTTTTGTCTATTTGAGGAAAGCAGACTTGGTTATTTCTTTATGACTTACATGCAACATTGTTAAATGAAGATTATACCTGGTAAACAGATACTTGATTAGACAAAGAATTCATACTCAAGCCACATAGTTCCAGGGACTGTGCTTCTTAGAGAAAGAAAGAGAAAGAAAGTATTTTATAAAGTTCAATCTCAGTGCATTAGTTGATGACATGAGAAGAAAGAGAAAGAACAATAGTCAAATTCGTATAAAACTTCAAATATTCTGATGTCAAGCAAAAATGAAAATGTTTTCTAATCAACAAGAGTTTGGTACAAGTTCATGTCATCCCTGATGTTATTAAATACTATTTTATAAAGAAGACAAAGCAATTCAACCAATAATAGATCTGCCTCACTGAGAATGAACAGGGTTGTTTGCTTTACCATTTATAAAAATGAGATATAAACATTTGGTTTGCATGAAATAATTATGAGAGAGATGGGCCATTAAAAGCACACTCCATATGAAAGCCAATTAGTGGAGCTAAATGATTTGAGATTATGATATGGATTCCATCTTAGGGATACTCCCATATTTTTTGTTTGGCATTCTAAAAATCAAAAAGCATCATCTCCAGTCTTGTTCATTGATTTGTTTTTCTTCTCCTTTCTTTTTTAATAAGAAAAAGATGTTTCATTTTATTTCTCACACCTCTGAGATTTCTTGAAATTTTTTTGAATATTCATCTATAAATATTATACACATTATGTGTTTGCTAATAGCATCTGTTATAGAATTAGTATGGATGTTGCAAAATATTCTTTACAAAAAGTCAAGAACATGACATGTAAGTATGTCATGTGTCAAAGACTTCTTTATCTCTTGTCATTATACTATAGTTATACAAATATGCTTGTGTTTATAGCAGCACAATTCACAGTTGCCAAACTATGCAACCAGCCTATATGTTCATTAGGGGATGAATGGATAAAATGTGATATTGTGTACAAAATTAAGTTTAATTCAGTCATAAAGAAATGTGAAATTATGTATCTGCAGGAAAATGAATGGAACTAGAGACATTTATAATAAGTGAAATAAACCAGTCTCAGGATGTCAAGGGCTATATATTTTCTCTCATATGTGGACGTTAGAGAGGGAAAAGGATAAGAAGGGTGGAGGGCAAAGCTGGGATATCATGAAAATCAAAGAGAGATCAGTAGAGGAAAGGAACCTGGAGTTGGGATGTGGGGAGGTAAAGGGGAAGTTCTGGGGAATGATATTGGACAAATTATATTGTTATATTGTGTTCATGTGTAAATATGTAACAACAAATCCCATCTTTATGTACAACTATAATGTACCAATGTGGAAAGAGAAAAACAAAAAAGATTTATCTCTTTAGCAAGGAAATTAGTAAGATAATAAAGGTATTTCCAAGCAGAATATGGACACAGGTTTATGCAGTCTGTGACAGGAAAAACAAAACAACAGAAAACAAAACAAAACAAATCTGCTGAAATAAGATTGCTACCTGTAATCTCAGCACTTAGGGAGGCTGAGACAGGAGAATCGCGGGTTCAAAGCCAGCCTCAGCAACGGCGAGGCTCTAAGCAACTCAGTAAGACCCTGTCTCTACATAAAACACAAAATAGGCCTAGAAATGTGGCTCAGTGGTGGAGTGCCCCTGAGTTCAATCCCCAGTACCAAATAAGTTTTAAAAAGATTGCTAAATTGATAATAGTTTAATTTTCTATAAGAAAGCATTTGGTGTTTGTTCTCTCCTTGCATTTCTTAAAATATTTTAGAATTTACATCTTAATGTCCAAGAATTTTTAAAGGATACATAATACTATTTTTGCCATATTTACACATTTTAAGCAATTCATCTTAACAGTATATCCGATCTCCACAGGTCCAGCTCAGATATTTATAAGACTTCCTACTTTCTGAAATTTAACTAGAGGTGGCTCATTCCTGAACTCCTTGCACTCTGGGAAGCCCAGTTTTTTCCAATCATTTGGTTCCTTTCTGGAGAGAGATTGCAAAGTTGTTAGTTTCTGTGAATCTGTTGTTAGCTTCCTATGGTTGATATTTCCTATCCATATCTGTTCCCTACACCAGAAAACTCACTAAGTTAAACACCTTCTTCAATTATCACACCACCAAGCTGCTCTCACATATGTAGTGTTCTTAGTTGAAACTTTAGAAGTTTCAAATTTTATTGAAAACCTGTAAGTTACAAAGCACTGAAAACAACTTCTGCTTCAATTTTAGTAATACCTGACCTCCAAGAAATATAATAATTATTTCTGACTCCCAGTTTGTTACTGGCCATAACCCCACATTATGCTGTAATCTTATGCATCTCTCATGCATAATCTTCTTTATAGTTTTCACAATTTGGGAGTATTCCCTCTTCTCTGAGGTTTAAACATCATACCAAATATTTGAAAGGGAAAATGAGTCAGGATTCATTTCTTTTCCTCCAAGTCTATTTACCACTGAGGTGGGAAATGTTATAAGATAAAAATTAAAAATTAAAAAAAAATCCTACTGCAATGGATGAACTCTACAGAGCACTTTACATTAGGGTTGTTAAAAATATTAAACAAGTGCCTAGCAATGTGTTGATTTCAACTGATATATTTAGTGTACTGGTTAAACAAGGCATTACGGTTGGGATTTTGTTTGGAATGAGAGATACTTTCACTGATAGTGTTTCTTTAATGCCATTTGCTCTTGTTGAAAATTTAAATGGATTAAGGTAAAAAATAATCCAGTGATTAGTTACATCATAGACTTACAAATCAGAATGACTGGGTTTGCATTCAGGCTCTGAAATAAGAATGACAATTACCCTTCTCTTAGTGTAATTGTGAGGATTAAATTAGACTATACATGTTAAGCATTTAGGAAAGATGTCAGAATACTTCATGTGTTGGTTTTTTTGTTTGTTTGTTTTTGTTGTTACTATTACAATTTTCAACAGAGTAGTGACATGTTGAATGCCCACATCCATTGCTCCAAAAGGAATATGAAGATACATTTAAGTGATTATCATATTCAGTCTCCTAAATAAAGATCTTGTCCCCTATTTTCATAGAAAATATGATTCTTGGTAATTAAGAGAATAAAAGAAAAAACAGAGTGCTTAAAATATAGGGATGGAAAATATTCAAGAGAAGAGCTTGAGTGTGGAAGGAAAGCATATGGGAGAAGTGGCAGGAGGAGTGTGGAGAGTCCAACTACAGAAATTGAACTTCCAAACTTGATGAAGACAAAGACTTTTTTTTTTGGTACCAGGGATTGAAATCAGGGGCACTCGACCACTGAGCCACGTCCCCAGCCCTATTTTTTGTTTTTTTTTTTTTGTTGTTGTTGTTGTTTTGTTTTTTTATGTAGAGACAGGTCTCACTGAGTTGCTTACTGCCTTACCATTGCTGAGGCTGGCTTTGAACTCACGGTCCTCCTGTCTCAGCCTCCCTAAGTGCTGGGATTACAGGCTTGTGCCACCGCTCCTGGCTAAGACAAAGACTTTTATGAAGTGAAATGATGTTCAGTCCTATGTTGCAAGATATTTATTCATAAAAGTTGCAAGAATAGCTTTTTCTCAACCCCTCTGCTTTTGAGAAATTGTTTTGAGACAGAGAGAGAAAGGGAGAAATCAAACATCATGGCAACACAGACAAATATTTGTCAAAATATTTACTATTAGCCTTACATCATAAAATATTAAGAAAAATATTGTTCATGTGGCAAGAACAAAGGTACTTTTTTCTTCCCCATAATTGCTTTAAACAAGATATTTTCTTGTTTCCTTCCTATCTCAAGAATTGTGCTGAACCCGAAGTATCTATATTTTTTGGCCATTGAGAAATTATAATGTGGAGAAAGACATTACTCTTTTCAATGTACTTTTAAGGAACGCTGGCTTAAAAACAAAACAAAAAAAAAAAAAAAAAGAAAGAAAGAAAAGAAAAGAAAAAGGAGAGGGGGAAAAAAGCCATTGCTTCTAATATCCACTCCATGGAAAGTAATGTTATTAGATCATTATCACAGTTCCTTTCACTGTGTTAAATGAGCTGAGCCTTTTTGAACAAAAAAGCCTGTGTTCTTTAATAGGGCATAACCAGGAAGCCTCAGCCACTGCTTGTGGCCTCTACAGTGAGATGCCCTCATTGTGTTTTTTTATGTCATTATCAGATACTTGGTTTCACTCTCACTTCAGAATCCAGAAGAGCCAGTTGGAACTAATTTGCCATATCAGCTTTATGGACTTAGCAGTCTGATTAAATATAATGTACCAAAATGGAAAATTTCCATTCCATCTATTCTTTCTGACTGAATGTCTATAATATATGAATTACTTCATTGTTAAGGTTGTTTTAAAGAACATGTAGGAAGAATATTCTAAAGTTTCACATGAGCAGTCGTAATGGGGTTTAATTGCTCAATTGTTTAATAAGCTCTAGTGTCTGAAGCATCCAGTTTAAATTTTGACTTTATGATACAAATATAGCAATATATTTTGTCAATTGACTGAGGGATCATTGCTTTTATTTTATATATGTGTGTGTGTGTGTGTATATTTAAAAATACTTTAAGCAAAATACTGATATCTTTTGATTACTTCTGTAAAATGGTCATGGATGTAATAGAAAGGAGAGACTAAAATATGTATGTTAAATGTATTTGAGCTAGAATTGATCAAACTGTGGGCACTGATTCTAAAACAGGTATGTTATGCTTAAAAGCATGAGAATACCGTTCTTTACTATAAGGAACAAACTGTTGCAATTATACAGCCCACTAACTGCATTTTTGCATAAACCTTGTTTGATTTTCAATATGATCACTGTAAGACAGTACGAGCATCATCATCTTCATTTTACAAACAACTGAGGCTGAGATTCATTGTGACTTGACTTTTGAAGTTCAACAGAGTAATGTAAAGGGTGGAATAAAAATACAAATGCTGTTACTAAAATTACTAAATTAACTAAAATACAAATGCCTATAACTAAAATTATTAAAATTAACTGGATGAGCATCTTTGTGGGAAAGATCTGAGTTTTTAAATTTAAATAATCTCCACAGGCAATCAATCTTAGGCAAGACTGAAGACCTACTCTTTACATTGTGTGGATTTCAGTTGAGCCTTACTCTCAGGAATCAAGTGATGAGAACAGTAGTGGGACAGATGTGATCTTGGAACTGTGTAGTGAGGGAAATTGGAACCGTTTTTTATAAAGGACATTTCAAACTTTTGTATATGAGGATCCCATTTCATGTTCTTGCATCTCTGACAGAGGTACTTTATCAAATAACCCTTTTCTGGAACTTTCAAAAAAGGAAAAAGTCAATGGGACAAAAATGAATCTACCTGAGCAAGTGGCACAAACATCCCACAAATCTCTTTTTTATGTTTGAACAATCCAAACCACACTACCGTCAGAAAAGATCTCCAAAAGTTAGATCTCCAGACCCAGTAGATCTTAGATATTAATAGCAAGAGTGGAGTTGGAAACTCCTTTCCCATGGATCATAAGCATATAGTTTTCTTTCTCAGGATGGTGTATTGTGTTTTGCTTTGATACAAAGATAATTCAGATAATTTCGGACTGAGAAATATGATTAAGTAATATAAGGTCATATGTAAAATTTTAAGCTCAGGTTAAATCTGGATATAACATTGTTTTCTTTTTTTAAATGAATAATTTACATGTATTTTAATGAAATAGTACATAAGTGCACCAATCTCAGATGTCCTAAAAACATTATGTCCTTTTCTTGCTTACTTTTCTACCCCAAGGCCTTAAAATTATAGTAACTCACAGCTTTATTGTCAAGGCCCCATCACCACTTTTCAATACTTAAGGTATTGCATCTTGTACAAATATTCCATTTTAGGGTCTGATTTTGAGTTCAGATAAATAAAAAGAGTTACCTCTGCAATTGGAGATTTACAAGATAGTAGGTAAGGCATGCCTGCCTATCTGAATTCAAAATCTGAAATTTTCAGATAACAACCATTTTAATCACCTCATGTTAGCTCATAACATTTTTTGTTTGTTCGGGTTTTTTTTTTTTTTTAAACAAAATCTCTATGTATCTTCCCATCACAGATTTTAGTGGATATATTAATGTTTTCTTTAAACTATGCCTTGGGTTGTAGAAGATTGTTTTATTTCAGATAGGAAAGAAAAATTAGATCCATTTGATGCTGGTGTGATCAGATTTGATGTGGCCAGACTCTAAGTTCCATAAGTAATCTGTTTTGACTCGAGCAGTACTTACACAAGATGCTTTGCAAACTTAAATAAATTTACAATACTATACTTTTATATGGAGAGTTTTTGCTCCTTCTCCCCTTCCCCCATTCTGTCTTTCACTGTCTTGTTTCAAAATAAATGAGAAAGATTATATATTTTTCTAGGCAATCACAGAAAGATAATATCATCAGTTTACAAAATAATATATAGAAGGAACCATGAAATTGTGATCTTCAGAAACACAACAATTTTATAATAGTTGTGTCCTTGATACCAGTAAAGATGTTCAATAAATATTTGCTGAAAATATAATGGATTTAATAATTGTGAACTTGGGGATATTATATAGCTCATCTCCAAATAATATTTTCCTATCTGAAGGCATTGTTATGAGTATTAAGTAAGTTAGAATGGCATCAGGAGCACTCAACTGAAAATATATCACTGTGTGTATTATTATGAATATTATTATTAGTAGTTTTATTGTAGGATAACAGAATAGCCTACTCATTTGAATGGACATAGGTTTTGAGGTGAATCAAAAGATGATTTTAATATAGAACATGAATCTTTGCAAAATGACAAGGGTATAAATCTCTGATATTTATAAACGATATCTAATTTTTCAAACAGCTTTTTGTGACACTAATTGGTAAACACCAAGAATGTTAAATATATTTTTCCATTAGAAAGGAAGGCAGCTAACAAAAGGGGATTGAAATCATACATATGATTCAATTTAAGGTACTACATTTTGCATTATTATTCTGTGGATGGGAAAGGAAGGAATTTTGTGTCCTATGAATGTTGTGAGTACCCTTGTATACCCTGTCTTCCAAGTGAAATCTTTGCTCACTAGAATCTGTCCATATAAGAATTATTCTTCCTTTTTACCTAGTGTTTAGAATAAATATTTCAGCAGGCATTTAGAAGCATGTATCTGTGGAAAATAATGTAAAATTATATCTACATATATAATGGGCAAATATCTTGGATTCAAGATGATATATGCTCTCAGTTTGTATGACTTTAGAGCATGTTAATGGCCACAGGGAAACATTTGAGCTTAGGTTACTTTTCCTCTGTATCTGAGAAACTGCATTGAGTGAATGCTCCTCCCTGGTCTGGAAGGATTCTGGCTGATTAAGAGTCAATATGATATACTAAGTTTTAGTTCTCCTAGGCCCCTGCATCTAATATATGATTGGTTTATGGCTCTTGCTGAGTGGCAGAGAATGAGCAGCCAAAGTTCTCTTCTTTTCCATATTTATTTTTCTCTTCAAACTGTGTTACATTCTCATTTTCATCTGCCTTACTTTAAATTTGCAGGTAGAGGCTAAAGAGTTTGTTTATTTATTTATTTATTCATTTTATAAGTTTAAGTCTTAAATTTAGGAATGATAAGAAAGGTTAGTGAGAATTCTTGAATGCTATTAATTTGGAATGTATTGACACTGGATTTAGCAAAAGTATTTTAGTTACAAGAATTTTTGTAAAATCAATGGCAGTATATTTTAACATTTTTTAACAATATTTTAACAGTATTTAAATATACTTAACAGTATATTTTAACAGTATTATAGTATTTCATACCTACAACAGTATAAAGTACTAGAGTTTTTTTTTATTTGAACTTAAAATTTTTGTGTTTATGTACATTAGTTTAACATTTTGAGAAGCTATTATATAGGAAAAAAGATGAAATTTCTCTCCAGTCTACTGTTAATCATTTTCAGACAGGAACAGGTACAGTTGTAGCAAGTGTTCCTTAGCATCCTGTAACTTATAGGGCATAAAACCTGTGGAGTAGAATTAGAAGTTAACCAATATAATATTTGTAATTGTTCTTAATCAATGAATTTCACAAATATAAATTTCTTTCTTGTTAAGGATGGGGCACTGTGCTAGTATATAATAGAGGTGTAGAGAAGAAGCATTTGGACCAAAAGCCAAATGCCCGAAGGTTAAACTTCAATGTTCTTCTGTGTTAGCACTATCAGGTTGCCTTTAAGCCTTCAACACATGAGCTTTGGGGGACTTTTCAGATCCAAATCATAAAATCTTCTAAGGCCCAAATTTACAACCATGCACAAATCTGAAATTCTGTTTTAAACATATTTTGAAGTAACATTTGGTAGAAATGTCTAATTTTTTTAAGATACAATACAGGTATAATCATTTCTCATAAGTGCTAGATATTAGGTTTATTCTGACATCACTATAGGTTTTTTTCTGCTAGAATAAATTTTTAATCCTAAATTGATGCTCATGTCCCACTGAGACCTGTAATGGAGCAACATATCTATTGACCAAAGCTATATAATAATAATAATAATAATAATAATAATAATAATAATAATCTGTTTTCTTATAAGATGCATGCTGACATAAATGGAATACAGTGACTCTATGTGAATTGAAAAGGTTATTTTGCATATTGTCATGAATACTAATGCTCTAAATCATTCAATATATATTAAAATTCTTATATTCATAATCCTTTGTATTTGGTTTATACTTTCACTTACATTTTTAAACTTTTGATGTCATAAAGTGAGTGTAACAACTTACCAAAAAATATTCACCTAACACACTCCAAATATTTGAATTAATTATGACTATATACTGTATCCTTGTATTTATTTGAAAGACATTAATTATTGTTTTGTTTATAAATCTGACAATTTCCCAGTGTGCATTAATCATTGCAGTATTTTTCTCTTATGATTTAATGCAACCAATATACACTTTAAACATTTAAAGTGTGAGAAATAATTTTCACTAAAGATTACATCAAAAGTTTAATTACATTGCAAAATGAATATTATAATCACCATGAGACAGAGGGATATATTTTCTGTGTTGTTTGATTACTATGTTGATATTTTATGGTAGCATGTATGGTGATATCACTACTGATCATGTGTAATTTCTTGAATGCCAGGAGATACTGTATGAACAGAAGCGTGTTTGTGAGAAAGGATGATTGTTGAAATGTTTATGATACATTATATACAAAGACAAAGACCTATTTGAGACTGTCACTTAAGATGCAGAAAGCTTAAATATTTGTATTACCATGATATAAGAAGTGAAGGGAAGAGAGGTACATACAGGAGTTTATCCAGTATAAATCTGTGAGATGACAGGAAATGAGAACTTTGAATACAATTCAAGAAGAACTTGTATCAAGGATAGGGAAGGAGAGACTGGAAACATAGGAGGAACAGTCCATTATTTCTAAAAGACCAAGGAAATCCAGGATCCTAAGCAGTCAGTGACCAACATTGTCAAATGCACTCTCTTTTGTAAGCAACCAACATCACAATAATGTTTGCATATTTACAAATTAATATTGCAGTCCATAGTTAAAACTACTGTTCTCTAATCCCATTTCCCGTCAGGTTTTTAAAACGAAACATAAAAACAAATATCTTATTTTCACTTATTCATATGCTGAGATTACAAACTTGTGACTCACTCTTAGCTTCAGAATAATTTTCCTATCACAGTATTTTGACTGCTTTTGTCTTAAACCCTTGAGCCTTTATAGAATATCAATGTGTTTCCAACAGCTATTTTTCATGATTCATATAAACAACATATCCAATAACTGACACACACAATTCCTTCTCAGCTAGCTACTGCTTACTAAAACTTCCTGTATAGTGATCATGGGCTTTATAATCAAATAGTTGATTATTCTGACGAGACAGACAATGCCAAGATTTGTTCCTTTCACTCAAAATGTGTATGAT
The DNA here is from genome assembly GCA_004024805.1 of Geosciurus inauris. Taxonomy (NCBI): domain Eukaryota; kingdom Metazoa; phylum Chordata; class Mammalia; order Rodentia; family Sciuridae; genus Geosciurus; species Geosciurus inauris. Next base: position 109,355 of record PVHX01002018.1, read on the forward strand.
AATAACAACTAACTCCTATGAAAATGATAGCCATTACACAGATATTTGAGGATCGACTGTGAAAATGTATGTTCATTGTCTTAATTGAAAGAAATAATTATTACCTATTAATAAGTACTGAAGAATTGTAAATAATTATTACTAGTTATTTAATTATTTGCCAATGAATAACTCCTTTAATAGAAATTATTACTATCTAAAACTCTTTATTATATTTTGTATAGAAATTTTGAACATTTGGCTCATTTTATCCCTAAATATAGATGAGTAACCAGTTCTAGAATCCAAGCAAGGAAATTGCCAGCTTAAAATTACCAGCAATATAAAAAAGAGCAATGAAATTTCAGACAAGGAAAGAAGATGGCATCTTCCCCTATTTTGAGAGCTTTCTTTCCTACACATAATTCAGTTCAATACAAATGATATTAAAGATTTTTTAGGTTCTAAATTGTTATGATTAATTCTCCCTTTCTACGTAGAAGTATAATTCTAAATTAATTTGTCAGTGATAATGTATGACTCTAACTCAGTTGAAGCTGCATTATAGTTCAAAGTCTCTTTGCCCAGCTGCTTCATTTACTCCCCATTTGGAGTACTGATCTCAACAGTATCCACTTCCAGGAAATTTCTCTCAGGAAAATCTCAATCAACCATTCTCTTCTCCGCACAGCTGACTTGCAACATAGAACATGTTTTTTAGAGTTCTCAGTCCATGATGGCTGGCAGCATTTCTCTGGTATCAAGGTGAGATAGAATGCCATTGTGGAAGGAGGTGAAGGAGGAAAGCAGTATAGGACTACAAGGATCAGAAAATAGAGAGCATCTTTTGGTCTCTTAAGAAGAAAATTATCCAAAATATTGACAAAATACGCTAAGTTTTGAAAATTATTTCTTCTGTTTAATTTTTGTTTTAATTTATTTATTATAATTTTTTAAAACAAAAGAATGCACTTCAAGTCATAGTACATACATGAAGCCCAATTTTCCATTTCTCTGGTTGTAAACAAGATAGATTCACACCATTTGTGTTTTTGTACATGTACCTAGGGTAGTGATGTCCATATCATTCCACCATTTTTGCTACTCCCATTCCCCCTGCCTCTGCCACCTCCCCTCTGTCCCATCCAAAGTTCCTCCATTTCTCCCATGCTCCCCATCCCCACCCCCCTTTATGTATCAGTATCCACTAATCAGAGAAAACATTCAGCTTTTGACTTTTGGGGATGGGCTTACTTCGCTTAGCATGATGTTCTCCAATTCCATCCATTTACCTGCAAATGCCATAATTTTATTCTCTTTTAATTCTGAGCAATATTCCATTGTGTATATATACCACAGTTTCTTTATCCATTTATCTATGGAAGGGCATCTAAGTTGCTTCCACAGTTTAGCTATTGTGAATTGTGCTCCTATAAACATTGAAAGTTGCTGCATTACTGTAGTATGCTCTTTTTAAGTCTTTAGGGTATAGACTCACATTGAGATAGCTGAGTCAAATGGTGATTCCATTCCAAGTTTTTTAAGGAATCTCCATACTGCTTTCCAGATAAGTTGCACCAATTTGCAGTCCCACCAGCAATGTTTGAGTGTGATTTTTCCCCCACATCCTTGCCAGCACGTATTGTTGCTTGTATTTTGGATAACTGCCATTATGATGAGGGTGAGATGAAATCTTAGAGTAGTTTTGATTTGCATTTCTCTAATTGCTAGAGATATTAAACATTTCTTCATATATTTGTTGATTGATTGTATATCTTCTTCTGAGAAGTTTCTGTTCATCTCCTTAACCCATTTATTGATTAGTGCTCTATCTGATGTGCGTGTGGCAAAACTCTGGTCCTAGAATGTAGGCTCTCTGTTCACCTCATTGATTATTTCCTTTGCTAAGAAGAAGCTTTCTCGTTTGAATCCATCCCATTTATTGATTCTTGCTTTTATTTCTTGTGCTTTAGGAGTCTTGTTAAGGAAGTCAGGTTCTAATCTGACATGATGAAGATTTGCACCTACTTTTTTTCTCTTTGATCTAATTCCTAGGTCCTTGATCCACTTTGAGTTATGTTTTGTGCATGGTGAGAGAAAGGGGTTTAGTTTTATTTTGATGAATATGAATTTGCTGTTTTCCCAGCACCATTTGTTGAAAATTCATTTTGAAATTCATTTTGCATTTGTTTTGTAATGATGACACAATATGCTTTAAGAGTTTTAGATGTGTTGCTGAGGAATGGAACTGTAGCTCAGCAGAAGAGTAATAAGCAACAGTAGGGCCCCAGCTTCAATTCCTTGTGTCCAAAATAGAAAACAACAAAGAAACAAACAAAAGGCAGTGCTGATGGATTATTTCTCATTTGTCATTGTCTATTAAAATAAAAATTTTGTACTATAAAAATTCTAAATATCCTTCACTTTCAATGCACAATTCAGTACACTGACATTTTTACAAATTTGTACATAAAAATGTACATAAAAATGTACACTGACATTTTTACAAATTTGCCTCACAATGTGACTCTTCATTTCACACATATTCTATTAATACTTGAATTGTCTGTTCTTAATCTCTACATGTTATTAACTCTTAAAGCAGGCTCACATTTAGTAAATTAATGAAAATGAAAAAATATTTTCCTGAAGAATTTTTTGTGTGATCATGCAAACATAGTTCCCTGTGCCAGCTTCATTAAGTAATCTTTACAACTATTAAATATATTCCATCTGGTAAAATAAAATGCAGGATTCTAATTTCATTCATTTGTGGTTTTAGGGTATAGAACAATGTTATATAAATAAAGTCTTTGATTAAAATATTCAAAATCCTGTCTCCTTATTTTTAAAAACATAGAATACATTATATTGTTATCTATAGCCATTCTACTATACAATAGAACCTTCTTCTCCCAACTAACTCCAGTTTACTCAATCTTTTCCACTCTTCCAAGCCTCTGGTTACCAGCATTCTACTCTCTACTTCTCTGAATTTGGCTTTTCCAGAGTCCGCATTTGATTGCAAACATGTGTGGTGTTCTTTCTATACCTGGCTTATGTCATTTAACATAATGATTTTCAGTTCCATCCATGTTATCACAAATGCCAAGATTTCATTCTTTTTAGTGACAGAATAGTATTCCATTGTGTTTATCTGCACATTTGCTTTATTATCTATTCATCAGTAAATGGACAAATGTCTTCACTGCTGTATTCTTTCTTTGTGCTCTAGGCAAAAGAATAAGAAAAGCTTGTGATGTAGAACTATGGTGACTACTGCTTAAATTATCATCACATTATTTGCAACTGTTATTCAAATCGATCTAGTTTTAATTATCTACCAGCTATTACTTCAACTGGTATTACTTGTGTGATAATTTAATTATAAGAGAAATTATTTTCATCTATACTGATAACCTCATTTTTTAAAAAGTTCATGGATCTCCTCCAATGAAAGATACTCTAAATTTGAGAATGTTTGCATTTACATTTAACACTTTCATTTCAAAAAGCAATTGCTTAATAATAAAAATATCTTCAACTGGTATGTTATAATAGAATTTACATTATACTTTTCCATGGGATTTCTAATTGAAAACTTTAAGAAATGCAAAAATGCATCAGGAGAACATGATTTCTATTATATAATTGAAGAAAATACAACACATGTTAATAAAGCATAACTATATGGGCACTATTTATAATTGCTTAAATTTGGAGTAGTATCTTGTTTTCTTCACTCCTTTCTTATGAACAGATACTATATTATGTAATAATTATATATATTTATAGGATACATTTGATTAATATTAAGAAAACAATGGTATATATACAAATTAATAAATAATGGTGATTCTATATTTTAATGGTAAAAATAACAGTCACTATTACTGTAAATATTATTGTAATTTGTATAATAATTATAATTCAATTTTGAATTATATAGGCAAGCCACATTCATTTCTAGCCCTTTCAGACACCCTGCATATAGGGTAACAAAACCTCCATTTGAAATGGCAGGTCTAGTAAATACCCTTTTCAAAATCACAAAACATACCTATTTAAATTAACAGATAGAAATATTCCAGCAATAAAGACCAGAAGAGCGTTTATACCCTTTGTATAAAGGGTATAAACATCTCACTAAGGTTGACCCCTTAATTTGGAGGAAGAATTCATATGATGAAAACAGTTTTATTTTCCTCCAGAGTCCTGACATTTTGTCTCCCACATTAACTTTTGCCACATATATTTCTAACTTATAGTCAATAAAGAAATCAGACTTTCAGTGAAATAGATAATAATTTAGAAGCCAATATTTTGTTTATTTTATTTTTTGTGGTGCTAGGATTGATCCAAGTGGTGTTCTACCTCTGATCTATATGCCCAGCATTCTTTAAATTTTTTTTCAGATAGTCTTGCTAAATTGCTATATTAGTCAGAATGCTCTAGAGGAACAGAACCAACAGGAAATACATATAGGTATGATTATAAAAATGGGATTTATTATATTCCTTAAACAACCAGAAGCTGAAGTGTCCCATATGGCCATCTGCAAGCTGGAGAACTGGAGGAACTAGTAGCTGCACAGTAAAAGATAAAACCTCAAAAAAAAAAAAAAAAAAAAAAAAAAAAAAAAAAAAAAAAACAGATATCAGTGATGCTCCCGAGGCAGGGACAAAGACCTTGAAACTTTTTGGAAAGACAGAGTGGAAGCATGAAGGAGTCTGATATTCTTAGGCGATGGCAGCAGCAATCCAAAACCTGTTCAGGAAGAATTGACCTTCTGTGTGTTGTGGCTTCCTTTTTCTTTCAATTTTTGTTTCATCTAACAAAAATGTTTGTGCCTATTTGCAGTTAACCCAAGGAGTCTTAACTCCTATAAGCCTTAATTACACTTCTTTTAACATTTAAAAAAAATTTTATTGGTCCCATGTAATCATGTATAATAATGTGATTCATTGTGATATATTTGTATAGGCACATAGAATAATTTTTTTTCATTTCTCCATACCTCACTTTTCCCTTTTTTCCTCCATCTCCAGATCTTCTTTTTCTACTAACCTGGTCATTTTTAGTTTCATGAGTTCCATCCTCTGCCTAGCCCCCCACCTCCATACCCCCATTCCTCTTTCTTTTTTCACTTTAGATTCTGCACGTGAGAGCAAACTCAAGACTCTTGACTTTCTGAGTCTGGCTTATCTTACTTAGCATGTTGTTTATTTCCATCTATTTTCCTGAAAATGCCATAAATCCATTCTTCTTTATGGTAGAATAAAACTCTATTGTGTTTATTGCATTATCTTTATTTATTCTTCTGTTGATGGACACCTGGGTTGGTTCCATAAATTGGCTATTGCAAATTGTACTTCTATAAATATCAGTAGGCAGGCATTTGTATGGCATCTGACTTTAATTTTTTTTTGTATAAATACCCAGAAGTGATGTAAATGGGTCATGTGGTGGCCAGCTTCTAGTCTTTGAAGAATCTCCATATTGATTTCCATAATGTTTGTATTGACTTACAATGCCACCAGCAGTATAACTTTTCCCTTTGCTTTGCATCATCACTAGCATTTATTATTTTTTAATAATTTTATAGCTGCCATTCTAAATGGAAAGAGATGAAATCTCAGTGTGGCTTTGATATGATTTTCCATGATTGTTAAGGTTATTGCACATTTTGTCATATATTTTTTTGCTATTTGGATTTCTTTTTTAGAGAAATTTTTATCTCATTTGCCCATTCATTAAGTTATTTGATTTGGAATGTTAAGGTTTTTTTGATATATATACATATAATTTATTAATATTAGTAAATACAAAATATAATATTTATTAATATTAATTATATCATATATAATTTTTTTGTATAAATACCAGAAGTGATGTAAATGGGTCATGTGGTGGCCAGCTTCTAGTCTTATATATATCATTATATGTAAATCAACTGTTAGAAGAGTAGCTGGCAAAGGTTATCTTTCATTCTGTTTGCTCTCTCTTTATGCTGTTAACTATTTCCTTTGCTGTGAAGAAGTATTTTAATTGATGCTAAACTATTTATTAATTCTTGGTTCATTTCTTGAGCTTTAGGAGTCTATTGAGGAAGTTGATGCCTGTACCTATGTGTTAAGAGTGTTGATCCTATGATTTCCTCTAGCAGTTGTTTCCTCTGGCATTTTCTGGTCTGATTCCTAGGTCTTTATCCCCTTGTGTTGACTTTCATATAGGGTGAGAGATAGAAATAAATCCCACTCTTCTATATACGTATATTTAGTTTTCCCAGCACCATTTTTGACAGATGCTATCTTTTCTACAATGTATGTTTGTGATGACTTTGTCCAGGATCTGATAACTATATCTGTGTGGGTTTGTCTTTGTGTCTTGTATTCTATTTCATTGGTCTACATATGTGCTTTACTTCCAGTACTTGCAGCTTTTGTTACTGCATAGCTTGGTAGTATGATTTGAAGTCTGGAATTGCAATGCTGCCAGCATTGTTTTTACTGTTCAGAATCATTTTGGCTATTTGAGGTCTTTGATTCTTTCATGTGAATGTTAGTACTATTTTTTCTAATTCTGTGAAGAATTACATTGATATCTTGATTGTGATTGTATTAAGTCTGTATATCATTTTTGATAAAATGGCCATTTTAACAATATTAATTCAGCCTATTGAGTACGCAGGAAATTTTTCCATCTTCTGGTGTCTTTAATTTCTTTCTTCATTGTTCTATAATTTTCACTGTGGAGGTCTTTAACCTTGACTTTTTAATGAAAATAACATACCTCAGTTGGCTTTGTTGAAGAGATTGCCCATGTAAAGTACACAGGTTGTTGCCTATAATTTGGTAAAGATTACTTGATATTATTGTTATTCTTATGCCAATATCATGCTAAAATTTCTCGCTGAAAAATAGACACTCTCAAATATATAGTGGACACTGTTTATTTTTAGACTAGTCATCCATCAAGATCATCTAACCAGCTTTTAAGAAAGAAAGAATTTTGTTTTTAATCTAAGAGACTGATTCAGTAGGAATGCATTAGAGGACAAAGTTTATGTCTTTAAAAATATGATCCATCATTTATTTTGAATGAGTTGGGCCTCTAAAGATATGCAAAACAGTCTTTTCTAATGGTTTACCTGGATTCCCTTGTTTAAGATTATAAATTCATTAACATAAGAAGCATGAAAGTTAATGTATCAATGCTGGTACAAGTATAGTGCCTGGCTTCAGTTGATTAATAAGTGTAGAAAAGTATGTGATAATTGCTTTAATTTTTTACATAGTTGCATATAATAATTATTATTTAACCAGGATAAATTTATATTTTTGTTCTTTTAAGCTATCAAAAGAATGTTTCTAAATAAAAATTAGTTAATTTGACTTACTTTAATATCCTAATTATTTGTTTTTCTTAAAATCTCCTGGATTTTTTTTTTTTGGCATTACCTTTCCTCCAAAGCATCTTAGGTATGCAGTTATGTTTCTTCTCTGCTTTCTTCTATTCTGTAATACATTTATGTTATAATTTAATCTACATTTTAAACTATATTAAACTAGGAAAGACATTTTAGCTATTCATGCATAAGAGGAAATATTTGCCTGATTTTAAGTATTATTTTAAATATTCATGCCACTTACCAGAATAATGAAACATTCCTTATCACAAAAATACCATATAACCTGAAGAATAATTGAAGTTAAAATTTATAAAAAGTATTCTTGATATCATTTGTTTTGTATAATATTAGATATATATTTCATAGTCCATATGGACAACAGATATGTGTATACATATATCTTTGAACACATTCTCTCATATGCTCATATTTTTTCTAATTAATATAAACTGGTTTTATATTCATACCTCAACAGAGAAGTATAATTAAAAATAGTCACTGAACATCTAGGAATATATGTGTAATAAAAATAAAATTTAAATTTGATTCATATTTTACTTATGCAATTAATAATCCAACACATTGTTTTTCTTCTTATATTATTTGCCTATTTTATTCTTTCCAAGAACTTACCCATCGTTTGGCAATATGTATTGTGGTAAGTAATCTTCACCTGTGAATGAGTTTGGAGCATATGGTCCATACTGATTCAATCCATGAATTTCATCATTCTAGTTAAAGCCAGAATTGTTCTAGAGGAGAAAAAGTTCTCTCTTTTAAACATACATTTAGTGTTTGGGGCATTTAGAGAAACAAAGAAGCCAGGTTTAGGAAAACTCTAACCAAAGAAGGAAGGGCAGACCAAGGAATAAAAACTGGACACTGGTTTCAAGTTGTAGCTACTGGATTAAGACCCAAAACACCAGAAATTCATTGAGAATTTTTTATTGAAAAGTTGATGATATAACCTAATTATACACAGAACTAAATTGAATAATCTAGTAAATACAAAAATATGTATTTCAATTGGTATCCTTTCTTGCTATGCTTATAAAAGACAGCATAGACCATTATTGTCAATGTAAATTGTTACAAATTCACTGGAGGACAATTTAGCAATCTCTGTAATTTTTTTTTTTCAAAATTACACATATCTGTCGCTTCTAAGATTTATCTCAAAACTTAATTAGTTTTAAATCCCAAAACTTAAACTCTGCTTACCTTCATACTTACAAAACGAAAGACGTCACAGCAAGAAGTTGCTCACAAATAGTAACCTGAATTATAGACTAATTTTTATTTTATAATACATATGATTGCCAACTCTTTCCTTCAGGTTTCAAGATGTTGGTTACCAAGGTTGAGCATGTAATGAATAATACTAAGAAGGCACCTGCCAGAGTGAAAGGGGGGCTAATCAGTAGAATAGAAATTGGCATAAATCTGCACTTTTGCTAGCAAAATGGAAGGTAAAGTCAGTTATACAAAGGTGAAGATACCACAATATTTCTTGTAATACATAGTTGAACCATAAGAGACTGCTAACTTACTAAAGAAAAGATGTCCTCAAACTATTTTGTATCCCCTTTAGTTTCAGGTATAGAAAAGTACAAGTTCCATAAAAAATTGCTGAATGAACTGATGAGTAAGAAATAAATATCCTTAAGTTTTGTCCTTCAACCTTTCTTTTCTCAAAATTACTATATAAAATTGTTTAAGAGAAAGAGAGATCTTCAAAGAAAGTAGAACAGCACAATTATAACACAAAAGAATTAAAATGAATTTAAATAGGAAAGATTACTGACATTAAGTAACCATAACATTTTGATATAAAATGTATCAACATTTCTAATAATTTTTACCTTAATATTATACAAAAATGGAACTTTAATGTCACAATAGTTATTAATTGCTTTGGAATTAACTATGGAACTAATCATAGTAATGTCACTCTCATACATACTACATTATCATAATTTCACATGTACTAGCACATTTGTTAAATTACTTGAATAATTAATTAATGTGATATGCTTATATGACTTTTACCTTTATCATGGGGCACAGTGAAATAATACATTATATATCTTTATTTCAATATAGAACTTCAGTTGTCCTTAAGAATAAATTTTAAGGAAAATTGTGGAATATTGTAAAAACAATAAATTTAAATACAATAGGAAATTTTTAAAGATTTTAATTTATTTCTAAAATGTTTCTCAGATAAGAAATTTCTCTATATGTAATTTATGAAATTATAATATTTGTGATAATTTTCTATCTGTTGGAGAATCTAATTTATAGAACAGGATGGCCCTTTGTACAAAGAATATGAAAAACGTAGGATACAATATAATAGAAAACATATGGGAGGACTAAAGAAAGTCTGGAATGATGTCTTCTCTTGCTAGAGTTAATTAGTAAATTTATTAATATGTGTCTAAAGAAGGTGCTGAAGGAAAAAATGATAAGAGGGAATGATAAGAGGGATTAGATTGAAATGAAAGCAACAGTAACAAGTCAATTTTGATGTACAAACAAGACCGAAAAGAAAGTAGAGATGAAGCATACATAATGAGCCCATGGTAATGTATAGGATGTGAAGCAATGAGAAAAATTTGATGTAGCAAAAGCAGAGAGAAAAACACGTTAAAAAAATCATTTTTGGCTTTTGAACTATTATTATTATTTCAGGGGTGGTACCAGGAATTGAATTTAGGGCCACTTGACCAATGAACCACATCCCCAGCCCTATTTTGTATTTTATTTAGAGACAGGGTCTCACTGAGTTGCTTAGCGCCTCGCTTTTGCTGAGGCTAGCTTTGAACTTGAAAAATCCTCTTGCCTCAGTCTCCTGAGCCACTAGGATTACAGGCTTTCACCACCGTGTCTGGGTGAATTATTTTCAAAAATTTAGGTATAATTTTGTAGCTGTCAGTTTGGAAAAATAGACCATTTTTATCATGTCATTTCCATTTTCGTGAGTTGGTACTCATGTATAGCTTATTGCTATTTGTTATGGTTCAAATGTGGTGTCCCCCAATAGCTCTTGTGTGAGATAATGCAAAAGGGTTTGGAGGAGAAATGATTGGGCTATAGCCTTAACCCAATCAGTGAATTAATCTCTGAGTATAATTTGAAGTGGCAAGATGTGGCTGGTGTAGGTGGGAATTGGGCATGGCTTTGGGGTATATATTTTATATCTGGAGAGTGAGACTCTCTCTGCCTCTGTTTCCCTGATCATCATGTGAGTTGCTTCCCTCTGCCACACTTTTTTCACCATGATGTTCTGCCTCACCTTGAGCCCCAAGGAATGGAGTCTACTGTCTATGGATTGAGATCTCTGAAACAGTGAGCCCCCAAATAAACCTTTCCTCCTCTACAATTGTGCTGGTCAAGTCCTTTAGTCACAGCTGTGAAAAATCTGACTAAAACACTATTGAAAAAGAGAAGGACATAATCAGAGGAGATTACAGTCATCCTGAAATATGTCAGAAAAGAAAAAGCTAGGCTTTGGAAATTGTATTCACTGTGTCTTTTCAAAACAGTACAAGTTTTTTTATATATATATTTAGAAGATATAGTGATAAGTAACACAAAACTAGTTTCACATTAATATTGCATGATTATGGTAGGCATATCAATAGTTTATTTAGATTTTTTTCCGTACAAATAAAATTATTTGCATTTGGAAAATGAATGGCCCATACTTAGGGATGAGAATATTCATAGCACTTAAGTGGTCAAGGACTAATGGATTTTAATGTAAGCCTATCTCTAGATATAACCCACAGTTCTTATTATGGTTTGGATCTAGAAATGTCCCTGGAAAAATTCATATGTTAATACAGAGATGTTCAGAAGTAAAATGATTAGATTTTGAGAGCTATAACCTCACCTGTGGATTAATCCATTTGATGGATAATAATTTAATTAATAATCAATATTTTAAAGGAATTACTGGATAGTAACTATAAGTGGGTGGAGTGTGACAAGAATAAGTAGTCACTGATGTTGGGCCCTTCAGGATTATATCATGTCTCTGACTCCCTTCATGTGAGCTCTCTCTGTCTCTCTTTCTCTCTCTTCTTCCTGGCTGTCACGAGTTGATCAGTTTTCCTTTGCCACATTCTTCCATCATTATGATAATCTCAGACCCAAAGCAAGAGTGTGAGCTGACCATAGACTGAACCTCTGAAACCATCAGCCCAAGACAAAATTTTTCTCTTCTAAGTTGTTCTTGTCAGATATTTTGGTCATAGCAAAGAAAAGCTGACTAGACCAGTCTCTGACCATTTTATAGGTGTAATAGCTTTTAGAATAAGAACATAAATAATATATGCCTGCAATATTAAGGAGGGGAGGGAGAAAGAGAGAGGGATGAGGAGAAAAAAAGAGAAAAAAATACAGGAATTAGATCATGTGATTATGTACATAAATAAGTTTTTCTTATATCACATAGATGGTTAGTAGTAAAATAATGTGTTAAATCCAAGATTCTAAATGTTCAGTCCAGATTTTTACTGTGTTGGGAATTAGGAAAGGGAAATTAGTAACTATTTGGCATTTATTATCAACCATGTATTGTATAAATTGCTAAGTATATGTGTTCTCACTTAAATTTCCCCCAAAGCAATAATATCTGCAAATAATAATATTCCCGAAATTTGTATTGAACATACTGAGACCAGGCATTCTCTCTGTTCATATGGTTTATAATTCTGTGACCACAGAAATTAATTTTATTGTTTTCTTCTTCAAGAAATATTTACCTGTGAAATGACTGCAAACCAATCAAAGACATTACTTATTAATATTAACCTCTTTTTGATTGTGATGGACTTTAAGATATTGGCCTTGCTATGACCACAAATCCACAATTATTATATCATGAATTCTAGCCAGTTCCGACTACTTCCCCTCCTTGTAAAGTCCTTCTTTAAATTGCCAGTCCACGAAAAGGTGATAAGCCTTAGTAATTGCATAGATTAATTAGTTTGATTTAGCCACTCCAACAATGTATACATATTTCAAACCATCACAAACACAATAAATATGTAATGTTTTTATTTGTGAGTTAAACAGAAATTTAAAAATCTACCACATTCAGCTCCTAAAGATCGTCATCTAGTTTCACAAATTAATATATTCCTAAATTTCTGTCAAAATGGTGCTTACCCTGACCTTAATAAGTCTAATAAATTTGGTTTTGCCTTATCAATAGGTTTTAATAATGGTAGTATGGCAAGAAAATATCAAAATAACAAGATAAATCTAATTATTCTAATTTATTCTAATTGGGAAAACTGTGGTTCAGAATATTTAATTTGCTCAGAGTCAGAGTTACAGTGAAGCTTAGATTAAACCCAGTCTCTTTTCCAGTGTCCATTGACTTTGCAAACTACAAATTGGTTTCATATAAAGATATTTCCATATTTACTTATTCTTGATACAAGTTCTATCACTGAGACACATCCCCAGCCCTATTTTGTGTTTTATGTAGAGACAGGGTCTCACTGAGTTGCTTAGTGCCTTGCCATTGCTGAGGCTGGCTTTGAACTCATGATTCTCCTGTTCTCAGCCTCCCTAAGTGCTGGGATTACAGGCTTGAGCCACCGTGCCCGGCTATATTTTAATAAATTTCTATAGGTGAAAATAGTGTTAATGAGTTCATATGTGATATTCAAGCAAAAAGTTATCTAAACTATTCAAAGAGTTTTTAAAAATAAAGATAGGTATATTCTTAATAAAGAATAATGATTTTGGCACATAACATCTAGTAATACAACTTATGGATTTATTTTTTTTTGTTTTGGGCCACATACTCTATTTTAAAAATATATTTTATATTTTGAAAATTAGTGTCATTTTAAAAAATATGATGGTGTATTAACTGACCTCAATTTTAAGCCAAGAACTCAGAATAACCTTTTAACTGAAGCTTAGAACACTCATACAGAGACTCTGAAAACTTCAGTTTTTCTTTGAACACAACCTTTGCAGAATGAACACACACAAAAATTGCTCCCAGGCTCCCTTTCTATCCCTTTTCATCACAGATGAATGGCTGAAAAATCACATCATTGCAAGTCTCAGAAGCAGCCTTTAACTGAATAGTATGGAAAACCTCTGAAAACTTTCTGCTTAATTTTTATATGAAGTATGAAGAACTTTCATTGATTTCAGGGCATAAATGCATTATTTAAAAGTTAATTTTACCAAAAAGATAATTGAGAGATAGAGCAGAATCAAATGGGCCACATAGGATTCTTCTCTTTATGACTATAAAATTGTAAACTGTTTCTTTTAGATTTTCAGAGTTTTCTCAACTATTTTGACTATTGTAATATAAATAATGTTTTAAAGATATATTTATGATGTTATACAATATTAATCAATAAATAATATAATAAATACTTCATCTATAAACTTGAGATTTCTCTAAGAAAATCTCTACTGTAATTATGCCCATTATATTCTTTTTTTAAAAATTTTGTTTATATATTTATTTTTTTAAATTGATTTATTTAAATGCATTTCAAGTCATAGTACATATAAAGAGCTCAATGTTTCCATTTCTCTGGTTGTAAACCAGATAGAGTCACACCATTTGTATCTTCATACATGCACCTATTATATTCTAATATTGATTAAATACAGGTCCTTATTTTTTTAATTCCTTTAAAAAATCACTGAAATTAGTACTTTGTTTGGCTTTCATGAAACTCAAAATAAATCTTCAATGAGGATCAGAATATAAATATAAGTATTTTATTTTCATCAGCATTACTAGTGTTTTATTTTCTAGTTGAAAAATAGATCAGAGTAAATCATATGAAAAGCAAGCAAACACATAATGCTCAATTTTCTATTTACAACAGAAATAAAATAGAAAAATGTGCAGATGTTATCATTGGTAAATTGTGAAATTATAGCATATTATCAAATTATAAAGGGTAAATTATATCATTGGTAAATTATAGCATATTATCAAATTATAAAGGGTAAAACTTTAACAGATATTTGAATCTTGTTAGACAATACTGTATTATAAGTTTAATTTTTTAAATATGTATTTTGCCTAAAAGAATAAAGCATTTTAATATGCTTAGTAGAACATTGTGTTAATATTCATATCAATTTAAATCTGTTTTTATCCTATAAATCTGTTGTTTAGATATGCAGAATATATTTATTGTGATTAAGATAACTTATTGCATGGAAAGAAGCATTTTCAAAGAATTGTGCGGTAGCGGACCATTTATAAGAGAAAACATTTAAAATTATCTTAGGTTGCACTATGATGTATAATAGTTTTTAAAAATGTGCATCTTTGAGAATATTATCAGGAATTTACACAATTTTTACAGAATTACATAGGCACTCGTAAATACTTGGATAGTTATCTCAAAAGAAAAGAATAAAATAAATCTCTGGTCATGTGAATCTATTAATGCAAAACTGTCAAAATCCAAAAATTTTTAAATTTTTGAATGATTTCTTATTGTCATTGTTTTGCTAAACTAATTCAACATCTATATTTCTACATCTTCTTATGAAAAAATTATTGGTCTTTCCAATAATTTGCCATTTACAAAACAATTCTGTCTACTTAAACCCATTAAAACTATCAACTTGAAAGTCGTTATTTTTTTCCAAGTTTTTACAAATTTATTTCTTGGAAAAAAAAAGGAGGGAAGGGATGGGACATGGGGGCAGGAAAGGTGGTAGAATGTGATGGATAATAATGCCCTAGGTTCATGTATGACTGCACATATGGTGTAACCCTAGATTGTGTACAAGCAGAGAAATGAAAAGTTGTGCTCCTTTTGTGTACAATGAATTAAAATGCATTCTGCTGTCATGTAAACCTAATTAGAATAAAAATATATATTAAGAAAAAAGAGGGCTGGGGCTGTGGTTCAGTGGTAGAGCACTTGCCTCACATGTGTGAGTCACCGGGTTCGATCCTCAGTACCACATAAAAAATAAATAAATAAATAAAATAAAGATATTGCATCCATCTACAACTAAAAATAAAATTAAAAAAAAAAAAGAAAAGAAAAAAGAACAAGTATTCATTGAAATCTTTGATACTATTTTACTTAAAAGATGTTATATGGACCCTAGATATCCATGGTTAATAAGCAAATATTTACTCTTTTACTAGTTAAAATAAACTTATAATTTAAAAAAATTATTAATATACTTTCATTATTAAGTTACCATCTTTGGGAAAATATGTGTGAGGGCCTCGTGTGTATTGTGTGTGTGTACATCCATATATATGTGTATATTTGTGTCTATACATGCATATAAATTAATATATGAGTGAATAAAATATACATGGAGAAATCTACCTATGTATCTTTAAGAATAATATCTTTCATATGTGTGCATGTGTGTGGGCATATACTGGTATCCACACCAGTCAAAGTAATACACACATTTGAAAGTATTTCCTCCTATATCACTTAAAAATGATGTTAAGAAATTATAATTGTTTGTCATAGTTTAGTTCTGTGTTTCCTTTACCTAAAATTGTAAAATTATATAGTTCAAACATTATTTTATAATGTTATTAAATATAAAAATTATTATATAATGTTATAGATTTAGTGTTATTTAATGCTATATAAAGTTATATAATGTTATAAATATATCTTTAATGATATATAATGGACTTTTTAGAGAACTGCATTTTTAAGATGCTTCTACTTATTCAATATTGTATCTAAAACCATAAATATTGCATTTAAAATTGTATTTTATTTTTTGGTACCAGGTATTGAACTCATGGTGCTTAATACATTCCCAGTGCCCCTTCCTCCGACCATTTTTTTTTTTTTTTTTTGAGACAGGGTCTTGCTAAGTTTCTTAGGGCCTTAATATGTTGCTGAGGCTGACTTTGAACTTGTGATACTCCTGCTTCAGCCTCCTTAACTGCTGGGATTACAGTTGTGTGCCGCTGTGCTTGGCTAACAATTGTATATATTGTTTTATGTCTTATGTTAGAATAGTCTCTCAAGGTAAGGGTATTTCTTCTTTTATTAAAATATGGAGAATGTGCATAGCTTAAAATACATTTTAACAGCTTGAAGACAATAAGAAAATACACCATATACATGTGATTTTATATCCTTTGCTTTCTTACAGTTCTTTTAAAGCAATACACAAAACTTCAGATATTTATATAATCTAGATAATTTTAGTGAACATAAAATATGAGAGATTTAAAGCATCACTTAATAAAGATTTTATTAAATATTTTCTATTTAACAAAGAATTCAACTTTCAGGCAACATGTGAAAATACATACAACTCCACATATATCTAACCAATTTTAGATAAGTTTTTGAGTACTCTAAAGAAGAACACTGGAGAATGTTGAGATAGAAATAAGAGGGATGCTACAGATACCAAATGAAATAACATGTAAGT
Source organism: Geosciurus inauris (assembly GCA_004024805.1). Classification (NCBI taxonomy): domain Eukaryota; kingdom Metazoa; phylum Chordata; class Mammalia; order Rodentia; family Sciuridae; genus Geosciurus; species Geosciurus inauris. The sequence goes on from PVHX01002018.1 coordinate 126,186, forward strand.
TCTTTAACTTACTGACTGATTTTTGACATAATGGCAATGTATAATCACTCACTATATCTCAGAGGGTTACAGAAGATCTATAAATTCTTCCTTATTTTCCACAGGGAGTTTCAGTTGGAATACTCTCCAACATTATTAAGGAAACCTATTGGACAAGAGAGATTCAAAATTTTGTTGGTTGTTATTGCTTTGTTTTCTTATATAAAAGCTTGCTGTGATAGTCTGATAACATAAAGCTTCCATTCAGTAAAAGAAAAAATAATAGTTTGGAGTCAGGATGAGAGGAAGATTAAAAATGGAAGTTTCAAGGTAGTTTTCTCCAGTGCGCTTTAGAAATGAAGGTCTGTTGAGCACATCTTGTGTGCTTATTGATTATTGCTTCCTCTGGAGCTTATTTCCAGTTGATTTATTCCAAATTTTTCTCCACTTTTCCTTAATATTGTTGATTTTAGCCCTTGTCTTTTACATTTACCTGCTGAGTTTTCTGCTAGTTCATCTTCACAACTTCTCGAGATGCTTCTTAAATCCTGGTTTTTCCCAACTTTGACTTTCCTTGCCATCTACAATAGTGAATTCCCTGGAAAGACTTATCTGTGCTTGTGTTCACTAGACTACATACATATTTCTTCTGTGCAACTTGGGAGAAATAGTAGTTCAATATTTGCTGAGCATTGCGAATAAGGCATTCTTCTTTACTCTTTTTACAGCATTTAAAATGACAGCTAGTATGAAATGTGACATAAATTGTTCTCCTTTTAGAGTTTTATTGGTTAAAATTACCTTGTGAGAATTCAGTGGGCACTCATAGATTCTGATTGTTATAGTTTCCCATGCCCAATCTATTTTCACAGGCATTATTTTATTTCCTCATCATAATAACCAGGTTAAGTCAGTGAAGTTAGAAAAGATAACAGTATCTATATTTTAAAGACAAGGGAACAAAGTCAGAGGACAGTAAAAAGTTTGCTTAGAAAATTCTGAACAAGATAATGCCAAGGTACAGATTATAGTACATGTCTATACTTTCTAAAAACACTACATTGTTGCTAAGGCCCTTCATGGACTCATTAGCAATAACCAATAAAAGTATGAATGCTGTTTTGGAAATGTACATTATTTAAACTTTATAAGGTATTTATGAGCACTCTTTTAGAAAAAAAATCTTAATTTTAAAAAACATATTGAAGAATAATATAAAACAATATAAACAAGTACATCATTTTTATGCCAAAGTTTTTCTGCTATTAACAAAAACTGATTAGCTACTGAATATATCTCTAAGTAAAATTAAATAAAAAATTGAGTGAACATCCACATCTTAGTTGAAGCATTTTTTTAATTTATTTTTTTTAATGTATTTCAAGTCATAGTACATATACAGCTCAATTTCCAATCTCTATGGTTGCAAAAAAGATAGAGCCACACCATTCATGTGTTCATACGTGTGCCTAGGGTAGTGATGTCCATATCATTCCACCATTTTTGCTACTCCCAATTCCCCTGCCTCTGCCACCTCCCCTCTGTCTCATCCAAAGTTCCTCCATTTCTCCCATGCTCCCCATCCCCACCCCCCTTTATGTATCAGTATCCACTAATCAGAGAAAACATTCAGCATTTGGCTCTTGGGATTGGATTATTTCGCTTAGCATGATGTTCTCCAATTCCATCCATTTACCTGCAAATGCCATAATTTTATTCTCTTTTAATGCTGAGCAATATTCCATTGTGTATATATATACCACAGTTTATTTATCCATTTATCTATGGAAAGGCGTCTAGGTTGCTTCCACAGTTTAGCTATTGTGAATTGTGCTGCTATAAACATTGAAAGTCGCTGCATTACTGTAGTATGCTCTTTTTAAGTCTTTAGGGTATATGCGCACATTGAGATAGCTGGGTCAAATGGTGATTCCATTCCAAGTTTTTTAAGGAATCTCCATACTGCTTTCTAGATAAGTTTTTTCCAAATTTTTCCAATTTTCAGTCCTACCAGCAATGTTTGAGTGTGACTTTTCCCCCACATCCTTGCCAGCACTTATTGTTGCTTGTATTTTGATAACTGCCATTGATAACTGCCATTCTGCTAGGGGTGAGATAAAATCTGAGAGTAGTTTTGTTTTGCATTTCTCTAATTGCCAGAGATGTTGAACATTTATTCATATATTTGTTGATTGATTGTATATTTCCTTCTGAGAAGTTTCTGTTGAGCTGCTTAGCCCATTTATTGATTGGGTTGTTTGTTTTATTGGTGTTTTCTTAGTTCTTTATATATCCTGGAGATCAGTGCTCTATCTGATGTGTGTGTGGCAAAAATCTGCTCCTAGAATGTAGGCTTTCTGTTCACCTCATTGATTGTTTCTTTTACTGAGAAGAAGCTTTTTCATTTGAATCCATCTCATTTATTGATTCTTGTTTTTATTTCTTGTGCTTTAGGAGTCTTGTTAAGGAAGTTGGGGCCTACTCCAACTTGATGAAGATTTGGGCCTTCTTTCTCTTCAATTAGGTGCAGAGTCTCTGGTCTAATTCCTAGGTCCTTAATCCACATTGAGTTGAGTTTTGTGCATGGTGAGAGATAGGGGTTTATTTTCATTTTGATGCATATCAAGTTTTCATTTTGATGCATATCAAGTTTTCCCCAAACCATTCATTGACGAAGCTACTTTTTCTCCAATGTATGTTTTTGGCACCCTTGTCTAGGATGAGATAACTGTGTTTATGCGGGTTTGTCTCTGTGTCTTCTGTTCTGTACTGTTGGTCTACATGTCTATTGTGGTGCCAGTACCATGCCATTTTTGTTATTATAGCTTTGCAGTATAGTTTAAGATCTGTATTGTGATGCCTCCTGCTTCACTCTTCTTATTGAGGATTGCTTTGGCAATCTTGTTTTTCCAAATGAATTTTATTATTGCCTTTTCTATTTCTATAAGAAATGATTTGGGGATATTACTTGGTATGGCATTGAATCTGTAATTTGGATTTACTCTCTCCTTCTTTCCATTAGAGTGGCTAACGGCTTGTCAATTTTATTTATGTTTTCAAAGATCCAGTTTTTTGCATTGTCAATATTTTGAATTATTTCCCTTGTTTCAATTTCATTGATTGCAGTCCTGATTCTATTTATTTCCTGTCTTCTACTTCATTTGGTGTTTGTTTGTTCCTCTTTTTCTAGGGCTTTGAGATGTAGAATCAAGTCATTTATTTGTTGACCTTTTCTTCTTTTAATGATTGAGCTCAATGCAATGAATTTTAGTCTTAGCTCTGCCGTCATAGTGTCCCAGAGATTTTGATACATTGTATCAGAGTTCTCATTTATCTCTTAAGAATTTTTTTTTACCTCCTCCTTGATATCTTCTGTTACCCATGCGTCATTCAATAGCATATTATTGAGTCTCTAGTTGTTGGAGTAGGTTCTTTTTTTTAAACTGTCATTAATTTCTAATTCCATTCCATTATGGTCAGATAGAATCTGACCAGGGTAGTATCTCTATGTTTTTGTATTTGCAAAGACTAGCTTTGTGACATAGCATATAATCTGTTTTGGAGAAAGATCCATGTGCTGCTGAGAAAAAAGTATATTCACTCATTGATGGATGGAATATTCTGTATGTATTTGTTAAGTCTAGATTATTGATTGTTCTATTGAGTATTGTAGATTCTTTGTTTAGTTTTTGTTTGGAAGATCTATCCAGAGAGAGAGGTGTGTTAACTTCACCCAGTACTATTTGTTGTGGTCTATTTGATTCTTGAACTTGAAAAGGGTTTGTTTGACATATTGCTGCCCCATTGTTTGGGGCATAGATATTTAAGATTTTTATGTCTTGTTGATGGTTGATTCCCTTAACCAGTATGAAATGACCTTCTTTACCCCTTTTCACTAACTTTGGTTTGAAGTCCACTTTATCTGATATGAGCATGGAAGCCCCTGCTTATTTATGCAGTCCATGTGAGTGATACATTTTTTTCCCATCCTTTCACCTTCAATCTGTGAGTGTCTCTTTCTATGAGATGAGTCTCTTGGAGGCAGCATATTGTTGAGTATTTTTTTAAAAATCCAATCTGCTAGTCTATGTCTTTTAATTGCTGAGTTTAGGATATTGACATTTAGTGTTTTTGTTGAGACATGGTTTGTATTCCCAGACATTTTGGTTTATGTTTGGTTTTAAACTTGACTGGGTTTCTCCTTTTATTGGCCTTTCCTTTAGTGTAGTTCCTCCCTTTGCTAGTTTTCATTGTTGTTTTTCATTTCCTCTTCATGGAATATTTTGCCTAGAATGTTCAGTAGTGCAGGTTCTCTTGCTGTAAATTCTTTTAATTTTTGTTTATCATGGAAGGTTTTTATTTCATCACCAAATCTAAAACTTAATTTTGCTGGATATTAGATTCTTGGTTGACATCCATTGTCTTTCAGAGCTTGGTATATGTTGTTCCAAGCTCTTCTAGCTTTAAGGGTCTGGGTTGAGAAGTCTGCAGAGATCCTAATTGGTTTCCCCCTGTATGTAATCTGATTCCATTCTCTTGTGGCTTTTAAGTTTATCTCCTTATTCTGTATAAAAGGCATTTTCATTATGATGTGCCTTGGTCCAGATCTGTTGTGCTTTTGTACATTTGGTGTCCTATAAACCTCTTGTATTTGATTATCCAATTAATTCTTCATGTTTGGAATTTCTGATATTATTTCATTGAATAGATTGTGCATTCCTTTGATTTGAAATTGTATGCCTTCCTCTATCCTAATAATTCTTAAATTTGGTCTTTTCATGTTATTCCATAATTCTTGGATGTTCTGTTCATGGTTTCTTACCATCTTCACTGTGTGGTCAACCCCAATTTCAAGATTAAATATTTTGTCTTCATTGTCTGAGGTTCTATCTTCCATGTGATCTAATCTGTTGATGATGCTTTCTATTGAGTTTTTAATTGGTTTATTATTTCTTTCACATTGAGGATTTCTGTTTGGTTCTTTTTCAGATCCTCTACCTTCTTATTGAAGTGATGTTTTACTTCCTGTATTGGCCTATGAATCTCTTTATCAAAATGATCATTGCTGAGTTTTCTCTCTTATATCATTCTTTAAGTCACAGAACATTTTAATTATGTACATCCTGAACTTTTCCCTGACATTTCTTCTGCTGTGTTGACCATGGATTCTAATAATGTAGTATCTTGGTTTGTTTGAGGCACTTTCTTCCCTAGTTTTTTCACGTTGTTTGTGTATCTTTCCTTCTAGCTCTGCATATACACTGTGTTACAGTTTTTATCCTATAGGCTTATAGTTTCGCTACAGGGTTCCAATGCCTGTCCCTTAAGGGGGAGACCAATATTGACAGATCTCAATACATACAATATATAGTTTCAAACTAAGTACCTTCTAACAGCTCATAAATACCTTTACAGCTTAGTCACAATATACAAAAATTATGAGTTCAATTATCATCTACTATATAAAGAATAAGTTTGTACAGGTGTCTACACTTTCTGCTGGTGGGCTAGGGAGAACCAGGGGTGGGGTGTAAGATGACATGTTAGGGCAGTAGGAAGTGAGGATATAGTTATTAGATCCTAGAAAGCATGAAAGAGGAATCCAAAAGAAATTGGCTATTAGTAGAAAAGACAGAATGAGATTTGGGGAAGACCAGGAAGTAGGAATAAAATAGAGTACAACTAACAAGGAGACCTAAAAATTATGAAAAATATAACATGTACAGGTGGAAGTTATGAGACTATATGATATAACTGTATTGTACTAATCAGATATCCTGGTCTACAGTAGCCTAATGCATAAAAAATACTTGATTTCTCAAATGTTGGGCATGTGAGAGCGAGAAAAGAGTAAGAGAGAGAAAAGAAAAAAAAAGGAAGAAAAGAGAGGGAAAAGGGGAATAGAAGGAAAAAAATTAAAAATAAAAATTCTCAATGTAAATAAACAAGATTGCTTCCCTTCTCTTCCAGTAGGTGGAGTTGTTTGTTGCTCATTGGTACCTGCCCCCTCAGGTCAAAAATGGTGAAGCTGGAGTCTCACAAAGAAGCCATCTGCTTCAGAGGAGGGGTGAATGCCTGGCTGGGCAGTGGTGTTGGGTGATCTGCTCAGAGATGCAGCTCTGTGGTGTGCTGTGCTAAAGTAAAAGTTTGTCTCTAGATCTTGTCCCATGTCCCCAGATGTAGGTGAACAGGGAGGATTTCTTTCTATCCGCAGGTGTCCTTCTCAGGAGCCGTGGTTCCCACGTGGGAGCAACAGCTAAGGATCCTGTGTGGGTGGATGACCTGAGGTCCTGTGGGTGTGTGGGTGCTGAAGTTGGGGATCTTGTGCAAGAGTGGGTTTTGCACCGGCTATGGGTCATTGTCTTGCACTGGAGTGCACTACTGGGGTCCTGGGCCGGCTTGCGACTGGGGTCCTATGCAAATGCTGGAGCCTGGTGACCCTGCAGGCATGCTAGTAGAGTTCTTGCATGGAGGCAGCTATCAAGTGTTCCCTAAAAACTCGCTGAGAAACAGTGTTTCCATTACTTTAAAGCCTGGTACTGGAGAGACTAGGAATGCCAAGTCCGTCTAGGCCACCATCTTGGAACCTGTCCCCTTAGTTGAAACTTTTAATAAAATGCTTTATAAGCTTACTATACATTTGATAAATATGTACAACATATTTATCTGAATATATTTAACATTAATTTATTAAATCTGCTCCTAAATAGACATGGGAATTTGTGTAACAATTTCCTAGCAGTTTTGAAATTTCAAATTTGTTTTTATTACAATTTTTCTTTTTAGATTTTCTGTATTTTTACCTCTTGTTATGGTTTACATGTGAGGTGTCCCCCAAAAGCTCATGTGTCAGGTAATGCAAAAAGGTTTAGAGGTGAAATCATTGGGTTATGGGAACCTTAACCCAATCATTGTGTTAATCCCATGATATGGATTAACTGAGTGAAAGACAGGTAAGGTGTGGGTGGAGGAGCTTGGTCCCTGGGGAGTATATATTTTGGGTATATATTTTGGAGCATATATTTTGTCCTTGTTGAGTGGAACTCTCTCTCTGCTTCTTGGCACCATGTTCCCAGATGCTTTCTCACTATCATTTTTCCCTGATGTTCTGCCTCATTCCAGGCCCTAGGAATGAGATTGGCCATCTATGGACTGAGGCATTTAAAATCATGAGCCCCCAAATAAATTTCTCTCCTTTAAAATTATTCTTGCCCTTGTTTTTCTATTCACAGCAGGTAAAAAAAAGATGACTAAAATATCCTTTGTGCTGATATTTTTCCTTGTCTTCTGAGTATAGTTGAAAATGCTGCTATGTACTCCTTTTTCAATGACTTCAATAATCTATCATCTTAGGAATGAGATTTTCCTTTTCTCTTGAGCATATGGCATGCTTAACTTTATTTGTGTGTCTTTGTTGCACAACTTTAAGGTGTACCTTTACTGTTATTGATGTGTTAGATTTCAGATACTGTTACATTCCTCTTAAGAGGGTCGTTAGTTTGTCTTATGAGGCAATGAACCCGATAGGAACCAAATGTATACTTTGGGTTTTTTGTTTGTTTGTTTTGGCTTTTGTTTTTGTTTTTTAGGATAGTTGGGAGATCAAACATCAGAGCTTCATTTTATTTTGTTCTATTTTGTTTCTTAGCTACAGGTTGTTTTGAATCACATGTAGGCAGCAAAGGTTTTAGAGAGTTTAATAGTACATGTACAAAATTTGGGGTGCTCATATTTCTCTCTCTCTCCTTTCTAGCATCCACACCACCCTCCCCCCCACCATTTTTTAGTCATTATGCTTTCTTAGTGTCTGTTATTTAGTTCTTCAGGCCAGAAACATGGCACTTTTCTATTAGATATTTAGCCAATGTATTCCACGCTGTGTCCATGGTCTTCCCTCAGGCTAATGCTACCAATACATGAAAATCAACCCATACTTCCAGTTCTCCACTTTCTGCCAAAATACATGACTTTTGTTCCACTGTCTATGCCCTTTAGGTAGATTGTTACCCTCATTTTTCACCTTGATCATCATAAGAGTTCACCTTCGTCTAAACCTATTGAGGCATAATGGAGGTAAGAATTTTATATTTAACTTTCAGGTTTTCGTTAGCCAAATATATAGTCTTTTTTTCTGCCTGTATGTTAGGGTAGAATATAACTTATTTTCAGAAGCAAATATAGAATTTATTTGAAAGTATAAAATATGTCTTAGTTTTTTATAGTTTTTGGCCTTAGCTTTTGGATATGAATCAAATGTGTTTCAGATAGAGTTAATGCATTTAGATACCATTAAGGAAACCATGTGATAAAAATTAGGAGGAAAAATAATAACAATATATCACTCAGTGATGATTTCCTTTCTTTTGCTATTGAGATTTCATTGAAGAGTCAACTTTTTTCTATAAGCTTTACATGGGTTAGGAGAAAAGAATTATTTCTTTGCTTTTATTCTAAGCTATTTAGTATAATTCTATCAGTAATATTTATTAGATCTAGAAGGGATGTGTGACCCAAATCTGTCTAATAAAATATTAAGATATATATGCTGGGGAATTCTAGGGTTAAATAATCACTTTTCTCTTTGGTGATTGCTGGAGAGTGTAGTGAAACATTGCTGTAGGCATTTGTTCACTATTAGAGATAGTAATCTTAGAATGAAGTAGGTTACTCAAACAGCAGAATGGAAGAGAGAGAAAGCTGGATTCTTAGAGACTTCATTGAACAGCTAAACAAAAAGATGTGACAGACTAGCATCACTTACCTATAACACATTCTTTGTTTATCAGGCACTGTATCTTTTTTATTGATCCAAACAATTTGAGGTTTCTTTTTGGTTATTGATAACCACAACATAACATTTCAGCTGACATAACTATTTTCTGAAGAGGTGAACATATCAATACTACTCTCATATGATATTTTTATGTCCTAAAGATTTTATGTTTCTGAAATGTACAACACTCTTAATTTTAGAAGATCAACTTATTTTTAATTTTCCTATTTATTTGTATTTCCTTCCTAGAAAAACAATTGCTGATATTTTGATTTCTATATTACTACTCATAGTTACAATAGTTAGTAGTCATAGAGGACTAATAATAATGTTCATTGAATGAATATATAAATTGAGGGTGGACAAGAATTAAAGAAAACCACTATTAGCTTGCATATTGTCTTAATGTAGTTGACTGAATCCTTGTTCACAAACTCTTAGTTCCCTCCCTGTTGGACAATTAATACATACCTGCCCTCAGATTTACTCTTAGTTATCTGACTCGCTTTGGTGCAGAAACTGAGTCATTACTGAATTCCATGAAGAAGTTTTGAGATCTTGAGTATAGTTCACAGTGATATATTTTGCTATCCTAGTTGTTTTGAGCAATTATAATAGAATACCTATGGTGGATAATTTTTTGAAAAACGGGCTTGGGTCAGAAAATATAAAATGAAGGGGCTTGCATTTTGGAAAAGGACTTCCTGTTGAGTCAATTTGTAGCAGAAGTACAGGTAAGACAGGAAGAGAGACAGAGACAGAAAAGTGAATGAGACTGAGCCAAGACCATCCCTTTATTAGGAGCCCACTTCCATGGTAATGCCATTAATTCATTCATGAGAGGAGAACCTGTGTGACCTATCCCCTCTTAAAATATTCACCTTCAATGCTGCTGCACTGGGGATTGTTTCCAACATATGAACTTTGAGAAGTGATTATGAAAGCACATGAGATGGAATCTCTATCAGCCTGGGTCACTGAGTGACAGAGATGAACATGTCTCCTTGCCAAACTGTGATGGACAAGTAATATGATAAAATCATATATATATTTTTGGTAACCAGTGGTATTTGGTCTGTTTGTCACCACAACATTATATAGGATAGCCTGAGAGAAACATAAAGAAAGAAATTTCTTGGAGAAACTGATTAAGGGAAACTCGATATGGTTATGAGGGAATAATGTAGAGCATCAATTTTTGTTAAGTAAATAATTAATATTAATAATAAATATTGTACTATATAAATCATTTGTAAAAATGAACTTTAAGCTAATATGCTTTTAATTTACTCATAATTAATTGTGGCCACCAGATACATTTTTTTAACAATTGTTTAATTCATCCAGTGATAATTTTCCTGTAGCTAGGGTCTCAAATATAATCTCAAGAGTTGAGAGGAAATTCTATGCCATAGTTCATAATGAAAAATATAAGTTTCAAAGATTCAAACTTTCTCATGTATCTTTTGTTGAAGCTTCAAACATCGTGTTTTTATAAAATTCATTTTGATTCAGGCACTTATTTCACAGAATCCTAACCATCCAGCACCTCTAGTCATTGGTTTTTAAGTTATTTTTCACTTACTACAGTTTAAGATGTATGAAGTATTTGAATGTTCCAGGTCTGCAATTAGCAGTTGCAGAACAATCATAATAAAATCCCCAATTAAGTTCACTAACAATTGATTTTTGTCTTTATACCATCATGTTTGCTTAATAAAAGTTTATTAATTAACCATATATAAAGCCTATTCTCTCAGTTATTGAAATAAATAACCATTCAACATACACACACTATATGTAGGTATATACATATAAGATATATATATATATATATATATATATAAAAGCACATACACATGCTCTTATACACTAACCATTCAGATCTGTCTTGTCAGAAATTATGTTCTCTGTATACAGAACAGTTGGTTTTAACATATGAGAGAAATCAAGATAGCTGACATGTAAAAATGTAACTCTTCTTACAACATACACTATAATAGAACACAATTTCACAAAAGAACCAGTGCTTCAAAGATGTAAGTTTAATAAGCAACCTATCATTAATATCTGAAAAATTACCAGGGAACCTGTGGAGACACATGCTGAGCAGCTAGGCATTACCTATTGTTGTCAAGGTAACAAGTGAGCTCTAATTCCTACTAACAGACTCCTTCTAGATTATACTACAGATAGTATGCTTGGTACCGTGCACTACTAATATGAATGTCTTTATGTTATACACAGGAAGGCTAATTAATATAATATTTCTCTTGAAACAGAACTCATTATTAGATAATTTAGTATAATTGTTTCATTTAAGTACATGTTCTGTGAACTTTGGTGAAGTTATAGGTCCACAGTAGGAATTTAGAAGATTGTCAGCAAGTCACCTTAAAAAAATAAAAACAAATAGATGAAACAAAAGAAAAGATATTCTATATAAAATGTTTCTGTTAAGTTTAGAAATTAGCCTCCATGAATTAAGATTAAGAAAGAAGCTGCGTTTTTATTTCATTTCATATTGCAGATTGTCTTAGTCTCTTCTGTCTTGCTGTAACAGAATACATGAAGTGGAGTACTTTTTAAAGAAAACATGTTTATTTAACTCACAATTCTGTAGGTTGTTGAGCATGATACTTACATCACCTTCTGATGAGTACATCCTGGTGGATAGTATCACTTAGCGGGAGCTCCTTCCAGAGAGGTCACATAGGGAAAATAGGAGAGCTAGCACAGGGAGCTTAGAAAGTTTGATTTGCTTTATAACAACCTGTTCTGGTAACCAATCTCATCTGGAGTGTGAGAACACACTCCCAGGGGCAAAAAGCATTAATCATTCTAAGTGACCAAGTTACCTCTTCCAGGCACTATCTTCCAGTCACTATGTCCTGTATCACCTTACGGGGGACCAAACTTCAATATGAGTATTGGTGGGAACAAACCACACTTAAATTATAGTACGTATTTAATCTCAAATCAGTGGAATCAGATAATTTGTAGAGTTAAATATTAATCTTCAGAAATCATATAAGATGTATTCATTGTAAAGATGAGAAAATTAGGGATTATATTGTTTAAAATCAATTGTGAAAGTCATCTTCCTAGTTAGGTAGGGCAGATTTTAAGCTTTGATTTTTTTTTTTTTTTTTTTTTTGCCTACTCAAATGTGCTTTCACATATACAACATTACATTTCAGTAAATCTGGTAATTGATGATAAGAGACATAAACACTTTCATAGATAAAGAGGCAGAGTGGGAAAAATGTGGAAATATACAGGCTTACTATGCATCTGAAAGAATCAGATAAGTTAAAATATCATTACATCTTAAACATGATCTTATTGGCTAATTAGAATGAACACTCACTTTGTATCTAAAAGCATGAATTCTCTGCTTTCTAGGACTTTTAGAAAGTAATTTAATCCTACATTTGTTTCTTCTATGAAAGGTAAATAAGAGTTATTGCTCACTTGAGAGTATTTTGTACTGAATGAACTTATATTTTTTAAAAAATAATGATGGTTATGATAGTGTTTACATATAAAAAAGAATAATGTTGTACATGGATACCATTTTAAAATATTTTTTAAAACTTTATATTTATCAGTAGAATTTGATAAAAGCAAAGATTACTTAATAACCAAGTAGAAAAAGGAAGAAGATAGAGAAAGCTAACATTTCTTGAGTAATTCCATAAACATTATTTGCTATACATTTTATACCATATTGCTAATTAAGAATCACAATTAATAAAATAGTTATAAGGCAACACACAAGTCAAGAAGAATTCAGGGAAGCATACTAAGAGTTAAAATTTAAAAACATTTGTCATTATGAAAACATTCTATTTTAGACTAAAATTTGTATACTTAAAAATATTTTAGGTACAATGAAACCAATTAAACATAACCATTTCAATTGAAAACTAGTATAGTACCACTTAAAATTTTTATCATATTATTATGTCAAATTAAAGACATATTGTGATTTGACAAGTAGATCTTTGGAAGTATGAATAGGAAGTTTTACATAAAAAAAAACTGAGTGACCAAAAAAATTCTACAAAACTCTGGGTTTTATTTCTAGGAAACAAATACAAAAAGAAGTGAAAAGTGGGCATAAAGCATTCAAGGTGTATCAAATGCACCAATGTTATGGAGATGGGGCTTTCTGAGAAACTGAGGCAGCACAAAGACCCCTGTTAAAATCCTGATTTTTGCAATCAAGTCAGAACGAGTTAAGAAATGTCTCTCAGAGTAACAAACATGAGTTTATTGAAGAGTTAGCGAAAAGGGGACACTCTCAAGGGAGAATTGGTCCTCTCAGAGAGGAGAGGGACAGTGTTCATCGCCTGTACTCCAGGTTTTTTGCAGATCCCACAGAGAAGTTTCCAGAGAGTCCCACCCAGGTCTACTTCTTGGTTTTGACTGACAGCAAGATGACATCAGACTTTCAAGTCTTCATTGCCATGACAACTCTAGGTCACTTTGGCCCATGCTGACTGGTTGGATTTTTCATTCTCAATTGGATTCCGAACCACAGATTCTTACAGATTTTAGGGGTGGGAGGAATTATTCAGGATCTGGTTCTTGTAAAAAGTTGTAAAAGTCTTCCTCTTCAGGGTGAACTGGGTTTCTCTTATTGACATTATTTGGGTCTGCATTTCTCATACTCAAAATAGATAGTTTGCTGAGGAATGTGACATACCCGGTCCACTGAAGCCAGGTAGAATTGTGGGTAAATTGCTTCTTGGAAAAGAAAGCATGTAGGAGTCAGCATAGGGTACCCATTTTATAGAACTAATCCTTTAACTTCATGTTCTCACTACTCATATCTGTCTGTCCCTATCACCCATGGAAAATAAAAATATATTGGAATGTAGATTTCAAGAATGATTACTAGCTCCCAATTCAGCAAAATCAAATATATACCCATTAAAAGTGAATAAAGATTATAGAATATTCTAGGATTTTTACTCTAACTTTGAACATTAAGAATTTCATCTTCCAAATATCGCTTGTTCTATTCACATGGATGGTGAATATTCTCACTATGTCATTTAAATTCTGTCAGTGAACCTGTGTATGCCTTTTTTTCTAAATTGATTTTTTTGTAATTAAAAAGAAAAAACTGTTTCTTTTTATCTATTTCTATTTGAGATTATTAGTTTTTAACTCACTTTAGTTAATTTTTATTCTTCACCTTTTCAACAAATTTTAGATGCAGGGATCATGAAGTGACAGGATAATTAGAAAAATAATGAGAAGGTTTCATTACCCAACCAAGGCAATGAGTTGGTTGTATTTTATCTCCTACTCACCTCTGTAGAGATTTTTCTAGTTCCTGCATTGTTCAGTCAATATCTCATTTAGCTGCAGGATAACTCCTCGTTTGTAATAACCTCCTAATAGGAGAAAATGCTAGAATTACCATAAATAAATCAGTGAATTTGATCATTCAGGGAAAGCAGAAGCAGAGTCTACTTATATTTCCAAGTTGTCATCATGCATCTGGACAGCTCATAGCATGACATTGTCACTTATTCTCTGAGAAATTCATTCTTTATGAAAGAAGTTGATGATGTCAAGTCTTCAGTATGTGTTTATAGAATTCTGATAATATCAGGAAATGCTCTGTACCAGATGATACATTAACAGGGGAAAGAGGGGAGACCCTCTGAAGAAGATTTCTCAGTATGACCCAGGAGGTTTATCTTGATGAAGTTTTTAACCCTTCCTAACCACCAATATCAGTAAATTAGGAATTTCTTGTCATTTAATAGTAACAATTCGGTATGAGTTTTGCTGCTGCTACATAGGTATAAAGGAAAAGGATAGAGAAAATGAGGAGACCAAAGGAGAAGAAAAAGAGACCATAGTTATAAATCTTTCAAAACTCATGATCAGACTTACTCCCCAGACCTGTATTTTTTTTTTCTCTAGTCTAGTCACTCCCAAATTTCTGAGAAATCTACAAATCTTCAAGTTACTGTAAATTCACTCATCCATGAAAATTGTCTCATTTTGATTAAAGCTCAAGTGCACTATGAGACTACACAATGCATTTTCAGATTAGATAGAGCAAAGGGAGATGTATTTTCAGAATTCCATGATATAGGAACCTTCTCAACATTATCTAGATAGAAGAGACAATATGAACCTGAAAATCATAAAAGAAGAGCAGACTACTATAGATTTCTTATGATCCATGATAAAAGAACCGAGTTCACTAGGCTGACAGGACAAGGTTGCTCCCACATGCCTTCCCAATCACACCCCTCACAGAATTTCATTTAAGAGAAGAGCCCATGACCCCAAAGTTCATTTCACTTGAGATAGCACACATTCTTCTCTGTGAATGCCTGTCTTCACCTTTCACTTTCTAATTAAGCTCTTCCGGTTTGCTAAAACCTGATGTGTCCCTACTTCATTTGTGTAATATCTCAAGAGCCTGGAAGGTCTGTGTAGAGTCACTTCTGCATCTGTAGAACCCTTTGAATCCCCTTACACAAGGACAAGCAGTCTATGGGCAATCCAAAGGCAGCAAGGACTAAAAGGCGTCAGTGGTTGCCTAATGTAACAGGGGCAGAGGCTTAGATTCTTTCAAGAGTATGACAATTAAATTCAAATGCTGGTAAAATAACCCCTGGGGTGGTTTAAAAGATAGGCCCCCAAATTCTTGATACCTGTTCCCTCAAGAGGTGAAACAATTCCCTTCTCCTTGATTGTGGTCTAGACATAGTTGTAGTTATTTTTTACTGGCCAAGAGAATGTAATAGGAGAGTATGATGGTGCATCCAAATTAGGTTATAAAAGGCTTCAACTTCCCACTTGGAGGTCAGTCTGTGTCTCATCTCTGAAGGAAGCCAGGTCTCTGTTGCCAGGGCAGACTACACAAGGCCCGCACGAGGAAGAACTAAAGCCTGCAGCCAACCTTCAGCAAACAGGTGAGTGTATGTACATGCAGATGTCCTGAAGCCTGCCAACAATCAAGTGAGTGAACTTGGGAAAGTACTGTCCCTCATTTGAGGTTTAGGATAACTGACCCACAGTTTGATCATAACTTTATGAAAGACTGTAGTCTAAAATTATGCAGCTAAGCTACTCCTAGATTTCACATTCACAGAAATCTTGAGATAATGTTTATTTGTTTTAAGTAGCACATTTGAAATAACAATATAATTACAAAATATTCACATTAAATGAAATAGGGATCACCTCATCTAAATATTATTATTTTCCAATTTTAAATTTATTAGGGTTTAAATGACATGCTTTGGCTAGGCTTAAAGTTTTCTTAAAGTTAGACTAGTAATGATAGCATTATGAGAACAACAAAGAGGTACCTGCTGATCCTTTCCCATGGGGCAAACATCTTGCACCCCATCTGATTTAGTACTTACACAAGAGTAAAACAATATAAGTGATACATGTGCACATGCACACACATATAATATACTGCATGTATAATTTAAATACAGGTTTTTTTTATTTAAATTCAAGAAATCCATTTGAATTTTGTCTGGTTTTATGACCACAACAGGCAAGCGAGATTTTATTCTAAAAGAAACATGATTCCCTGTAGCTTTTATATTCTTCATTCTCACATCAAATCTACTATATCTAGTTTCTTTAAGAATTATATGAAAAGCCTTAACTATTCTCTCTCTCTCTCTCTCTTTCTCTCTCTCTCTTTTAACTTTTCACTCTGTATGGATATAAGACAAAATATTGTTGGAAATAAGTCATAGATTTCAGCTCATTCTAGTGAAAGGATTATTTAGGTTTTTTGAGAAAATGAATGAGAAGTAAAAAAGATAACACTATGTAGTGATACAGAGATAATTGAAAATTATAATTTATTTATTGATACTGAGCAGCGATTTTTCAAGAGGAAAACAAATACAAATGCTGCTCTGTATTTTGTTTCAAAGTAAAACATTGAAAGAAAACAAACAAAAAGGATGGAAAAACACCCTTTGAAAACTATATGTGAAAAGTTGTGCAGGAGTGCTCATTATGCAGAGTAGACGAAACAGGCAAGATTTGTTTGTCTGGAGATGGATTTGAAAATGAAGAGTTCCATTAAAAAGAGAGAACAAAGATTTTTCAGCAGGGCCCTTGAAGCATTGTGGGTGTTGATTTTCTGTTCTGGAGTCTTTTTTCATCCTTTCGTGTGTGTCCGGTTTCTTCCCTCTTTTATCCTTTGTCA
This sequence comes from Geosciurus inauris, assembly GCA_004024805.1. Classification (NCBI taxonomy): domain Eukaryota; kingdom Metazoa; phylum Chordata; class Mammalia; order Rodentia; family Sciuridae; genus Geosciurus; species Geosciurus inauris. The sequence continues at coordinate 143,153 of PVHX01002018.1, forward strand.
GTGCTGTTGAATGCTGATGAGACAATACTTAGTATAAACATCCTAAGGCAATCATTTTCAGATGAAAAATTTACGATCTGAAAATGTAAGCTGTACTTTTATGGGTGCAATTTGGGTCAGGTTGCCCAATTACATATGATAGCCATGTGATTCTCGGTATAGATAGAGGAGAAACAACAATGCTATGCCAAATTTAATGGGTTTCCAGGAAAAAAATGATGAGATCATAGAGAATAGTTCACAGAGAAGTTACAAGTAATTTTACATAAAAAAAAAAGAAAAAACCAAAATGTTGTGATGTTTTGTGTGATAAAAAATAAGTCTTTAAATGAGAGAAAGGAAATTGTTCTATATTGAATAGAGTGTGTTATATAGGCAAATGAACAAGTTTTTATCGCAGATAATCAGACTGCAATAGCACATTGTCATCTGATATGCCACTTATTTCCCAAATATCTTCAGCATTGAAGCTAATGATATCTGCTTTTCATCAGGTTTGTTTAAGGATCAAATTATGTAATTTACAAATTAATAAGTACTCTAAATTTTAAGTGACATTATTAACCAAGGTGTCAGATAAGTTTATTCAACACAATACCATTAAGTATTCTTTTAAAATTATAATTAATGTTATATATGAACATAGGTTAAAAATCATACTGAACAAAATAACTGATGACAAGAAAGGGCAGACGCCTAACCTGCCCCTTTCTTTCCCATATTTTCTCATTTCACATTTTTCAAGTAACAAGAGAAACTTTTACTTTTCCCTTCATGAACTCTAACCTTCTCTACTAACATCTAGTATCATGTAGGGAGATTTGTATCTTTCATGCCAATGCTTTTCTAAAGTTACTTCTTTCTTTCCATTCTTTCAATCTAGCTTTATCACAATTGCTAGTTAATCAGTGACCAACATGTATTTATATCCCCCCATATATGTGTGTGTATATATGTGTGTGTGTGTATGTGTGTGTGTGTGTGTAATCATACTACATTTCAGGTCTTAAAACACAATGTATTTCTTTTCTTCATTATAAATTTTTTCCTAGAATTAATATTTTCTCTGTATGTATATTAACTTTATTTTATTTGTGAAATATACATTACTGTTTTGGCTATTTAACCAGGTAACCTACATATATTTTCAAAATGCTCAATTGTGAAAATTCTAATTTTTTTTTTCCACTAGCATGTTCTCCCTTGGAACCATATTAGTATTTGGTCCCATTTAGACTCTCTGCCCTAATGACTTACTAATATTATAAGATGTTTCTTTCATTTTGGAAATTTCTACCCCAGCATTTTCTATGAGAAAACTATTTTACTGAGTAGCTTTTAGTAATAGTTATTGGTTAATTTCATTGTTTGGTGAGGTACATATGCATCAAATTCCAAGGAAGACTGACTGTATGGATAATTTTACTAATTGTATAAAAAGTTTTTATTTTATATATGCACCTAATACTTTGATTAAAATGGTAGGTTTAATGCTGCTTCTCAAAAGATATGTCTGTGCCTTACTCCCATAACCTGTAAATGACTTTATTTGGAAAAGTCTTCTATGCAAATGCAAATACATTCAGGATTTCCAAATGACATCATCCTGGATTTAATATGTTTTCTAAATTCAATGACAGCTATCCATATACGAGAATGATACAGGAAGACTTGAAATGCAGGCACAAATGGGAGAAGGCCTTATAAAGGTGGAAGTAAACATAGAGACATGCAGTCTAAAGCTAAGGAATATCTGGTATCATTATAAACTGGATTAATCAGATGTAGAAAATGTTCTCATCCATTATTATGTTTTAAACTATTTCATTTTGTCGTGTAAGAGTTCAATATTCCGTGTGAAAAATGCAAGAAATGTGTGTATTTAATGTATTTTCCACTTAAATTTGCAGTTTTTCAACTGTACATCTCTTTAACACCCTCTTTTTGGTTTCATCTGAAGAAGCAGCACTGAAAATTTTTCCAGAAGATAGATGAACATCACTAAAAAGGAGCTGGGAATATCACAGTTTGAGAGTGGAGAGGAGGAGATCTGTGGCCTGTTTAACCTGACAATTTACACCTCAAACCTCTGAGTCTTAGAAAGTTTCTGCTAGTGAATTTGCTTGGTTTTCCTCTGGTATCTGTTCTGTAAGAAACAAGGTTTATTTCATATTCTTCTCTCTTTCATATTCTGCACCTCCAGAACTGTCTTCTCTCAAAGCTTGTGTCTCTTTTATTGTGGAGTTCAAAGGTTTTGTCTTTTTTATTAAAGAATCCTTAGTTTTCATCATACTTTTTGAAATATAACAGATTCTCTATAATTACATGATGAATTGTTAAAGTATAAAGTTCTGTGGCCATACATTTTTACATTAAAAACAAAAGGTATAATCTTAACAAAAAATCCCATTATAAACTAATTCATGTCTTATTTTAAATTTAATATTCCAGTATACAGGGGCTGGGGATATAGCTCAATTGATAGAGTGCTTGCCTCACATGCACAGGGCCCTGGCTTCAATCCCCAGCACCACAAAAAAAGAAAAAAAAATCCCAGTATACAGATTATAAATTGCATAAATATATATATATATATATATATATGTGTGTGTGTGTGTGCGCGCGCGCACGTGTGTGTGTGTGTATCACACAAAAGCAAATATGGTTTTCATAACAATATGGAAGGCACAAATTAATATGAAATATTCTAAAAGGAAGATACTTATTTTATTAATATTCAATATGAACAAGTGGACTTTAAATTTGGGTAATGATAGGATGTTGTAATATTATATATTATAAAACACTCTCCAAATAAAATTTCTGTGCATAATTTCAGAACTGAAAGAAATGCAACTAAGTTGCAGTTAATGTATCTGTATAATATAAGAAGCATATACTTGAAAATAATATAAATTTATTTTAATCAATAAAGGCATGTTTGCCACTAAATTTCTAAGTATTTAATTTGAAAAATAAAGATAAAAGGACCAAGAAAAGAAAAATATTTTTAACACAAATCTGTGATATGATGAATTTATCCTAATGATTCTGGATATCATAAATATTTCAGTGTGAAAGAAGTTTTCAATAAATGTATTATATTTACATGCTGTCTTAAAAAAGGATGTAGAATGAAAGAGAAATTCTGATTTTAAAAATAAATAGTGGTCTGAGCAAATAACAAATTGAGTAAAATAGTTACATCAGTCATAAGGACAAAAATAGTGTGGTAATATCATCTAAGATTTTATTACTCATGCAATAATAATTTAAAAAGCTATAGTAGAAAGATAATTCTAGATTGTTTTCACCCTAGAATCATTGTTGAAAAGTCAATAATGTCAAGGATGTGGATTATGTCTACTTAAAAATAGCAAATAAAATATTTCCTAGTGTCATGGAATACTGATAAAAAATTCAAATTGACTTGGATAAAAGTAGAGCCTGTGGATATAAAACTGACTGAAGTATAACAAACAAAATGTCAATGTATTTAATGAAGTGCCACAGGGATCAGTGTGAGGGCTGATCTTATTTAACAACTTAATTAATGATCTGGAAGATGGAGAAAACAGGATGTTAATGAAATTTGTAGCTGGTATCAAATAGGAAGTTTTGCCAACACCAATTAAGATAGCAAAATTATTTTCAAAGAGAAGTTTCAGAGGTTATAATCATCAAGAAGAAAAAATAAATCATATATCTAATTTGTTAGAAAGAGAAAACCAATAAACTTTGGACAAAAATGCTAGCATTAAAAATGGTAAAAACAAAATAAGAATAACAACATTTTGAAAACAAACCAGCTGAAATCTTAAAAAGAATTTGGACACTTCTTGAGGGTTCAAATACTCTAAAATGTGTAATACTTTTTCCAAGTGCTAGGTTTATGTGCATATCTCTATATTAATGTATCAAAAATAATATAATAAAATTAAATTTAATAGTAGAAATATTCTATCATTATGGCACAAAACAGTACATCGGGAAAAAACCTGATTAACATTTTTTTCTATTTATCATAGTACTTATAGTGTGGTTTAAAGCTGAAAAATAAACATAACTGTATGAATGAATGGTTTGCTGTCTAATTCAGTGGCATTGCCCTAGTTGAAATAACCCCAAATTGATATTTTTTAAATAGAGTTTTTAACACTAAAATTTCATAATTTGTTGAGGTCTAGGAAGATAAAATACTTCTCATTATCAGAACTACACTTGTATGTGGATGTTGGTTACAATCATAAAGGATCTGCTTACTTTGTGAATTAAGGATCTTCTTACTTTGTGAATTTGGTAACTACCCAGATTTATAGCATTATGATAGAGATGAAGTGAAGCATACTTTAAAAATACCAAACACTGTGCTTGCTGTATTTTACATGCTCAATAAACGTTGTTAGTTCACTATGTTTGGAATTTGTCCCTACAACAGAGCCAGTGAAGCTCATGAATTGCAAACTGATAATCACTTGAAAAAGGATCATGCAAATTATTTTAAGCTTAAAGAAATATCAGTGGTGAATATTGTGCACAGAAACTTTCAACTCTGTCACTAAAGTCAGCCATGTTTCACACTTTCACAAAGATACTTTTGCAATTTGTTAGAGGTAGAATATAGTGATATGAGGCAAACAAGGAAAAGTAGAATGATAGTTCTACTTTGGGATGGAAATATCAATGGAGGAAATTCTACAATATATATTTTTGGAGTGATTTTTATTGAAAAAATTCTTTAGGATTATTTCATTCAAGCAGAACCAATATGAATGACATTGATCTACTCATTCAATAAATAGCCATTGGGTGGATACTCTGAATTAGGCCTTGTTTCAGGTACTGTGAACTCAGTGAAAATAAAATAACTAAACAAAAATCAGTGTCTGTCTTCCCAAAGTTTCTATGCTAGATAAGATAAGTAGATAATCTTAAAAAAAAAAAAGAGAGATTCTTCTATATGTCAGGCTACAAGTGCCATATAGGAAAACAGAGATTAAAAAAGAGAGATGAGATGACCAGGATGGGGAAGGTGGAATGTTTGAGAGATATTCAGGAAGATATTTAACCAGCAGCCTGTAGTAAATCAATAACTCTACAGAGTTTTTGGAGATTGGCTATTCAACCATAACTAGAGCTGGACAAAGGCCCCAAAAAGGTTGAGGAGGAAGAGGAAGGGAGCATCAGGATATGAGGTAAGAGAGCCCTTACTAATACTAGTGATAATTAGATATTTTTGATAGTTACTCATTACTGTCTATAATTATATATCATTTTGATTACAAAGAAAAATCATCAGATAATAGTAAATGGGAGATTGAAATTGTGTTACTTGATTTTTAAATAGAAGGTCTCATTGATGGAGAGAGAAATAATTACAGGGGTAAATGTTATAGCAGAGGGACCATTCAGGAGTCAATTGCAATAACGCTGGTGTCAGACAATGATGGAGGTGGCGAGGAGAGGTCAAATCCTGGAAATGTCTTAAAAATAAAGCTCTATTTAATATATACAGAGGATGAGAAATCAAGGCTCATTTCAGAAACTTAACCTGAGTACATAAGGAATAGAATTTTTGCTTACAGGGTACAACAACAAGAGAAAGTTGATTGCTTATAGAAGGGTAAAAATCAGGCCTTCTGTTTTGTAAAGATTGATTTTTTAGTTACCTGACTTGATACATATAGGAGGAAGTAAGATGGACAAATTTCGAGCCCAGGTTAGATCAGATCCTCAAGATATAAATTTAGAGTCATCAGCATGTAGAAAGTAGTTAAAGTCATGATTTTTTTTTTTTTTTTTCAAATTGAGCATAGATAGATGATGTGAGCGATTTCAGTCCCTGGGCTTCCAGAGTATATAGGTTAGGGGATGAAGAGGTATCAGGAAAGGAGATTCAGATCTGGTCTTGGAAATTTATTTCATTATAAACCATGGTAAGAACGTGTGCTTCCTGGAGGTCTGGTGAAACCAGAAGGAAGAAATCGTCAAACTGTGGTTTCAAAGAAGGAAATGGAGGGAGTAATTTGAATAAATTCTAAATGCTTTACTCTGAAGGGGAGCAGGGTGATGGGAGCTAGCAGACAATGTAGAATCAAGAGATTTCTCTATCATGCAGTGACATTACAGGGTCACATGATCAAAGGGATGATTCCAGAGAGAGGGAATTTTGATATATTAATTGAGAGAGGATATGTAACTTAGAGCTGGGTTTCAGTATAAATTTTGGGCAACATAAAAAGAGTGATGATGTCAAGGTACAGCAAGACCTTCTGTAACTTTAGAATATCATACTGTTGCTTCTGTGCATATATACAGATATACAGTAACTGACAAATAATAAATATAATAAGTGCTATTTAGAGACAAGTTTTTTTGTAAAGCTTAATAGCAACACAATATTATTTGTAATACCATCCATGTGCTTGTTATTAGGAAAACCCAGCTGGGCTCCTCAGATTTGTCAATTTTACAAAATCTCATTAACCAATATCCCAATCTAGTAGAACTTCTGCTTCAGACACTTCAGAGTCAATTTACTCCTGAGAAAACAAATGGAGAAACTAAAATGTGGATTTTCAGCATCACCACAATCCTGAATCTCTTTAAAATGTTGGTATTCCTTGTTCTCCAGTAAGCATCATTGCACATACTTATTTAGGGTGAGCTTGAGCTACAGAGATTAGGTGAAAAGCTGTCCAGTTTAATGCAGTGGTGTTTCCCATATGGTCAAATAATTGTTAGAGTGGAGGGAATGGTTAGAAACATAAATGACTTGAAAGAAAGACAGGAACATGATTCTTAGAATCAAAGGTACAGAGCTATTGGTAGTAGCAATATCCACATTATGGCAAAGGGATAGGTGATAGAAAAATGTTGTGCACAAGACCTTTGTGAAAAATTCAAGAACTGAAGAGTGAAATTATAGGGAGAATCAATTATAAGGATATTAAAATCACTAAGAATTAGCAGAATTTTGAGAAAAACTAAAAATGATCCAGTTGACTCTATTTTAAAATGATTGGAAGAAATAATACAGAATTTCCTTCTCTAACTACATGATGGATAGGGCTTAAAAACGCAAACGCCCTTAGTGTGTGAGGTTAGATCAGGAAAAATTTGGACATGGAGAAGACATGCAAGGAGATCATCTGGCATAGAAGCAATAATGCAGGGAATATTTATGAATGGAAAGAACTCCAGAAGAGAGGATGTGCTAAGGGAGAAGAGATATTTGTTGGATACAGACAGAAGGTAAATACTACTCAGAAATGGATTAGAATGTTTTGGTAATTTTATGGGTAATGATCTGTGAGTTACCAAGGATTCAGTGAAAGTGAGGAGGTGAAGTTGGGTGGACAATGTGGGAATTGTAAGAAACATACCTAGATTAATAAAGAGTATTGTCTTGGGTATCATGGATTCCTTGTGAAGACTGAAATGGAAAAGGGGTTAATGATATGATAGGAGTAGAATTTAAAGTCCCTTATGTTTATGTATTCAGGTATATGATAAAATAAATGGTATTTATAGGGAATTTCTGATATTTGAGATTACCTAGGAAGCCAACTCTGCATATGAGATTTTCCTAGTGATCAAAACATGTGGAAATGAGGGAAAATAAGGTTGGGCACAGGGACAAGTTTCGTTGTAGTGCTGTTCATTAAAAAGCATCAGCTGCCAGGCACAGTGGTGCACTCTTGGAATCCCAGCTGCTCAGGAGGATGAGACAGGAGGATCACAAGTTCAAAGCTAGCCTCAGCAAATTAATGAGGCCCTAGGCAACTCAGTGAGAACCTGTCTCTATATAAAATACAAAAAAGGGCTGCAATGTGGTTCAGTGGTTAAGTGACCCTAAGTTCAATCCCTGGTGACTGATACCAAAAACAAAAAAAAACATCAGCTGATGGTACTATAACTCTAGAGCTAGCTGATCCCTTGATGTCGCCCAGATTTGGGGTAGCATGAAGCCTTTCCCTTCCTGCCCTAATCAGTCTTCAGTTGTAAATTTGTCCTGTGAATGTGACATAAAGTAGGCAAAGCACCTGTCTTTCCATAAGATACAACTGGAGTGGGCTGACAGATGAGGACCATCTGCTGGCAGAATTTCTAGCATCTGGGAAGATAAATCCTGTTTTAGTCAGCTTTTTTGATGCTGTGATTAAAAGACCCATCCAGAACAATGTTAGAGGAGGGAAAGTTTATTTGGGGCTTATGGTTTCAGAAGTCTCAGTCCATAGGAGGCTCCTTATGACTTGAGGTGAGGCAGAACATCATGGTGGAAGAGTATGGTGGAGGGAAGTGGCTCATGTGATGATCAGAGAACAGAGACTCTACTCACTAGATACAAAATATTTACCCTAAAGCCACCTCCTTCAATGACCCATCTCCTCCAGCCACACCCTATCCACCTTCAGTTACCATCAGGGATTAATTCACTGATTGGGTTAAGGCATTCATAACCCAATCATTTCCCCTCTAAACCTTTTGCATTGTCTCACACGTGAGCTTTTCCAGGATACCTCACATCCAAAGCATTACAAGTCCTTAGTCCAGAAAGGAGATCGGAATGCCTTAGCACAGCATCTGGCACATGTGAATTCATCGGGTAATACCTACCACTTTTAGATATGACAGGAAAAAGGAAAAAGAAGTGAAAATAAAAGTAAACCTGATTTGTGACACCCTATATTCAAATAACAAATATATAGTCTCTCTCTGAATTCTTATCAGTTATATGGTTTCAGGATACAATATTTCACTAATAAATCTATTGTTAAACCACTTGATATCACTTTATTGGGGAAAACACTAGGTGACAATTAAAAATACAACACTAACACCATGATAATATATTTATAGTTTTACTCAAATTAGATAGGTTATCTGAATATTGATTCTGAGTTTTATATTAATATAATTCTGTGGCCCAAATTAGACATTTACATATTTCTCTTTATTGCAGTTTTGTTTTTATCTGATTCATAGAAAGCTATTTTTACATTGGAATCTCTGTGCTAGCACTAACAACTTATTTTTACAATACTAAAATATAATTTAAAATGTTTCTTTAAGTTAATAATTATGCTAATGAATTTCAGATTCTAATTAATGGTAAAATTGTGGTTCCAATTCCATTTTATATTTCCATATAAGAATTCATATATTTTAAAAAAAGGCAAAGGGATTGCTAGATATCTTGAGCATTTAATCATTTGAGGAACTATAACAGACATTATTTGTATTTGTATGTAATTATACTTACATTGTATTTATTTCCTAAAGAACTAGATTATAAACAAACTCTTAAAAAATAGGTCAGAATTGTTTTAAGATGCAAAAAAATACTTCTTAATTTTCTCTTCTCAAGAAAAATAACACTAAAAATTAAAATTGATTTACAAATTGCTGAAAATATTTCAGAAAAGAAAACATCAAATTCAGTTAGTTTCCAATTATCTACGGAAGGTGATAATATAAGACAAAATGAAATTTTTATTTGCAGTGAAGTACTCATCTATCAAACTGAATTAACTTTTCAACTAAACAAGTACCCTTTAATCAATGGTGTCTTCTCAACATCTGTCCAAGTTGGCTTATAATAAATAAGAGTTTTATCCTTGCCTGCATTTGAGATTGCACACTCCTAAATAAGATATGTTGTGGCTGTTACAGATGCTCCCTTTTCTGGGCTCTGTCTACCACTCTCCTTTGCTTCAGTTTCATTGCTGAAGGTTGGTTCTCTGTTTCTATTGGTCTTAAGTCCTTTGGATCAGTATAGTGGTTAAAGTTGTGCCTGCTTTAAGTGTACCTCAACTGCAACTCATCTGTGCTTACAATCCATCCACTCCTTTTGGTTAGACATTATTCGTTTGCCACACACATTCTTATTTGTGATAGTAATGGTGAGGAATAAAATAGCCCTTACTCTCAAAAAGCTTTAAGACCATATGGGAAGAAAGAATTGTAAATAGAAAAACAAAAGAAAGCAAAAGATACTTTGGAGCAAAAGCACATCTGACTAAATATAATTTGTTTTCATCCATCTAGGCTTATTGCATAGAAAACATGGCCCAAGCAACATTCTTTAATCTTGATAAAACTATTGAAAGCCTTCTTGAGAGTTACAATTGGATTTAGGGAAAACGTGCTGCAGATGAATGAAATCTTCTGACCCCATTTCTTCTCATTTTTCTCTGTTATTCATTTGATGAAAATGGATTTCATAAACAAAGCTTTATCAGCCAACAGCATAATTTTCTTTCTGGGAAATCATCTGCTGAACTTCAATGGTCATGCTGGGAAACAGTATTTCATTGTATTGACTACTGTATCTTTGTGCTTCACAAAAATCTAGCACAAAGGAGATATTTAATAATTATATTTTAATGTATAAATAAATAATTTGATGAATAACTGAACAGAAGGCTGTCCTTATCTTAGAAGAGCTCCATCTCTAGTTCTCATGTGTAAAACATATATGTGCACACACACAGACACATGCGTGCACATTTGGGATCACTGATTTAAACAAACAAATTCATGAAAGTTTTTATTAATGACTCTTTGATGTTGCTCTCCAACATTTCTAAAATTGTTAAGAGATGAGTAATCATTCAGTTAATTAACAGATAAGGTCACACTATTCAATGACTGATTTAATTCAATTTCAGCTATGTTGACCCCTTTGGGGTTATAGTCTGTATAACACACCACCAGTAATATTAAGTGTAGACAATATCAAATTCCATTATGATCTTTAAGAGAATAAGATACCTTTATTATCATATCAAGTAATTGCATTTTTATATTCAGAGTATTTTCCCAAATGAATATTTCTTTTGTTCCTATGGATAAATAAAATTGAAAACATGTATGTAAACATACAGCATGCCCTCTTCTTGATACTTAACCATATTTCAATTTAACTCTATATTTAGATTGCTCTACCTGCTCTACAAGTGTACTTGAGATACAAAACAAACTTCAGTAAAGGTAACCAGGCATATTCAGTAGATATTAGATAAACTCAAAATATGACTACAAGTTTCATAAAATCAAAATGCTGCTATAAACATAGTGTGAGGAAGAGTTAATCAATTTAAAAACAACAACAAAAAAAGGATGCTCTTTAATTTTAGAGCATAGGACTTAGTTCCTAAGTACATAACAAAATTAAAATAAATATTATATTCAAGTGCCAAAATCTCTAAAGAATATCTGTCACTAAAATGTTTTTGTTGCATCAAGGAAAATAAAAATGTAGGAAAATGCTGAATACAGATGATGAAAGACCAGCTTGACTCTTTTGAAGATTTGAGACTTCATGTGGTGATTAATGGGAGACAAGCAGAAAGTTTTACAAGCCTGAGCAAAGGATGTGTTCTTGCAGAGTTCTCCTGCTTGAAGTAATAGAATACCTAAAAGACTGAAACTGAAGATAAAGTGGAAAAGTCAATTTAAAGGATAAATATACAAAAATAAATACTAAGGGAAAGAAAGAGGCTTTTGGAAAGACCAGAGGACTGGAAGTGCTTTGATTGAATATTTCTAAATTTTGAAATAAAATGAGACTCCTTCTGACAGCAATAACTAAGAGAGATGCTGGTCTATACGGAGTAAATGATTTCCCTGAAGTTATGGGAATGATGGTCTGAAAATAAATATTCTGATGATAAATTCTACTCTGTTGAGTTAGACTCCACAGCTCTTAACTCTAGAGATCAAACATGAAAGTAGAAAATTTTCTTACTTACTAAAATTTATTTTTCTTATCTACTTTTTTTCTGAAATACTTTTTTTCAAGGACCTAGAATTGGTGATGGCAATGTGAACAATATGAACTGTTGTTTGTGCTTGGGGAACATTTTTATTTACAGAAATTAAGGATTACTTTATAGTTTAATATCATGACTAAGTCTTGTAAAGATTCCCTTGGGCTCTGTAAATTCTTTTTTCATATAAGAATTATGCTTTGACATGAAATATAAGACATTTAGAAAGCTGGAGAAGGTAACTCATTTTTACCAGGAAATATTGAGAGGAAAATACAAGTTCTAGAGTGCAGATCTTATTGAATAAATCCAGAGTCTATGGTTTACAAATGAAACTCTTAAGCTTTGTTACTGATATTAAAATTTTGATTAATCTCACTGATCCTAGGTTCACTCATCTTTAAAGTGAGAATAAAAATGTTTAACTTATTGTTATAAAAAGCTATTCTAGAAACAATATTTAGTAAAGTACATAATACATTTATCTTGTCCCTTGAAGGGGCATTATCCATATAAAACTATAAAGTACCAGTATAAAAACTACCAGCTTTATATGATAGCTAAATAATCCCTATTGAATATGAAATAAAATATCAGAGTATTAAAAGTAAGAGTTATTAGTCATTCAGAGTAAAGAGAAAAGCATTAATAATTAACTTAGGTAAATGAAGCAAAAATTATATTTAGTAATGTGAGTAGAACTTATAAGAATCATAGAATGGGCTGGGGTTGTGGCTCAGTGGTGGAGTGCTTGTTTAGCATGTGTGAGGCCCTGGGTTCGATTCTCAGCATCGCATATAAATACATAAAATAAAGGTCCATTGACAACTAAAAAATTTAAAAAAAAAAGAATCATGGAAATATCAGAAAGGGGGATGCTAGTATGATAGGAAAACCTGAAGACCCCAGATCACAAACTTAAACAGGAATCTCTTAATGAAATTCTAAATAAATTTCAAAACAACTTTTTTTCTTTTTAGTATCTAGCTCTCTAAATTTCTTAATAAAATATTTTGAAATGAATATAATATGGCAGTTTTAAAAATTGCTTCTAAAAATAAAAAACATCTAGAAATCTCGTCACATATTTTAATGCAGAAAAACATAGCCTCTTCTCTTTTTTATACCTTACGCTTATTCTGTATACCTGTCAAATGTATCCCTTAACAATAGGCCCTTTCTGTAGCACCAAGTGATGTTCCTGTGGAGGTAATGTCTGCAGATGCTCGAATTGTCAGAGCTACTTTCAAAAGGTGTTTTCAGGGTGTCATTGGCAGGCATTAACTTGTGTTGTGATATTTTCTGCACGTTGACCTCACAACCTGCTTGATATGCATAACGCTTTGGTCTGTCTTCAGAATTTGTTGTTTGAGAATGCCCTTGTCTCGTGTCCTCTCACTTCATACAGTGTTGGAATGGTAGGTGCATTATTCTTGTTGATAGGCTTTCTGAATTTCTTGATAGGCCCTATGAATTTGGATGTTCATTTTTTTTAGTGCAGATTAATCCTCAGTGTTGAATTACTAAGCTCACTACAAGAACAACTACTGTATTTAAATACACATAAGAATCTTTACTTTTTATGTTTGTTTACATTTATTTCTTATTATGTTGTTTAATGATGGAAAATGATAAAACAAAGTTGTTATTCCTAAGAACAATTTTATGTCAAAATGTATAAATTGAAAATACCATAATGTTCTCAAACTTTAAAGAGTTGAACATTTAAGATTTAGTTTTTTTGTTGTTATTGTTGCCTTTTAAGTGTTTGCATAGAAATATAAGCTTAAAAATATCACTTAAAAATTTTGTCATGACTATAGATTTACAAATATGTATGTTCATTATGGTTTTGAAATAAATCTTTAAATAAGATTTTTGTTTTCAAATTCAAGTCAAAAAAGGAAAAATTTCACTTTCAAGGCAGAAAGAAGGTATTGTGTTCAGGTCACATAAATCATGAAGCACTTAGTGAATACTTTGCAGCCCTATCTTATGTCATTCCCTAGCTCAGCTGTCCTTACTGCCTTTAACTATTTTTTTAAGCCTGGATTTATAGCACTGCGTTTTATATTCCAAAGTCTATATTGTTGATTAGGGTTTCTTGAATCATGATACATCTGCAAACTAAAGTAACCTGCTTCACCCTTTTTAGTAAATAAACAGAATTCTATGTTTTAAAGTACCATACATTTTAAAATGTATATTTCACTGGATATTGCACACTAGATCAAAAATGAAAAATGTAAGACAACTTTACCACAATAAAAGTTCTAGTCTCCCACTCAATTATAAGTGGACCACATTCCAATGTACTTAATGCTGTCATATATTCAAACTAAATCCAATGAAACTGTGAAATTTCTTTTCAAGTAGTGGCCTATATTTGTAATTATCCATATCTACTTTTTGGTCTATTTCCCATTCCATCTGCCTACGTTCCAATATTTAAAAGTATTGTAAGTTTTCACTGACATATGTACAAAAAGCAAGAGATTAAGCAAACACAACAGGTGACCTTTCTTGGTTTCTGTAGGGAACTGAGGTTACAGGAAAACTTCTGTCCTTAAACTTTGACAGAGGCAAATATACAGATGATAGTTGAGATCAGTTTACCTAGAGTAGAAGTTGTTGGTTTTGATACAAAGTTCCAAATTTTCAAAGAGGGGGTTAGGAATAACTATGATTAAGATGTTCATCACTTCTGTAGTAAAGAATTAACCTTATCCAAACAGAGGTCCTAACCCTGAGTTCCTGGGACGTATTCTCTAAATTCTAAGGAGGTTCTGCATAAGGGTGCCTTTCGTTTTCTGAGATCTCTGAGTTACAGAAGATAGACCATATTATTTATGGTTGGTACTTTCAGATTCATGGAATCAGCTCTATCTCCTGAGGATTGGACACCAAAAGCCACCCAAACAACCATGTTAATGTGACTAAACCCCAATAAGACAACAAGGCTCACATGCCCTTCTCTGGTTCAAAATATCCCAGGCATACTGGCACACATAGTTTTCTAGGAACACTTACACTACCTGAATCAACTGGAAGAAGAAAACTGAAGGCCCCATGTTTAGAATTATCCTGTATTCTGCTCCATGTGTCTTTTCTTTAGTTGATTTAGATTTGTATTTTCTAGTTGTATTAAAATATCAACATAATGGTTTTCTTGTTTTCTATGAGCACTTAAAGCGAATTATTGAAACTGAGCATGGGTTCTTTTGGATCCCCCAAACTATAATCAATATCAGAAGTGAGGGTGGTCTTAGAGACTACCTCCAAACTTTGTATAGCTATAATAGAAAAGTAGACAATGCACAAAAACAGACAGAACATATAAAAAGAGACACGAGGACCCTACAAAAAAAATCAAAATGAAACTCTATAAAGCAGAAATACTGAAGCAAAGGTAAAGAATGCTTTTGATGGACACATTGATAGATTGGACATGTCTGAAAAAATAGTTTGAGTTAGGTCAATAGAAACATTCTAAATTGAAATGCAAAGAAAAAGAAAAAAATGAGAATAACCAACAGACTATCCAAATATTGTAGGATAACTATAAAATGCATAACATGCATGTTGTAGGAATATGAGAAAGAAAAAAATATGTTAACAAAATATGCTATGCCTAGATAATAGGCATAGTATATTCACACTATGAGGGGATAAATGCAAAAAAAAAATAATGAAAGAGTTCAGAGACAAATACTTTGTAACTGTGGATGAAAAGGATAAGAGCAGACACCTCTCATTAAAAAAATAAATCACACAAAGGAGAGTAGGGTGAATTATGTGAAGATTTAAAGGAAAAAATATCCCCACTAATCTAGAGTTCTATGTTATATAAAATTATCTTTCAAAAGTGAAGTAAAAATCTACTCAAACAATCAGAACTGAAAGAATTCACTGGTAGTAGTTTTTCTCTAAAAGACATAGAAGTAAAAATAAAATAAAAATAATAAAATAGAGATAGTAATGCATTGTGTGATTTTTTATCATAGAATAAGTGCAATGAATGACCAGGATTTTTTAATAGAAGAAAGCAAGGGTCTAGGGGTACTCTGTTAAGGTAAATGTAGTAACTTTAAACTCACACAGGGATATTTGAAAGTTGACAATGTACTTCTAGATGTATATTGAAAAGTCTGGTGCAAACATGAAAATCTAATGCAAACAGTAAAAATCTATAAAAAGAACTATAATTAAGAGGCTAATATTAAAGAAAAATAAAATCATATACAATGCTAAATTAAAACCAGAGGAAACAGGAAAAGGGAGAGAAGAGAAAAAGAAACAAAGAATAAGTGCAATTAATAGGAAACAGTTACAAGCATAGTAGATGTTAATTTAAAACTAACAAAAATCACTTTTGTTATGAATGGTCTGAATTCATTAATTAAAAGACAGAGATAACCAAAGTGAATTTTAAAAATGCCATTTACAAAAATGAAATCCATTTAAAATATAAAGACACAGTTAAAAGTAAAGAGATATAGAAGACATAGCAAATTAACACAAAAAATTAGAGTATGTATATTAATTTCAGGTAAAGCAGACTTGAGAATAGAGAAACTCTCAGGATTATAAAAAATATTATATAATGATGCAAGGACAAATTCAAGATGACATGACAGTTTTTACAGTATGTGCATTGACATCAAATCTTCTAAAAAATCAGACAAAAACTGACATAAATGCAAGATGAAATGGAAAAGTTTACTCTTATAGCCAGAATGTTAATGTATTACTTTTTCAGTAATTGAATAATCCATTTGGCCAAATTCAGTAATAATGTAATTGACCTGAACACAACTATCATTCAACTTGAACACAAAATAACTCATTCAATAACAACAACCTGCATTCTCATGCTTACCTGGAACATTTCCTAAAAGAGCCCACACCCTGGGTTATAAAATGTGTATCATATCAAATCTAAAGGAATAGAAACCATATAAAATCTAATAGACCACAAGGAAATTAAACTAGAAGTAACAATAAATACACAGTCACAATATATATGGTGATTAAAAAACATACTTCTATAAAACATATGAATCAAATAAATCACAATATAAATTATAAAAATTAATAAAATAAAACTTAAAAAACACATTAAATCAAATCTGTGTGATGCAGTTAAAGAATTATACCATTTATATGTGTGTGTGTATATATATATATATATATATAAAAAGACAATTCAGTGGATAAAAAATAGATTTTTATATAAATATGTGGGAGCAATTTGACATCTATATGCATAAAATTAATCTAATTAATTTTCTAATAATTAATTTAAAATTATTCAGAGACATCTTTAGAGTGCAGAACTATAAAATTCTAAAAGAAAACACAGGTAGAAATCTTGATGAACTTTGGTTGGTGATGACTTTGGTGACAATACAAAAGCATAATATGCAAGATAAAAAATTAAGGAAAAAGATAAATTGGATTTGCTTAACATTTAGAAACTTCTGATCTCTGATAAATAATATTAAGATAATGAAAAGACAGACTAGGAAAATATTTTCAAAATATATACTTGATAAAAAGACTTGTATACATACATACAATTATAATTCAACACCCTACCCCCCAAATTACAAATTGATTAAAATGTAAAAAAATTGCTGAATAAACAATTCACCAAAGAAAACCATCAGATAAATCCCAATTCAAGAATATTTTACAATACAGCACAAAACTATCCAAGGAAAGAAGGAAAGAAGGAAAGAAAGAAAGAAAGAAAGAAAGAAAGAAAGAAAGAAAGAAAGAAAGAAAGAAAGAAAGAAAGAGGGAAAGAAAGAGGGAAAGAAAAAGAAAAACAAAGGAAGATCTAAGTGAGGAACCTGAGGAGACATGAAAGGTGATATCTGGATTTAATGCTGGGACAGAAAAAAAACATGTTAGGTTAAAAACTACAGAAAGATTGAGGAGGGCAGAAAAAAGCTGAATGAACTGTGGAATTTAATAATAATGTGTCAATATTTGTTCATTAGCTGTAATATAATGTAAAATGCAAATGACATGTGAAGGAACATGTGGGAAGTCTCCCTACAATCTTCTCAATGTTTGCAAATCTGAACTTTCTGAATTTAAGTTTTCATATAACAAAGAGATTTTATAGATAAAAACAAAATAAAAGTTTGAACTGAGTAATCAATTTATTTCAGGTAACAATTATAAGAGATGAAGATATATCAATGTGCCTCTGTCATTTATATCATTTTGTAGTCTCTTTATAATATTTCCCATGAGATGAACAAATATTTGCAAATCACTATGAGACATACCAGTTTATATCTTGTAGTTGATTCTCACTAAATGCATTTGAGAAATAAACTTGCTATTTTTGAGATACTTCACTTAGAAGGGCCATGATCTTCCTGAAGGAATTATATTAACATTGCAGATACTGAAGTCAGAACACCGTTTTTGAATCCCCAATTCATTACTTATTACTGGGAAAATGTTTGTTTCTAGGAAAGTTTCCATGTTGTGTTTCAGTCTTCTCATTTGTAGTGTATAAAATCAGAGAACTTAGTTTACAAGATGATTGAGAGAAACATTTGAAGTAGTATCCATAACACATACAAAATAATTGTGGGTACATAGTGCTGAACAAGTATAAGTTGTTATTACCAAAAGCAAAGATTTTGTTTCAGGCATCTGTGGGTGTGCCTAGAAATGTTTGACCTATGGTAGGTATGGGTCCACATTGCTTGAAGGAAGAAATGTACAAGACCTAAGATATTGCATAATGAATAAATTCATATTACTCTAATAAAATCATGGAAGACTTGCAATGTCAAAACCTAAATTCTTAAAACGTAGAATGTATTTTATCTTTTTCTTGATGTGAATAGAGGATATTCTTGACCCTTTACTGCATCTGGACTCTAATTATTCACATAGCAGCTCAAGTAAAAGGGCCACAGATATCCTCATTTGAAAATTTTGGAAAATTTCATGAATGGTGACATTTATGTAAATCTGAGTAGCTTGAGCAAATATAAACTTTGTATCTGACTTTTTTTTTCACCTTACAAATCACTTAGACCCTAAACATGTATGCCTATTTTTAAGGACTAAACATTTTATCATCTCTTTTGTAAAATTATCATGTTTTCACAAGTAACATAATTTCTATTGGCTCATATATAAGAAAATCTTATCATTCTGAAAGATTACAAGGAGATCACTTCAATAAATGCATCAAATAACCAATGTACTTAGATAAATATAAATGTATATGCATTTTTTATAATCATTTGTAATGTTATCTGGGACACAAAGTTAACTCTTATTGAAAAATTTTAATGGGCGGGTAGAGCAGATCTAGTTATTTTGGCTTTTGATACACTTCAGAAAACCTTTGAAGTTTATTTACCTGGGCAGCTTTCAGATTCATTGTATCTGCATACAGTAAATTCAACTCTCTTTATTTCTTTTAAATTGATATTGGAAACTACATGATAGACAATTTCTAAAATTAGCCAGTAAAGTTTCTTTTAAAGATAAATTCTCCATTGCGTAAAAAATACTGACCAGAAATGAAAGCTTTAAAACCAATGTTATATCTTGAACTGGTTTAATGTATCTGGGTCTCCAAAAAGAGGATTAATGTTTAGAATAAAGTAAAATGGTTCTGTTACAGTGGAAGGAGGGAGAAATTGAGTCAGGAAGGTGAAGAAGGTGTGTAGTCCTTACCTTGTTGAATAGACTCAAGAGGACAGGGGTTAATGGGGGCAAAATTAATTACTGTAGTATGAGTCAGTCATGTACCCATTAATGATCCAATGTAGCAAGACAGAAAGGTCAGCAGGGCTTCAAGAAGGAAAGGTGTTCCTATTGAGTGATAATACCATTCTTTCTGAATTTAAATTTATTTTCAGTTTTGCCATCCTCTGGAAACAATATTGCATCAGAATGAAGAAAATGTTTTTCCTCATGCCAGGCAATGGTGCATAGTGTATCAGGGCATATCCAAGAAGTTAGTGGAATGTTCTTGGCTTCACTACCCTTGGTGCATGTATGAAGACACAATTGGTGTAACTTTATCTGGTTTGCGACCAGAGAAATGGAAAAACTGAGCTCTATATATGTACATGACTTGAAATGCAATTAAATAAACTAATAAAAAAAAATAAAAAAATAAAGAACTAGAAAGGTAGCCCTGGGGAGACAAAGCAAAAATACTATGCTATAAACTGAGAAAGGAGATGCAAGTGTATATCCCACTGAGCATACCAGATGACTGCTCTAATAATTCAAATAACCCCTTAGATAATAACTCCCCAAAAGAATTGATTTGAAAGTATACAAGCTATACCACCTTTAAAATTTTTCACCATTAAACATTTGTATATAGATTTTTTTTTCAATTAAGACTATGGTAAAATAATAGGGAAATACTATAACATTGCTTTAAACAAGTGTATTCATTCTCTCATGAAGAGTAAGTTCTGAGTCAGGCAGCTAAAGGCTGATAAAGTGCTTCTTTAAGAATATAGGGAACCCAGACTCATTTTTCCCTTGTCCTTACCTGTGATTTGTCTTCTAGGTTACGAGATGTTTGATGCTTCTTCAGCCCTTCTCTTTTATTTTTATTCAGAAAGAAGGGAAAAGACATAAAGGGCCTTTAGTCAAAGTTTGGCTTTATTCATGAAAAAACACACTTCCTTTACACATGTTTGTAAATAACTTTTTGGGTATGCTTAGTAACACGGCAACCACTCACTACAAGGGCACATAGGGACTGTGGTAAGCCCATTGACCCATTTCCACAATGGCTCTCCAGATCATCACCTTCCAGTATACAAGCCCTGTGTAAGCTAGTTCCCTCAGTGTGGGCAGGATCTGTGAACACAATGGAGTAGTCATTCCCTACATTGTTTTCTTATATGAGATCTTTTAGGAACAGACTGGAGCAGGCTCATGCTTATTTTTTTTTTAAAACCAGGGATTGAACCCAGGGTTGCTCAAGCACTGGTCTATATCCTCAGTCCTTTGTATTTTATTTTTTTATTTTTATTTTTTATTTTGAAACAAGGTCTCTCCAAGTTGTTTAGTGCCTCACTAAGTTGCTGAGGCTGGCTTTGAATGTGTGATCCTTCTGCCTAAACCTCCTAATCTGCTGAGATTACAGGTATGTGCCACCACACCCGGCTTGTTTGTCTTGAAAAAGTAAGCTGCTATGGGAGGAAAGGACATGAATAAGACCTATAGCAGTTGAGAGTGATGCCCAACTAGTAATAAGATGGGTTCCTCAGTTCTATAACCATAGGAAACTGTGTTCTAGTGTAACCCAAATGAGTTTGGAAGGAGATCCTGAGCACCAGGTGAGAATGCATCCTTACCAAATCCTCATTTCAGCCTCCTGAGACTCTGAGCAAATATTGTAGTTGTGCTGTACCCCAATTTTTTGACCTAGAAAAATAGGAAGGTAATATATTGTGTTTTGATATGCAAACTTTGTGGTTGTGTTAGAAAGAGATTACTAATACAGGAACTGACTTCTTTAACAGGACATTTTGCTACCCCA
Source organism: Geosciurus inauris (assembly GCA_004024805.1). Taxonomy (NCBI): domain Eukaryota; kingdom Metazoa; phylum Chordata; class Mammalia; order Rodentia; family Sciuridae; genus Geosciurus; species Geosciurus inauris. Next base: position 164,477 of record PVHX01002018.1, read on the forward strand.
AACAAAATTGCTTGGTCAGAAGTAAAAAAGAATAGATACTGGAAATGAGTAATTTTATTTATAAAACACTTTGCAATGGTTATCTCACTCATGTGGGAAAACAGATCAGTAACCATTGCTGAAATTTTCTCCTATTTAATATAGCTATCAATATTTTTGACTGTACCACGATTTTTCCTCATATTTTATCATGTATTTTTTCTTTAAATTTTTATTTTCTTTAATACTATGCTATTTTTCTATTTTTTTTAAATTGTATTCTGTTTTCCAAATGTAGATAACACCTTCAGGTAATGTAATGAGTTAAATGGATAAGCAAATGAATGAGATAATAATTAAATGAATACACTTATGCCTAGAATGTTCACCATAAAATGGCTAATCCAGTAGTTACCAGCTTAGGTAGTTAAGCTCTTTTTATTTTTAAATAATTTTTTAGTTGTAGATGAACACAATATCTTTATTTATTTACTTTTATGTGGTGCTGAGGATTGAACCCAGTACTTCACACATGTGAGGCAAACACTCTACCACTGAGCTACAACCCCAGCCCATTAAGGACTTTCTTTCTTTCCTTTTTTTTTTTTTTTTTTGGTACTGGAGATTGAACTCAGCGGCACTCAAGCACTGAGCCACATCCCCAGCCCTGAGCCACATCCTCAGCCCTGTTTTGTGTTTTATGTAGAGACAGGGTCTCACTGAGTTGCTTAGCGCCTTGCCATTGCTGAGGCTGGCTTTGAACTTGCAATTCTCCTGTCTCAGCCTCCCTAAGTGCTGGGATTACAGGCTTGTGCCACGGCACCTGGCTTAAGGTCTTTCTTTATAATTGCGTTATAAGGTCCTCATCCAATAGCTGATTTCATGTTACAGCTTTGCCATCATTTTAATAAGCAATATTCTTAAATGACTGACATAAATTACATTAAAAGGAAGCTTTGAATGATAGGCAACATTTGTTTTCTTTTTATGAAACTCAGCAGGCATCATTTTGAACCTCAAGTCAGGTGGGAATTTTTGCCTCTCTTAAGGAGAAGTGCAGCTGGAATTCATGTAGCGGTTAATGTAGGGCACCTCCTATTTAATTAGTTTAACCACTTGAGTCCTGCTGAATGAGCCTAGTACATGGGGTTAATCACTTATCAGTGGGAAAGGATAGACACATGTGCAGGTATAGCACTATTAGCCGGCAGGTGATAGTCTGAGTTATGTGCTCTGCCCTGCCCATTGGGTGGCAGAGCCAGTGAAGCATTCAGCCATTGAATTTCCTGGCGGCTTAAATGACTCACATAGTCCCCAGGACATATTAGCCTTGAGGATTTCTTCTGTTACTTTTTATTGAATGAATGCATCTTGTTTGCTGTGTTTTGGTTTGCTCAAATATGGATTTTCTTCCAGATTTCTAAAGGAGCTAATTTTAGTTTCTTTTTTGTCCTTATAATAAAATAATAGATGAAAAAAAAAAGAAAGAAAATAGCAGATGATTATATCTATAGAGGAAAATTACATAGGACTTCTTTAATTGATATTTAATTTCTAGTTGTCACCTAAAACAAATATAATAAGTGTTAAGTCTTGGAAAACTAATGGACTTCCAAAACATTGCTCAACTCTTTATTATATGAATTTTGGTAACGTGGATTTTTACCTTCCAAAGAACACTTTATTAACAGTTGTATGATTAGGACAGTCACTGAATAATGAATGACTAACAGCTCATATTCATGAGAACAGAAATATAAAGCTGATAACCCCAGAACAGTTATCAGATAAAAATATTAACACAGATAGTTAAATATTATAGTTAATTCCAAAAGTACAGCTTAAACTCAGTTAAAGGATTGCTGACTCGATAAATGTAAAACATCATATAACTAAATATATACCATATTTAATGTGAAAATTTAAGAATTAACATATGTGAGATCTTGAGGCAAATCCTGAACCCTTGATTTATACTGAGGTGTGCATTGTATAAATTGTGGCCTATGACAAAAGAATTGACTTTTATCTATGGATAATTTTGCCCATGATAGACAGCTAATTGGAAATAAACTTGTGATGACAAGGGTTAGACCAATATAACATTTCTTTCACCTAAACACAAACAGAAAATGCTGACTATAATTAGATCAAGTTATTTTTCTTGAATATGATACATAATCCTCTCAAATTTTCTGTTGTCATACAGAAAGAGTAAGAAAAAAAAAAAACATAGTACAGTCAAGGAATTCCCTACCAGAAATGGAGATAAATTCAGGTGATTTTCCATTATCCATCTCTATATCTCAACTGTACACATGAAAACTGAGCATAAAATACTTCCCGTTTTATTCCTTTATTCATTTCCCAGCCACTCAAACTTAACATGCCATCATATCCTCGACTATGGACAATGAAATCTGTGAAGTTGCATCACTTCCAAAACAAAACTTTTATCAATACTTGATACTTTCCCTTTCTTCCCCCTGCTACTTTAACTAGGGAGGTCATATATTAGAATAGAGTTAGTTACAGTATGGTGGAGCCTCCACCAGCCTGGATCACTGACTCACTGCTGAGAAAGCTGTTACCTTGGATGTTTTCCAAGTCCATAACAGATTTCAAGTTACTGAGAAATAACTTCTTGTTGTTGTTTTCATATGACTAAGATTTTGGATTCTGTTTGTATGTGTGTGTGTGTGTGTGTGTGTGTGTGTGTGTATGTTATTATAGAATATTCTATTCTAGTCTCACTGATAAGCTATCAACTTTCTACATTAATCTTTTGATTATGATAGACAAACTATAATATTTTCACAACACCTGGGGATTTGTTAAGGAAGTTTACCATTCTAATTTTATATCTATTTTTGACTGAAAAAAAAGCCAAATTGCTCCTATTTTTCTATTATTTAGAATTTTAATTACTACCATTGGTTAAGCATGTATCAAATATTTTTGAGTGACATTGGTAAAATATAATTTCTTCCAAATGTGTCAAAAAATAGCAATGCTTAACAAGCCATTCTTTGCAACTTACTTTGCATCTATCAGGAAACATGAGACTAATTATTATATATGAAGATCATAAATACCCTTTTATCAATAATTAAACCAATTCTTGTGATTGCTTTTTACATGACTTTAATCATGTGATTCATTATTTGCTATAATTTTATCAAGGTAATTGCATAGTCTTTCATTCTTTATTGATAACCATCATTTACAACAATCCATCTAATGATTTTTTTTTTTTTTTTTTTTTTTTTTTTTTGGTACTGGGGATTGAACTCAGGGGCACTCGACCACTAAGCCACATCCCCAGCCCTATTTTGTGTTTTTATGTAGAGACAGGGTCTCACTGAGTTACTTAGCACCTCGCCATTGCTGAGGCTGGCTTTGAACTCGCGATTCTCCTGTCTCAGCCTCCCTAAGTGCTGGGATTACAGGCTTGAGCCACCGCGCCCGGCCATCTAATGATCTTTGATATAGTTATACCATTTATTTTTTTCTAAATATCTTTGTTTACACATCTTCTATCATCATTTCCTAACTTCCATAAGAAGGTAAGTAAATTTGGGAATATTAACATAATGAAACACACACACAAAAAAAACAAAAAACAAACAGAGCTCCTCTGTGACTTTTGAACAAAATGGGACGGGTCAAGACTTTGTCATCAACTATTTCTTTTTTTTAATATTTTTTTAGTTGTAGATGGACATGCTATCTTTATTTTATTTATTTTTTTAATATGGTGCTGAGGATCGAACCCAGTGCCTCACACATGCGAGGCAGTCACTCTACCTGAGCCACAATCCCAGCCGCTGTTATCATCTATTTCTCTTTCGTAATGAAGAACTTCCTGTTGAATGACTAAATTGGTAAGAATATAATTTTTTACTTAGATACACATTGTCCTTTCACAAATTTCCAAGTTCTAAGAAATTAATTTAGGTATTGTCATCTGAAAATTTATCTAGTTCGCTTATATGATCATATTCACCATTGACATTATTGTCTAAAGTGCTGAAATACTTTGCTTTTATCTTTTGATTTGTCTAAATTGTGATATGTCTTTGCCAATTTTGTCCTCTTTGACATTATAGGTAGAGAAGGAAAAATTCATTTTGTACTGTGTTCAATAAAAATTAAAAGCATTTTTTACAAAAAAAATAACCCTATGGTGAAGAAATGTTTTTTACTTGAGCTACAAACAGTGAAAAAGATTGACAAAGTCTTACACTTCATGTGCTAATGCTGCACTTTTGCTTTTGCACATGTCAGTTATGCCAACATTTCAAATTTTATCATAGGTGTCCAGAGAAGGAACGACCACTTTAAGATCACACGTTTGGACAAGAAGAAGTTACCCATTACACACCTGCCCTTTTTTAAAATTTAGTTTTAAATTTGTTCTTTTCAGTTATACATGACAGTAGAGTATATTTTGACATATTCGTACAAACATGAAGTATGTCTTATTCTACTTAGGAGCCCAGTCTTGTGGATGTGCATGATGTGGAGATTCACTTCAGTATATTCATATATGTTTATAGGAAAGTCATATTGGATTTATTCCATTCTTTCCTATTCTCATTGCCCCTACCTTCTCTTCTTTCCCCTTTCAGTTTCTGTATATATGGAACTGAGGTATTTTAGCTATCTCTATCATGCCTCAGCAGATGATCTTATAATTAGAAGAGTAAACATCACTTTGGAAGGGTGTTATATTTATTCGTTTTTCATCTTCTAACTAAGTAAAAATGAAATACCACATTAGTAACTCCTTTTGATTTCAAACACTTATATTAACATACGTATCCAGTCACTTCCTGACATTCTCTCTTAAATTTTATTCTATCACAGTATCAAACTGTTCATTGTCTCACACAGACATCACAGTCTTCCATTTGTCTCAGCCCAAGTAATCACTCGTTCCATAATTCTTAGCCTTTCTTCACTTTAACTTCCCATTCTTGTCTTCAACATGTTCTCTCCATAGAAACTTGGTTAAACAACCAGGAACAGAATATCCTTTCCTATGCCATTGAACTTCAAGTGTACCTCAATCACAACACTGGAATATATACAAAACCATTCACTTATCTGATTGTGAAGTCTTACTAGATTATTAACATTTTATAAAAAGCATTCTTCTTGATAAATTTATTTCTCAGTGAAAGAATGTACTGGTATAATAGTCAATAAATAATTTTGAGCCCTTGGTTAATAAAAAGCCTATATTTAAAAGGTAAGATATCATCTAGATGACATAAATTCTAAAGCCATGCAATAGATTTGACTCACAATGGTTAGTAATTCAAATATAAAAATCCTAGCACATTAAAAACACGTTGTTACTGTTGCCAAGTTCTAGTAAACTTTACAAGATCCTATAATTCCTGGTGAAGAAAGTATATATGGAAGTCATACGATCTGAGAGTGCATAGTATTTGTTATTTTTTAGTGATATTTGACATTGAGAAAATAATTTTACCTAAGCTTTTTTTTCTGTAAAGTGGAAAAATAGTAATAATACCTAACTTGTATGACAGAGGACATAATTGGATGTGAAAGCATATGCAAATTATACTTAAACAGCACTTTTAAGTTTTTCTTGAAATTTAGGAGAATTCATGCATGTAAAGTTTGCTATGAAATTGAAAATTACAGACATTTAATTTTATAGTCTTATATTACTCCTAATTCTAATGTATCCATCTATATTAATTAAATTTATTCTAGTAATATGTTTTATCAATTTGTACTTTAAATATATTTATGATGCAACAAAAAGCTATGCACTTAAAAATGGCAAGATAGAAGGGCTGGGGTGTATAGCTCAGTGATAGAGCATTTGCCTATCATGTGAAAGCCCCTGGGTTTGATCCGTGGCACCACAAAAATGAGTAACAAAAACAGAACTTAAATATGTTTATGACAAAGATTTAAATGTCCTCCTAGAAAGTGCTCACAATAAGTCTTTAAGTAGCCGTTGCAACTATCACTATTTACTTAGAAAATGTTTGTTTAATATAAGGCCTAAAAATCAAATATGAATATGATTATGTACAACTAAAACATTGCCTTGACATCCCTTGTTTGAAATTCCTAGGGAAAATCTTGTGGCATTTGTATGTAGTGCTGATGAATTAACATTAACTTACTCTAAAAATTAATTGGAGTTGGGCACGGTGGCACACGCCTGTAATCCCCTCAGCTCAGGAGGCTGAGAGAGGAGGACTGAGAGTTCAATGCCAGCCTCAGCAAAGGCTAAGCACTAAAAAACTCAGCAAGACCCTGTCTCTAAATAAAATGCATAATAGGAATAGGGATGTGGCTCTGTGGTTGAATGGCCTTGAATTCAATTCCCAATTTAAAAAAAATTAAGTTATTTGGGATGCATTGGGATGCTTATATTCATATTTATTTTGCCTCTAAAAGGTTCTTAGTAGTAGTTGTAGTATCTGACACTTGATCCTCTGAATTTATTATCTCATTGTTCTTTACCTGACTCAAAATCACTCTTTCAGATGCATTGTGAAGATCCTATCAAAGCCCTTTTATTTTATTTTATTTTTGGTACCAGGGATTGAACCCAGGAGTGCTTAACCACTGAACCACATCCCCAGCCCTTTTTATTTTTCATTTTGAGACAGGTCTCACTAGGTTGCTTTAGGACCTCACTAAGTTACTGAAGCTGACTTTGAAACTGTGATCCTCCTGCCTCAACTTCCTGAGCCACTAGGATTACAGGTGTGCACCATTGTGCCCTGTAGTCAAAATCCTCCTGATGGTGAAACAGCCCATCTTTTGCCTCTAGATACCCTAGAAATATTCATTTATCCATTCATTTGTTCATTCATTTCTCCATTCAATAATTATTTATTGAACATCAATTTTATGTCAGATGCTGATTTAGGTATTTAAGAAAGATTTATAAATGAAGCAAGTAAATTATTGTCATTTTGGGGCTTACATTCCAGTACATTTCTATTTGATTACAAATTTCATAGTTTTTTGTTGCCCTTCCTACCAGAGTAATTCTGATGCTGTAATTCTGTTGGCATTGTGCTTCCCAAGTTATTCAGAAGGTGGCAGCCACAAGCCCTTGTTATTGTGGAACAACTGTTCAAGTCATGGAGATTACATTTAAAGTTTCCATGGGAATTGTTGATTTCCATGGCTTGACAATTTCTTACAATGGATTTGCCTCCCCTGCTCCTTCTATTGAACACTTTTAGAAGGAGACCTCATCACAATAGGAAAAGATGTGTATAGCTATAACCTTGTAGTAATTATCCTACTTACTCCTACCTTCTTTCTAGAACTCATTGGCATTAAATACATTCGAGCTTGTTGGTATCAAAGGAATATTGGGAGCTGGACTCACTATTCTTCCTTCGTGTAATTTAGTTGTGTGTTGCAATAATAGCTTTGGGGATAAAATTTGTTGATAATTCATGGTATTTGTTCCTCTTTGTGTATCTCTGCCTTCCATTCTCTACTGTGCTTGTCAGGAAAGTCAAGACAAGGTTTAAATTCTACTCCATGTGGCACTCAAGCACTAGGCAAGTGAGAACAATTAAGGTACTAGTGGTAGTGTCACAAAATATCCCCAAAGAGTTAGGAAACCTGGGAATTATTGAACTTATGTATCTGCTATGTTCCACCATCATATATCTAAAAGATAGTAGAACACTTTTACAAAAAAGACAGGATATTGGTAATTTAATTACCTTAGTTTCCTTAGTTATTGTAGGGTAGCAAAGTACTAAAAATTATGACTCAGAACAACAATTAGCATTTATTATCTTAGACAGATTGTGTGGACGAAGTACTTTAGAGCAGCCTACCTGGGTGGCTGTGGCTCAGTGTCTCTAATGAGGCTTGTTGAAGTCATCTGGAGACTTGACTAAGGATGAAGAATCTTCTTCCAAGTTGGCACAGTCACATGTTTGTTGGCAGGTGGCCACTCCTTACCATGTGGACTGCTTCATATTGTTCATTGAGTGCCTTCATGGCATGGCAGTGAGCTTCTGGAAAGCAAATGATCCATGTTGTGATGATTTTCATGACCTAGCCTTAGAAGTCACACACCTTCTTTTCTTTAATTCTTTCTAGGCAGTTCATACCATACCTTTTCAATGTGAGAAGATGCTACACAAGGGCATGCATAATAGGAGAGGAAATTAGAATTTTGCCATCCACTTTGTAGGATTAGTCTGAAAATGAAGACATTTAAACAAAAACTGGATCACACACTGGGAAGCTGGTGTTGAGAACACCATCACCAATGTAGGGAGAAAACTTGTACCACTTCGTAGGCAATCATGCTGAAACTGTCAAAATTTTCAGTGGAGATGAACTGGGATAGGGTATTAATGGAAGGGAAGGTAATCAAAGGTGATTTTGAGAGGTCTAAAACAATTGTCTTTTAAAGGATTATGCCATCTTTCAAAAGATTATGAATTTGTGAAAGGCAGAGAAGTCTGAGGGTAATAAATCACCAATATAAGGCAAAGCATGAATAAAAAAAGACCTTATGGAAATATATGGAGAAATGCTCATCTCCAGCAGCCATAGGCCAGAAAAACTCAAGGACTATTCCTTTGATGATTCATATTCTAATCACTTGATAACAGCATTCACCAATCCTCATTGAAGTACTGTTACACTTTCTGCATTATGTAGTACTACTCAGAAAAATACCACACATTTTCAAAGTTTCAATTACATCTATGAAATTGAACCCCTAAATCATACATCATATCTGATTATTATCATTAGTTAAAGTTCCCTATGTCCAGTATCCCACAAAACACTTCAACTTAAATACTCAGATCAAAAATATCAGAAATAGATTTTAAAATTTTTACCCTCAGTTGCTCACCTCATTCTCTTTTAATATTCTGTTAACAGCAGCACAAAATCTAAGAGCATTACAGGATCTTGAAAGCACATGCAGTTATTTTATTCCCCTATTGTCTTTAATTCCTTTCTGAATCCGTCAACAAATTCTCTCTATTTTAAACCTTCTAGAATTATTCTCAATGCCACTAATTATTCTAGCAATTTTAATATGACATTTTGGTTAGCAAAAAGTCATTAATAACTATGCTTTAAAATAAAACTAAAATTATTAAGTACTAATTTGGAATTAGTAAGATAATGATAGGTAATTTTTTACCTTAGGGAATATGTGATAACCCCAAATCTATGGTGAACACAGGAAGTGTGTGTTCAACATAGTAAAATTTGTAAAAAGCAAAATTCAAAATATATGTAAATGAAATATATATATGCCTCATATTATATAAGCTTAAAAGAGAAATTATCAAGTATATACATAAATTTTTGAAATTTTCCAGAATTATAGAAAATTGAAATATGTAGCAATCTTAAGTGTGTTCTGCATATAATGACAAAAATGTATTTATCAATGCAAATTAAATATTTAATTTTTAATGTCAACTCATCCTATCACTGAATCTACAGTTTAATCAATGGGTTACATTATGGTCTGAAGTTTAGTCAAGTCAAATATTCTGTTCAGATTTGATCTTTGGGCACGAAGATTTTGATCAGTTTTGAGGAAATGAATGTTATCTTTTTGTGCACGATTTAAGAACAGTTGCCAATTTTTCTGTTCCTTTAATAACAAACACCAACTTAGTCACTTCATTGCACAAATCCAACTTTGAAATAAAATATCTATACCCAGCCTTATAACATGTAGAAAGGAGAAAATGTCTTCAGATAGGCACAGATCTTGGCTATGATTGGACTGTACCTTTGTATTCCTTTAAAAAATACACAAAGGACATAAGTCAGATGAAGAATCAGCAGTGTCAAATTGTATAATGCTATGATCCAACTCTTGTGGAGATGAGAACTCATGTCATTTCATATCATTCTTTTGTTTCTTTTAACTTATGCATCCCATATTCCTCTGATATACAAAATTTTCCTACTCTAAAGCAAAAGTTTTGCAATATTGCATTAATAAGCTACTATATATATGTATATTATATTTATGTATTGTGTGTGTGTGTGTGTGTGTAGAACTATAGATCAAATCCGGGAACACTCTACCACTGAGCTATACCCACAGTCCTTCTTATTTGTTATTTTTGAGACAGGCTCTTACTGTGTTTCCGAAGCTGACCTTGAACTTGCTAGCTAGCTTCTCAAGTTGCTGAAATTGTAGGCATGCACCAGTGCACCTGGCAATGATTTTTTATTCACATCAACCACTTTAGTTCTCAATCAGCTGTGATAAACTAATTCCTTTCTTCTGCTTAATCATTAATAGTTCAACAAAAACAAGTAACACATGCTGAGTATCTGCAGTAAATATACATTATACACTATTCTTATTGAATTGTTGATAAAAGTCAGTGAATCTGTTACTATTATACATATTTTACAAATGAGGAAGCAAAGTTGTACTATTCAAAACTTACCAATGATTGCACATGAAATGGAACTAACATAAAAAAATGTTGGAACTAAAATTTTTAAATATATAGAATATACCAGAATCTTTACTTAAAATTACTATACTACTATGCACAAGTAACTTTTGTTGATTAAGAGTTGTCAGCACGGCATATTTAAAAACCACAGGAACAGAAATGTTCTTAAAACACATTTCACTTGATACACATCCTTCTTTTTCCAATACCCTCAAACTGAAACTAGCATGCATAGCATGTGTTCCACATAAAATAATTATTTTCTGTTTAATAGAATTACTTGGCTATGGGTACATTCTATATAGAACAAATTTATAAATTCTATGAATATTTACTTTAATTTTATTTTTAAATATCCTAAAATTAATGAATATATTTTCTTAAGAGTTTCTGAATCAATGGACATATATTTTCTATGAAAAATCTGTACCTGGAGAGTGAACAACTTAGGGCCTGAGAACTTACACTATTTATACTGGAATAAGCAAACACACCAAAGGTATACTCTTAAACACAAAATAACAATGGCTGTTGTTAAAATGACAGAAAATGTAAAAACACAACGTAAAGACAGTGAAATTAAATATAGTATTCAAAAAATGTTCATGTTTTCAATTTATTCTTGATCATTTGAGAGTGTGATAAATAAGTTTGGCAACTTAGTTGAGAGCTAATTAAATATAAACTTGAAATACCCTCCCTAAATTAAGTGTTACATAAGGTAGGAAAATCAAGAGTATTCTAACTTCAATTAATATTTTCTATAACTGAAAACCTTGAAAAAGTAGGTGGATTCCATTTATCTGTGACTTACTTAAAAGAAAATTAAGATATTTAAATTCTTAAAAAAATTCCTTATTTTCTAACCTCTTTAAGAAGTCCTTACAATGGTTTGAAAGTTTGTTTTACTCTAAATTCATGTGTTGAAACCCTAACCCACAATGTGATGGTAATAGAAGGTGAAACCTTTGAAAGATAATTAGAGGTAGTTTAGGTCCATAGGATGGGACCTTCATTATATAATGAGTAGCTTTATAAAAAAAAAAGAAACCTCTTTCATCACCATGTAAGGATGCAGAGAGAAAGAACTACTAGAAAGTCAGGAGACGAGCCCTCACTAAAAAGGACAATGTCATCTATATATTGGAATTCCAGCCTCAAGAAGTAGAAGGAAATAAATTTCTAGTGTTTGAGCCAACTGATTTTCGATATGATATAGCAGCCTGGACTGACTAATATCTTCCCCATTAAATAAATATGATGTTTTATTATTATTTAGATAGGAGTAATATGTACAATCCAAAAGGTGTAGAACTCAGGATGGTTATATGTGAGTATATAAATATGGTTGTATGTCTAACTATTTACCTAGCTTCTCTAAAACTGATAAGCTATAATTGAAATTGTAAAACAAAAATAGTACAGAAAAAGCTACTAAAATTGTCTATTGAATATCAAATTCTAATCATCCATAAAAAGCAATTCTTAGTATATGCAGCCTAAGGCACTGGCCTAAAACTAGAAACAGAATATCACTCCTTGGCTTCTCTGCTAGCATTTATAATTCTGAAAATGAGAAGAAGTGTGCTGACTTCTCAATGGGAGATGATGTAACCAGCCATCCCACTCTCCATCACTCAAACAGTATATTCAGAATGACACTGGGGCTGTGAAGTAATTCAGTTTTCAGCAGTTGTCTAGGACAGATGAATGGAAACAGAAGCATGAATGAGGGAAATGAGTGGAAATTTTCTATGCAGAGTGGCTCATGATGAGGGAAATCATGAACATTCTAAAGAAGACATGATTATTATATGAAGCCCTACATATCATTTTGTTTATTGTATTATTTAGGACACATTTTTAGCACCATAGACTAGGTCCTAACTAAGGGTGAGATAAGGTGATAGAAAAGGAAAAATAGTAATTGGTAGCATTAAAAGGAGCATCTCTCTCTGTGAGATTTAACCTATTTAGTTGCACATTTTTAATTCTGCAAATATTTCAATGAAATAAATAAGATGCATTAAAGTAGATTGGAAATTATAACCCATATGTATACTTATATATTATTTTATTAATATTATTATATTATAATTATTATGATATAAATGCACAATTATTATAAATACATATTATATAATTATATTCTATATTTAAGTTTTTATAGGTGTATCTCATCTGGAATGATGGGATAAGATTATAATTCATTGGATGGTAACACTAGAATGCTTAAACAAAAAGGTTGGATGGTGGTTGAGGGGTGATGTGATCAAAATTGAAGTTATAGGAGGATTTCATCACCATTAGTCAATAACAAGATCTTGAATATGACCCCGGAGAAAGCAGGTAAGGCAGAAACAGATGGCAACATCATTAAAGGTAACAGGTGGTTGGGGTAGGAGGATGATATAGAAAAATGAGAAGGAAAGGTCAAAGTAGGAGAAGAAAAACCAGGAATTTTGAAAGATTACTCAGATATTAGAAATTGCCAAGAATTATGAACAAATACTATAGAGAATGGCAGTGATCTAGACATTAAATTGTGTATAATAAGAGAAAGTGACCCAGTTTTCATATTATGAATCTTGAAGAAGTTTGTATTATATCCTACTAAACTGAATACTTAATCCAAAGTGCCAACAAAAACAAATGTACACCTGATATTTGCTAGGGGAATTTTCTAGTATAAAGAGAAGGCTTCTTAATCCATACACAGAGTGTAACCACATGACATGCTTGGAAGAATGGAATGTAAATAAAAGCAGAGATTACAAACTATAGATTACTTCTGTGGTTGTGTTTTTCCCTCTTTGTGAGTGAACGACATCATAGATAAGTGCTGTCCTTTCAATGACCATTTAGAGTAAAATACTCAGCAAATTAGGAATAAAGGAGAAATTAATAAATCTTACAGAGCATATATTTTAAAACTCAAAGTGTGTATTTATATATATATGTTTATAATGTCATATTTAACAATGATTGCTTTTCCCTAAAATACAGGACAACAAGAAGATGGTTTATTCCTGCCACTTTTATGTGGTTGAGGTCCTACATAGTGAATGATTATTAAAAATAATTGTGAGGATTATAAAGAAAAAAATGGACTATTTTATTCACATACAATGGAGTTACATTCACAGAAAATCCAGTGGAATTAAAAGCATACTGCAAAAACTAAATTTAGCAAACCCAAGAGTTATAAGCTGAATACAGGAAAATCAATTCCTTGTAGGCACTAGGGGAGAAAAAGGCATGAGATATGGCTCTAAGAGAGATACTGACATAAGAAAAGCAAGAAATTCTTTTGGATGGTGGAAATGTTTTGTGACATTATTCATGTGGTAATATGACAGCAGACTGCATTTAACAAAACTCATTAGTATTTTACCCATAAGATCTACTCCTTTTATTTTTTAAGATGCTTAAGTTGTTTTGAAAAGAAAACATAATTAAAATCCAATGAAGAGTGAAATAGTTTGTATTAAATAAAGTGATCTTAAAAATATTAAAGTAGAAAATAGATTAGAATTTAAAGACCTCATTTATAGTACCAAAAAAAATAGAAATTTTGGTTTGAAATAAAAATAATATTCAACAATTAGATGATAATTATTAAAATTTTCTTTAGAAAATTAAAAGGTTTGAGTTCAATATATACCTTACTCATGTGTGGTACACACACCTCCCAAAATCTACCCCACTCATCCAACAGCATTTATTTTAGAACTTGATAAGAAAATAATAATGCACACTCTACTGTAAAAGCAAATGTGTAAGTGTAGGCTATGAGAAAATTCTGAAAAAAAATGACACTGGGGATTTTTGATATTTAAAAGTATTATTAAACTATTATAAATACTTGAAAAAATTTGCAACTTTTACAATTTATAAGGTGAAATTATTAGAAATTGTTCAAATATTTGCCACGTGTGGTAGACTAAATGTCCTATGAAAGGTAACCAAGTTCGAACTGCTGGCACTTGTTGATGTTTCCTTATAAGAAAAAAAGAGACTTTGCAGATAAAATTAATTTAAAAATAATGAGAAGTGAAGATTGTCCTGGATTTTCCAGATGCTTCTAATGTAATCACAAGGGGCTTCATAAGAGGGAGACAAGAAATTACAATGAATGGTCACATTCCTTGGGATGAAGGAAATAAGAAGTAGGAGAAAAGCGAAAATAGGATCGTGAGTCAAGGAAGATATACTGCCACTAGAAGCGGGCAATGGGAAGAAATGCATTATTTCTTAAAGCATGTAGAAGGAATGAAATTTTCTCACATCCTTGATTTTAGATGTCTAACCTCTTTAACTGTATAATTTCTCTTTTTTGTTCTTTTTTAAGCTACTAAATTTGTGGTAATTCACTTAACAGTAATGGAAAACTAATATAGAAAGATTTGTTTTCATATTCCTGTAAAGAAGAAACAAAAATGACAGTGATAAATTGTGGGGAGTTAGCTCTATGCTACGCCCTTATGACTAGCCATTGTGTGTAAATGGGAAAGACACAAAAGAAGGAGGAACTATGTGATTGGTTTATTGTTGGTTCCACAAACGTGAAGCTCGTGGACAGAATTCAGGGGGCTTATGTGTCTTGCCATATGGACAGCTGTTGCCTACATGCATTGTCTTCGATTGGCCGAACGGCCCTATAAGTTGAATGCTTGTTCCGTAAATAAATGGGTGCCTGTTCTGACTGGACTCCCTAGTGTGTCTGATTGTCCTGTGGCAGCGGAGGGCTGGGAACAGGCAGCTAGTGGGCTCCAACTCTTCCCAACTTCCACAGCTAGGTGAATGTGGGGATGCCTCTTCGACCTGCTTGCTCCGGACGGACTGCAACCCCTGCAATAAATATGTGAATTTTTTTCTGTATCTATTGGATCACAAAAACAGTTTTAACAACTATGCCACTTTGACAAGTCTTCCAGGTATCAATGTGGTGTTTATAATTTATATTGAATATTTTATAATAAAAAGATACAATTATATATCATGAATATGACTATTATTGAGAAAAGTGGAGAACTTCTGAGAGAAAATAAGAGAAATAATCTTAGGTATGGTGGTCAGTGACAAATATGTCTTTGAAGAATGACAAAGTGGAAAAGAGTAGGAATGAGCTTTTTAAGAGACTAAAAAAAAACAGGGTTCATAAGGAGTAACAAGTAAAACATGTTCAAAATAAAAATCAGAAAGTTATCAAGAACCTGGTTGCATCAAGACTAAAAATCCATATAGAAACATATTTGAAATTATTTTAAATAGTTTATAAAGTCATGGAAGAGTTTTACAAAAGGGGAGGGAAATGGTTGTATTTTTACTTTATAAATTATTATACCTCCTATGTGATGTCATGTATAAAATATAGTGAATCATGAATGAAATGTAGGATTCTGTTGTAGCACTTTAATTAAGAGAAGATGGAAGTTGACATAGGACTGCAGTGGAGGGGAAAAATAAATGAAAATAAATTTGCGCACATGTGAAAAAGTTGACAGTCTTTGCTGATAAATTAGATGTGGGACTGAGGGGAACAGACAAGGACTAATATGTCTCTGTTGACAATCTAATCTTCTTTCTTTAAGAAAATGTATGGAGTATTTGGTTTACTGTAATAATATTTTGTCTTGAATTAAAAAAGAATAATTTGTATTTTGCTTAGTTTTCTTTTCCTTAATAAAATTTACTTTGTCATGGGCTATGTGTATGAAAAGTCTCATAATGTATGTTAAAAATTATGTGAATATGTTTCAGTTTTTAGTTATATATAGACTAATAAGAGCTGACTTAATTTTCTGTTTTTACTATTAAAATGAGTTTGTAATAATTGCTATTTTGCCTGTATTATAATAATGAAAATTATTTTGGATGTTAATCATTAATGTTTTGAAAATTTTTGTTTATAAAATATTTATAACAAAATATTATACACTTATTTCTGTTTATAAGTGCCCATAAAAACATTCAAATACTAATTTTATAATAACCCTTCAATGTTATTCACCAACACTACTGTCAAAAATTGTAAGAATGTAATTGTCAGAAATTGTTTTTTATGAGCATGTGTATCTCTGCTCTACTTAGTTAATATATAATTTTACTGCAGGAAAACTGAAGTAAGAATGAATTTCAGATATATATATATCTTCTTGTTAGAAGAAAACTGATTTCTAAATATTTGTTTTCAGATTGCTGCCAAATTAATAAAATTCTGAGGTATGCAGTAAATTGAAATGATAGACTACTGCAAGTCTTAACTTATTTTTATTTTTAATTTTTATCTTTAATATTTTAAAAACAAAAAACAGCAAGCATAGGTAAAATAATTAACCAAACATTCTTCCCCTAGATTCATGAAGAATTATGATTTTATACTAATCCTCTTATATACACACTTATTTATTTATTTTTTTACAATCATAATTTTTCTAACTTTGCACAAAATTATAAGCAGATTACATTCTTCATATTAAACATCTTTATATGCACTTTCAATGAACAGTATATATATATATATATATTTTTTTTTTTTATCAACCATCTTTACTATACCCATTCCCCTTTCCTGCCCCCTGCCTCCCCCATGTCGCATCCAGTGTTTCTCTATTTCTCTTATGTTTCCCATTCCCACCTCCCTTATTCATCAGCATCCACTAATCAGAGAGACTATTCGGCATTTGGTTTTTTGGGATTGGCTTACTTCACTTAGCATAATGCTTTCCAGTTCCATCCATTTGCCTGCAAATGCCATAATTTTATTCTCTTTTATTGCTGAATAATATTCCATTGT